>VXBN01008514.1:0-75397 GCA_013397395.1 Sinosuthora webbiana | reverse complement strand
AAAAAAATTAAAAAAAAAATTAAAAAAAAAAATTAAAAATAGAGGTTAATGGTCCAGCCTGACAAAGGAGAGGAACACTCATTCTAACTTTGATGTTCAGTTTATGTCATAATATCTCTCATTTCTTTCTGTACAAGACCCCTGAAACTGGAATTTATTCAAACAGACCGAGCTTTTATCCAAACTCTTTTATTTATTTCAAATATTGCAACCTCCTACCCTGACAAATGCAGCCTTGCCCCACTGATCTCCACCCTGAACGTTCCACCAAGAGAATTTTTCTGACCCATCTCCCATGCTGCTTCACCTCTGCGTTGTTTATGCTGGACACTCCTCTTACCTCCAGGGCATCAAACCTAAACTGCTCACTCCAGCTGCTAAGGACACCTTGTTTGCCTATAAGCCTTCATTCACTGAAGAATATCTGCTGCCATTCACCAGCAGGCATGTTCTTTTTCATGATACTTAGAAAAACAGAATGTAGGCTACTGATGTGTCTAATTCTAGCCTGCCATGCTGAACAGGAGTGTCTTCTTCCTTGGTATATAAAATGATAGAACTATTAAGGTTGGAAGAGACCTCTAAGACTATCCTGTATCATGCCATCTCACCTTTTAAGCATTTCGAGGCATGGGTTTTCTCTCTGTTGTATATTGTGCTGGTTTTGGGGCTTGTTCCATGTTAAAACTCCTAAGCACTACCACCACAGAAAAACACATAACAGCAATAGTCAACCATTAAGTACTTAACTTAGGGCTGAGGACTTTCAGAATACAAAGTGATGCAGTAATGTGGTAATAGGCAATGTTCTACCCTTTACTGGAGACCAGTGCAGAATGCACCATACCTGTACCATCACTCCAACCCAGAGTGAGTGAGCATAAGCAGCTTTATGCTGTAATGCTTGTAAACCTTTTCAAATCCCGGCAGATTTGTAAAATCTGGGTTCTGTAAGAGCACAAAATTCTTGGTGCTTATTAAGAAAAGGTAGCAGTAGGAAGTTATTAGTTTCATACCTTTTGTTTTCTGTCTAGAAATACCCATCCATTCAGAGTACAAGGCCAGGCAGAATGTACTGGGTCTCCCTGAGAAAGGAAGACCTGAAAGAGAGGCAAACTGCACAGCTGTTGTTTCTTTTCAGCAAATCCTAATTTTCCAAAATGCATAAATATAGTACTTTAAAAATCATAATAATGGCTACAAATCCATAATGAGATTTTGATGTTAAATTATTATCTAAATGCATATTTTGTGCCTATCCTCTAAAGATTGAAGTCTCTTGTTGCATCTGATTCTTTTTCCTCAGAGGATTTTTCATAATCATTAATAGGAAAAAAAACCAAAACCAAAACCAAAAACCAAAAAAATCTTTTACATTGATAAAGAAACACAAGTTTTTGTGATGAGACCAAAGCTAGCGGGCACCAAAATGTTGAAAGTTTTAATTGCAGCAAAATCCTTTGTTCTTATATTTACTTATCTTTCCAGGAGATGAAAATAACCTTATATTGCTTTCACACCTTACCCTTTTTTGATACTCTGAAACTTATAAAATCGACTCCACTACTTTGAGTGTGCATTAAAAAACAAAAAGAAAAGCAAACCACACTACAAAGCTACAAAAAGCAGAAGCTGAAGTTACAAAGTTCCTAAGACTGAGCACTCAGGCTCATCTTTAACTTCATAACTTACATTTAGGTTTTAAACATTCATCATATTTCTGAGATGTTTGAACTCTGGGATTACAAAGTTAGTTAATATTCAGGGTCTAAGGGTGAAAATTACTTCTCCTGGAAACACATTCACCTCAGAGTGTAATTTCTCCCAGGATGGAACTTCCTGTTGAGCTTCTTTCTTCTGCTGTGCCAAATTGGAACTTGAGCAATGCTGCGATGATGATATTGTGATGAAACTTTACTTAATCTAGTTAGGACAAATTAAATTTGAAAGGAGAGAGATGTAGGATGCTGTGCCAAGTAATTTACTCAAGGTACTGAGCAGATAGATGAAGCACATGTTAAAAAATGTGTGTGTATAATCTTTGAATGGATGTGCATAGTATTCATGGACGTGATATTGTATCCTCCCCAGGCTCAGGTAGAGTAGTGTCATGGTTTAGGAATGGTATTTACCAATTTAGTACTCCTGGCAAAAAGATCAGTAAAAATCTCTCCTCACCACTGCTCTCCAATGGGAGGCACGGAAGGCAGTGATCATGGGTTGAGATATTTCCAATTTTCCAATTTACTGGAAAGAGCAATCAGATAAGAAAAAAACCCCAGCAACAGCAACAATATTAATGACAAAAGTATACAAAAGAGAGGGTGATTCACATGAAAAAATGCTCACTGAGAACTCTGGGTGACAATGAACAAATGGCAGATATCTTCCCCTGCCACACTTTGTGAACTGGAAGCCCTGCCCTTCTCCTCAGTAGCAAGAAAGTCCCATGTCCCCAGCAATGATGTGGGGTGTTATCAAATAACATTAGGGTCTGGACATACCCCCTTTGCCACTGCAAAAAATTAACACTGTCCTTCCTGGAAACAGGACATTCAGCATGCTTTGTTAGCAGTAAGGTGAGGAAACCACAGCCTTTGCTCACTTCATGGAGTAGAATTGTCCCTACACATACCTGCCTGCATTAAATCACTTCTACACGTTAATGCCTATGTCAGAGAATATTTTGGAAAGTCTTAGTGGATGTAAGATTAGAGTGTTGGAGCCTGTACTTGCAGACAAGGAGAGAGAAGAATGAAGTGTGTGGGCTTGTGGAAATGCTGAATGCTTGAGATGGAGAGGATGTGGACATCACAAGTGTACAGAGTGAGGATACCCTGCAAGCAAGTTACAGAGTGTGCCAGTGCCTGCCTGTTATGCAGCAAAGAACAGTTCTGCCCTGGGCGGCTTCAGGCTCCATCAGGCATGTTAGGCAGAATGCCAGAGGAAGACCACAGCTCCTGACCAGCAAGAGTCATTCATATTTTGACAAAGGTAGCCAATATGTAGCTACACTCCCCTAGAACTGAGGAAAAAAATTAATCCCATGCCAAGAAATAAGAGAGAGAAGTTTCTCATGAAGAGACATCATATAGATTCCTTCCAGAGGGACCTAGATAGACTGCAACATTGGAGAAATACAAGTGTGATGGGATTTAACAAGTCCAATTGCTGGGTTCTGCATCTGGGATGCAGTCACACCTGGCACAGGTACAAATGGGGAGAGGAGAGTCTGGAGAGCAGCCCTGCAGACAGGGATCTGGGGGTGCCTGTCAGCAGCAGAACAAGAGAAGCCAGCAGGGTGCCCTGGCAGCCTGGAGGGCAAACTCCATCCTGGGGAGCATCAAAGACAGCTCAGCCAGCCCAGCACAGGAGCTGATTATCCTGCTGAGTCCAGCCTTGCTGGGGCCTCACCTCGAGTGCTCTGTGCAGTTCTGGGTCCCACAGGTTGGATGTGAAGCTCCTTGAACGCACCCAGAGAAGAGCAGCAAAGCTGGTGAAAGGGTTGGAAAGGACCTGCTATGAGGAGCCACTGAGGATTTTGGGCTTGTCTGGTTTGGAGAAAAGGAGGCTGAGGGGTGACCTCCTTGCTCTTCACAGTTTCCTGGGGAGGGTAAGAGGAGACAATGGCAATCTCTTCTCCCTGGGATCCAGTGATGAGCAGGAATGGTTCAAAGGTCTGCTGGGTTAAGTTCAGACAGGATGTGAGGAGGCATTTCTTTATAGAGAGGCGCTCAAATGCTGGAACTGCTTCCTAGAGAGACTTGTGATGCCCTAGGCATGTCATGGTTTAGAGGCATCTGGAATTTGGCCATGAGAGGCCTTTCATCATATGCTTTAACTTTTGGGCAGCCCAGAAGTGCTATGGGAGTTGCACTAGAGGAGCATTGTAGGTCTCTTCCAAATGAAATGTTGTAATCTATTCTATCAAACTTATAAATCATAGAGGAACAGACACAGAGCGTTGCATATCTACAACTCTTGTGTCTACAACTGCCATTAACTGCAAGGATTTCTTGGAATGAGTCCTCTGTGGAACACAGCTTTCAGTAATTTGTCAGAAATAGAAATAAAGGCTAGCAGTCATTTTAGTTCCTCATGTCTTTTGTTTACATTCCTCTCTTTCCCTATATGCAGATGTAAGTGCACATATGCAGATACTCAAGCCCTGCATCTGTATGGAATCATGTTCCCACTCCCATCTAGTCTACAGCATTGCACCTCTAAGTGGCAGGAGTAAGACTAAGCTGTTTCAATCAAACCACATCTTTTATCTCTGTTTCCAGAGAGCTTGTGTTGGCACTATTGAAGGTGTTTCACCACAGCTATTTCTCTTGTCATTTCCTTACAATGGCCTCACTTCTAATCACACAGAGACCTTTTCTTCCATGAACACAAGACTTGCAGAGACACTCTGCTTCCCTAGACTGTTAGCAAAGTCACATTCCCTCATTTCCCACATGATGGATTTGTCAGAGGATAAAATATTTTGCAAACAATTTATTCAGTGCCACTGAGCACATGTCAAATCATGGCCCAGACCACTGAGAAAGTCCATTATGAGACTAATAACAGCAAACCCCAAATCTGAAACACATCTGTGTCTGCACAATTTGCCCTAGACAGTCACCTAATGATTGAGCTGTACAAGGAATCCTGTCTTGTACTGCTGCTTTCATGTTATACTACCTAAAGTGTTCAATTATTAGTTTACCAGATCAGGTTTCTCTCACTTTCATTATTTACAAAGGCTCAGCCTACAAGGGGAAAAAAACGCAATATAAAATTTGAGGAATTCAAGGCCTGAACCTGAAAGAGCACAAAGCAGCACCTCCTCTGAGGCTGTCTTATCTTAGCATCCCTCAGACTCATCCACAAAGTTCTCTAGAAAGCAGACAGAGAGATGCTGGCAGATAATATTTCATTGTTCCTTTGATGTTCTACATTTAAGTAAACCATGGCAAATGGTCCAATGGCAGCAGGACTGCAGCCCATGACACCATAGGCAGGGCTTTTCTTGCTAGCACAGGGAAGGGTGACACAGAGCAGGTTAATACACTGGAATGCTGCCTCAGGATCAGTCCAGCAAGGAGAGCAGCAGGTGCAGTATAAACAAATACCTCCTGTCTCGTGTATTTATTGTCTCATGATACGGTACAAAGAAAAATAATCACAGGAGCATTTGGAGCACTCCTGTCACCAAGCTGCACTGTGCCTTAGAGCAGTGAAAAGCATTTGCTGTTTTGAAATGGAACACCAAGAAGCAGGCATGCCTGCCATTGTATGGATAACCAGACCCTTTTCCCAGTCATGGGATCTTGGCTCACTTTCCTCACATTGGACAAGAGTGACATCTGAAAGCTGGTGAGCAAAGCTCTTGCACAACCAAACACGCAGCTTTCACCCACTGCCAAGGCCAACACAGCCTGAAAACACTTGTGTCCTTGTGACTTCAGGCTCCAATTACAGACCCATCTGAGCTCAGGAACAGGAGGAGAGGAAGTGTGAAGCAGATGGACAGGTTATAGGTCACCTGAAAGTATTTGATGAACTGAATATCTCATACAAGCAAGAGTCTAATCCTGAGAAATATTTCTGCCCTCTGCTTTTGCTCTGCCATCAGACTCTGACATGGTGATGCTCTGATGTTATGGATCAGTGTTGAAAGAAGAATACTTGCCATAAAGTGAGATATGTCATCAGGAAAACAAACACTATTTTAAAGCACATTCTTGCAAAGCAGTTACTTAGTGTCAGTGGCTGAAGTTCCCTGATATTTCCCTCGAGCTGTCATGGACCCTGTGTGTGCTTCCTAGATGCACAGAAGCTCCTGCTTCTCCCTTGCCCACACAGACTAAATCAAGCCTATCCCAGGGCTGTTTTTCGTCATTTTCCTTCAGGAGACTAAGGATAACTTTGGCAGAAACCCTTGCACTTCATGAAAATTAGGAATAGAAGTCTTCGTTTAGGCCAACAGGAAGGTAACTTTTCTGAGGCCAACGAAGCATACAGCAGGTACCATCAGACACTGCTGTGATACCATCAGAGAGCCCATCTGTTGGCATTGAGAAACTGGTCTTCACACAAAAGGGTGTCTGTAGTGGGGAAAGGTACTCACCCAGTGTTTTTCGGACAGATAAAATGCACAAAACCTTCACACTAACATTATTTCAGTATTATTTTGCCCATTACCTTCTAAAGATTTCTCTCTAGCTCTTACCTTGCTGGTTAGAACACCTTGCCTGCATTAAAACTGAAAGTAAATTTACTGTTGAACACTAATCCCCAAAAAATGGAGATAATGCCTCTTCAGCCATTTTGAGAATATCAGATGCTAAGTTCTTGTAACCCACAACCAATACCTGTTACTTTATGAGTGAAACTAAATCCACTAACCTAAATCTGATCAATTATTTTTCAACATGAATTAACAAAAAGCAAATTTTGAACACCCTAAACAGAGTTTAGACATCAACAATTGCTCTTAACATAATGGTTTTATAAAATGTTTGCAAAGTAAAGCAAAATCTTGGATGACTTTTGAGAGATATCAACTCCCATATATATATATATAATTGCCATATATATATGTATATATACACATATGTATACATACACACATACCTACACACTCTCCATTAGTTCTAGCAAGCCTGTTCAAACAACCCCCATCTTCAAGGATCACATTTTCATTATCCATGTCAAAGCACCAGAAAAGAATGAGAAGGGTGACATGGTATTAGAAACAAGGCCTTGTGTTTACAAGATTAACTTGTATTTTGGATGTTACCAGTTATACTCTGAGTCTTTAGCCATGGTATGTGACTGTCTTGGTTTGGGAAGACAGGTATCTGCCAGATAAAAGCTGGAGTTTGCTTTGGAATGAGAAGTGTAAGCCACGCCCCCCCTTCCCTCTTTTTTCAATTATAAACTTACAATCAGAGGCTCTTAGGCAAAGATTTTTGGGAATAGGAAATAGCAGTTCTTTACTAGTATGTACTACAAAGCAACCAGACAAAAACAACCAACCAACCAACCAAACAACAACAACAACAACAACAAAAAACCAAACNAAGCTGGAAAGGTGGAAAGTCCCGGGCTGGTAGCTGAGATGGCAGGGTGTCCAGGCGGCAGAGGCAGAATGTCCCAGCAGGCAGGGGGGTGCAGGGTCACACTGTAGCAAGAGAAGCAGCGCCGAAGAAGCCCAAGGCGAGGTAGGGCTGGCCCAGCTCCCGCGGGTGGCTGAGAAGGCTCCCGATTCAGGCCGAACCGATGGTAGTAGATATCCCAGGACTGGATCCCTTCGGCCACACCGAAAAAAAAAACTCCTCCAGCGAAACCGCAGCCCAGCAGCTCTCTCCCTCTCCGAACGCCGAAGACAGGAAAACTCCCGCCCCACACACACATTCTTCAAACTGTCTCCTTTGTTTCAGTTAATTGCCCTTAAGTATCCAATACTTGGTCTCCTTGGTAACTTATGGGTGAAAAAATTCTTTAGAGAAAAGAAGGAACAAGCTTAACCCCCAACAGTGACACTCCAGCTTGTCATTGTGCATGAGTTTTTGCATCTTCAAAAGAGAAATAATACATCCCTAACTTATGTGGTGTTTCTTTCTCATTACAAAGGCGAAAGCTTTGAGGTCCAAAGTAAATTCAAACTGAGAGACAGAAAAATATTTTCAATGAAAGTAAAAACCATCAAAGTCTACATAGACACTACTTTTCCCTTTAAAAAAAAATCAAGCAAAAACAAAGTGAGAGGGAGGCTTACTGTGCGGAACGAAACCCACTAAATCTTACTCTTTCTTGGATGTCCTGAAACTGTCCTCAGAAGTCTAGTTATTGCATCCCTGGTGGAAATCTTTTGCCTCTGTTGCTCTTCATGGGTTTCTGAAAAAATTGCCTTGCAAGCTAGAATTCCTGCTCACAACTGAAGTGTCAGTACATTCACTTGGAATCACCATGAAGCAGGTGGGGTTTAGTTGAGGTGTCAGTTCAGATCCACAGCCATGCAGTTGTCTGCCAACTCAGCAATCACAAGTTTCTCCTTTACTCTCTTCCTTCTCTGGATAACAGCAGATTCAGTCAACTATCCTGGCAAGGGAGGAAGGGACAAGTCTGTTGGCCACTGAGTCACTGAAAGATGTTAGGTAAAGACCAGTAAGTCTTTTCACACATGCCATGTCACTGCCATTACGTTTAGTTGTAATATCATGCCCTCTAACAATATCAAGCTGTGACCTGTGGAAGGATCAGACTTCTACCCTTAGACTTCACTGTACTAAAAAGCCACTGAAACGATTAATGTCTGCACAAATAATTATGGCCAGATATTCAGGTGTGTATTGTGACCTGATACACCTTTCATGTAACATTAGAAATCTGAACTTACGACTAAGTTTAAGTAACAAAATGTGTTAGACATCAGTCACCCAGAGAAGTGATGATCACCTGCACTCCTCCTGAAGCTATCAGAAAGGCCTGTCCTCAGGCCTTAGGAAAAGTCAACTCTTGAAAATAAGTGCCAGTTATTTCTGCAATAGCACATGCCCAGTCTAAGCATTAAAAATGCAAAATAACAACAATAAAAAATAACCTTTAGTTATGCCTGTTCATTACAGAATAGCATCATCTTTCACAAAGAAACCAAGAAAGCAAATGGCTTAACAAAAGACGTTACTTACAGTTAGGAATGCTAAATAGGACAGTTTGCATTGGTTAGATTTTAGTAGGAAAATATTCAGTAATTGAAAGTCACAAAAGATTTATTTTACTAATGGTTATGCATTTGTTTTTCTCTGTTTCACAGGCCATTAATCACTTGTGCATGGTTTCAATTGGCACATGCCAGTTAGTACTTTGAATCTCTGTTGGTCATTTTGCTGGCAAGCAAAGATCTTCAAATGCTGCAATGGTTTTTCCTTTGGCCATTTAGTCACAGCAGATAAAATGAATGCCCTAGAATTCCAGTGTCCAAATGAGCGAGCCAGGAAATCCTCGACAGCTTTTATTTGGCTGTGGAATTGAAGTCAACAGTAAACATGCAATATATTGGATTAGCACTTCAGCAGATTACTTAATCATTAATTGGGATACTGGAAATTAAGGGTCATCTGTATTATGCTCCCACACATATTACTAGAGACTAAGACTTGGGTTTTACACACCTCTATGATGCATGATAAATTTGAGGGTAAGCAGGCTCGTTTTAGCTGTCTTACACAGGTTAGAAAGACTGAATTTATATCTCATGGCCAAACTCTAAGATATTAATACCTTTCCCAGCATTAAAAAGGCATCCTAAAAAGAAAAGAGGAGATTTCCCTCAGCTCAGATGTTTCTCATTCTTGTGTCCTAATTGTCAGTTTAAAGATGCTGTAATTTTTACTTTTATTCTGAAAAGAGGCAGTGAATACATGTGTAGAATATTTGCCTAAATAAGGGGGAAAACAAAGAAAACTAGACATATGACAGCTAGGCAGAGTAAGCTGAGTTCTGATGAACACCAAATTGCAAAGATGGCCAGTACAGTTGTTCAGGTATCTGTCCACTACAGTTGTCACTATTTACAGATAATAGATTGTTTAAAATCCAAATTTATACATTAGGTATTCTGTAATATATATTAAATTTGGGTATAAGTGAAGTGAATACTGTGGCAATATATATGATAAAAGCATTGCCTAGGAAGCCTTATCTTCCTACCAGGATTTCGTCGCATCTTTTGAAATACAGGAATTCTTGATGCATTTCACTTTCTGTCTATCAAGTACCTGTTTTCCCTTAATGGATCCCATATTCCTACCTTGGCCTTACACAAGATAATACAAAACCCTACATATATTTGGCTATTTGTGGAGATCTCCTTCTTACAGAGCTTTTCCTACTTCTGGGAGACAAGGACTGGTACTTATAACAAATTAGGAAAATGTATTGTGGATACATTGTGCATGGTCTGGTATTCTACAGAATTTGCTAGCTTAGCCAAGCAATGTTTCACCTCCAGAAATAACATACATATATACAATTTCACTTATATTAATAAGGTCTCCACACATGAAAAGCAAAAACTAATTTCATTTTAGTAAGAAATTTATGGAACAGAATATACTTTGGGGTGTAGCCTCAGAAAGAGGCAGTCAATGCTCTCCCCCTCTCCCTCCAAATAAAAAAGCCAAGCACAAAGGCAGAGAGTCAGTAGGAAACGTATGGCAAAAGCAAGTGATGTCATTTGTCCCAAAGTCACAGTCAGGTAAGAGATGGAAAGAGAACACAGAGAGAGATAACAGCTGACCAAATCATTGAACCATTAAAAACTTTTAAACTTAAAAGCTGTTTTCTTAGCAAGTTCCAAAATAGAACCATTTGCATAATCCCAGTAGTTCACAAATTATAGCAGTCTGTGATGTATTTATTTCAACAAAGGGAAATTACTCAGGAAAGAGTACATGTGCTGTATCCCTCTGACAAGAACAAAGGGTCAAATCAATGCCATCAACTGCCCATCTCCCAGCAAAAACAGCAGTTATAAGTTCCTTTTTATTCTTGAATTGAGTCTGGAATCCCACACCCAAGTTAAAAATAACTAGGGCTGACCCAATACACTGTTAAAAGTTAGTGTTTATCTATATGAATATTTATTACACTACAGATAAAGGGAGGTGTCAGTCTTATTGGCACATTATCAAGAATTTATTGATGATTATCAAATATTCTGATTAAAGAAGACAGAGAATGCTATTAGACTGCATAGAAGCATCATACTTTAACAGTATTGGCCACACACAAGTATACCAAGGTCTCAAACTAGCAGCCAAGACAAGAAATCAGCCCCTTTTTCTCTTCTAAGAGGAAACCAAAATATACAGTATAATAAAATGGTAAAATTCCAGACAAACTGTTTGTATAGGGAATGAAGATTAGAAGATTGGAGCATCCTCTGAAATACCTCCCAGTGTGAGATAAGAAGACAAGACAGAAGTTAAGCAGTCCTCATTGAAAAGATTCAACTACATCAAAACTTAACAACCATTTAGCTGTTTTTTAAAGTATTTTTTCATTGTGGCCAAATAATGAGATTGCAGTACTAATGAAAAAATTAATTTTGACATTTAAGAAGATTTTGAAAGAAACATTTATTTTTATGGTGACAGACATAAGATCACCTGTTTTACGATGACTTTGTTAATGACAATGAAAAATACTTTCTTTATGAGAAAACCAGGTGAACAAATCTGAGAGGGGGCCATACACATGTCACATTTCTGAAATTTTTTCTACGTTTGCTTTGATTCTGCTCACTGCAGCTATTCCACACAATCAAAATAACAGCCCCAGCTGAGACTGGATACTATTTTCTCTAGTTAAAATAAGGAGACAAAAAAGGCTGTAGAAGTTTCAAGTGGAGTAGGATGAGCCGTTGGCTCACAAATTAATGCTATCAAATAGTTAATTTACAAGAAGATAACCCTGCACACTGATGTAGAGATATTGTTAACACGGAGACAAACAGTTTTATGACACTGGAAACATCAGTCCAGACAGAGCTGAGCTTAAGCCAGCTCAATTTGCCATGGTTTCCACTATGCAGCAGTTAATATTTGCTCTTCTTCCACAGGTTATGCTTCCTGCTTAGCTTATCCTAGTTTTTCTGCTGTGCATTGCAAAGCACAGCTCTGAATTTTTAAAGAATTAGGAGTTTTAACTGACAGATTTCCATCAAGAATCTTCTATTCGCCACTAATGAAATAAGTGTAGTCCTTTTAAGAAGTGTTAATGAATTAACATTCTGCTAATGATGTCAGTATGTAATATTTCAAGTGTGTGATACCTTCAAATGATTTACACATTGCTAATGACCAAAAACATAATTCAGTTCACTATACAAGCATACTGTGATAATGTTTGTAGTATTAGAGAAAAAAAAACCAGACCATAAAGGTCCATAACAGCTCTTCTAATAGAATTTGGTATACCAAAGAGCAGAAAAAGTCACAGTAAAGGATTAAAAGACTGTTAGTATCAATAGCTAAGTTTTACTGCAGCATTCTTTCCTAAAGCTGAATGCACGTTATTCATGCCCACCTGCCCAAGATGAAACATTTTCTTGCCTCTAAAAGTAATCCAAAATGTAAATACTGTTTCATATGTTTTTTAGTGATACATCTTATCAACAAATTCATGTCAATGGATGCCCTGTTAAGCATAGGGAATATTTCATCCAGCATAAATAATTCTGTTGACTGAATGCTATTAGTATAGTTGCAGACATCAAAAAGGTTCCTGTCTTTAAGCACATGATTATGGTAAATGCTATGGGAAATGCACAGCTCATTTTCTTTTACACATGTACACTAAGAGCTGATCAAAAAGCCCTCAAAAATTATTTTCTGAAAAAGTATTTAAATACAAAGGATCAGAAATTTTTGCATTTTCTTCTGTTGTTGCCTTAATTTTGTATCTTTTAAATCTCCACATGTGTTTATGGATATTATGAAATATGTTTATAGACTTTGGAATATTAAAAATGTACATTTTGGCAAATTATTTTTAAAATTATTTTAATTTTAGAAGAATTTCAGAAATTAATATTTGAAATATGGACAAATTACAATTTTACCTTCATAGAAAAAAATGGAAACAGAGGCTATTAATCTATACCCCCTCCTCTTGTTATACTTTTTTCAATAGGTCCATATATTATTTAATGGGTTTTGTAGAGATACACTTACATGAGTTCTATATCACATTACAGCTGATGAATGCCCAACACACAGGTATGTTATGAAAGGTCATCAGTTACAAGGGAAACTGCATAATGTATGCCTACTGAATACATTTGCAAGTTCTCTAGACTGACTATGTATCCACTTTGGCAACAGCAAGCAGGGAGACCTGGAGCATGAGTGGCCCACGAACATTGTTTAACTTTGGGGAGCTACTGGGAGGTCTCTTGGCTCGGAGGTCTCATTCAGCACAGGCAGGGTTAGGTCCAGTGGGCATCTGGGCTCCTCTCAAGAAGAGCCAAAGAAAATGAACCCCAAAGTACTCTAATGCTACATCCTAAAAAGACCACTATAGAAATGCCCAAAGATACCCATAATCATTTCAAAAATTTCCCAACTCCTAAATTTTTCAGGTTTTCTTAATATAGAATGAAACAAGGAACCATTCTGCATATAGATGAGAATGAAATGACCATGACTTCTGCTGTCTCACCGTAATTCCATTCTGCAGCAATTTTTTGTCCTCTGATTATGAGAACACCTTGTAGCTTGTTCCTGATGTGGGGGATGCGCTCTCTTTTGCTGTCCAACTCTCTTAAGAACAAAAAGCAATTTCCTGCACTCTCTCCCCTGCTTCTTGCCACTGCTAGCACTCATACAAACATCTTCCAGTCTGACCTACTGTTTCAAGGAACCCTTGAAGCATAAAAGGGTAGCCTCAGGGAGCTACAGTCACTCTTGCTTTAGTTGGGAAGGATTTCCAACATGCCAAGAAGCATAAAAATCTGCAAGTAAACATATGCTCCATCATTCATTAGAAGATCATATCTGCACACAGTATTTAAAAATTGGAATTTGACTCTGAAAAAAATCCCTGTATTCTGGAGAATTTTGGATGAGATTAAGTATTGTATAAAGTTCTCTTGATTGTTTCAGTCAACATGCTTGTGCAACCCTCCACAGAGCTGAGCCTTGAGAGCCCAAATCAGGTCAAGTGAGGCTGAGCACGTGGGGAGAAGGTGAGGTTAAAAGCAAAGCCACCCTGACTGCCAATGCTCATCTTACCTGTGAAATCCAGCAGCCCAGGAGGGTGCAATGCAAGTTGCTCTTTTTCCAGCCTCTTGTAGGCATCAATCCCATTAGGACTGTGAAAGTCTGCTTCATTATCCAGACATCTATTTCATTATGAATATCTGTCTAGACGTAGCAGAGATCAGAGTACAGCATCACTCATGGTCCAACACACAGTGCAACGGCCACAAGCAAAAAGCTGTGCAGTGGCCTGAGCTAACCTCTGCCAGCTCCTGCCTGCAGAGAAAACCAAGGAGCAGCAGAGCAGCTGAGGACTCCTCATTGCTTTTATGAAGAAGCTTCCTCCCCAAAACTGAAATGAAGACTTGACAGTGTGTCTTTGCATACTCTTGCATTCACTCAGAGTAGGAATTTAAGATGATTTCTTCCCATAACAATTGATGTGCTTTCAAAGAAGAAAAAACTAAAGTCTAATTAAAGAAGAAAGCAGATTTTGTTGCCATATATGTCAGTTTCCTATGGATTTCTAAAGGATAAAGAGGAAGAAACATGGGTTAATAGTTTAGCATATGTCTGAAAGAATTAACACCTTCTCAGAGTAATATCTGTTAACAGCAGTAACATTGTTAGTGGCAGCATATACAGTACAGCTGTAGGAACAGTTGTGCATTTTATCACCTTCATTCTCCCTAGAAGCCCAGTCCAACAGTTTGTGTTCGTTCTTTGTTTTTCCACACAGGCTTCTTAGAAACTGTGTGTTGAAAAAAAATATTGTGATAGTCTGGCAGCTTTTTCTTAATCTCTTGCTTCATTACCTTGTGGACATAATTGAATCAAGTAATGATAAATTTACTTTTTTCACTTACAAATTTTAGAAGCAAATTTTCATTGTTTCAAGTCTACTCTTAAAGTTTATATATAACACTTCCAAAAATGCCTAGCCATGGATATGCACACATTAAAGAATACAAATTAATTTTCCCTTTGTTAACTTTTACTACCAATTAAATTAACTTAAAAAATTAATTTAGTTGTTATTTAGTTGTTTAGGTGTTATATTTTGATGCTTGTTTGCTAATGAGTGTGACACTTTACATAATTCAAGTAAAGGCCACCTAAAAATATTTTCTGGGTAACTGAGATTGTCTAGTGTGCAAAAACAAACACTAAAACACTTTTAGAAAATAACAATGATGATGCTGAGAGCAAAAAGACTAATTGCACATGAATCTGTAGGGGCAGATGTCTTACACTGTCTAATTCTCTCCCTAAAAGTGAACAGTGTCTAGAAAGTGTGTTCCCTTTTCTGCTTCAGGTTCCCCTTAGGAACTGAAAAAGTTGAGCCTTTTTTTTGGCTAATCTTTTTATAACATAATTTAGTAAAACTTAAATAAAAATTTAAGCCCCCAAAGAGAAAATTAAATTAGGACACTTGGACTCTCAATTTTACTCTTTCAGTCCTGGATACAGTGATATCTTTTGGCAGGGATGCATTCTACAGCTACTATTCTTGTTGACTGTTACAATTTAAAGGAACAAATGTTTTGTCTTCACAAGAAAAATACTTGAATCATTGAGAAATAAATATTGCAACAAAACCCCCTTGGTTTCAAATTTGTCCTTTTCCTTCCCCTCTTATTTTTTTGACATCTCTATTACTAAAAATTGGCAGGTGCAAATACCATTCTTCACAATCCTTAGTGCCTGCTTTACAGATGAAAAATCCACTTGCTTTGCCACAACATAGCATCTTCTTCCTTCTGACAGTTGACAGTGCTCACAAACACACAGCAGAACTTGAACCTCTTACAATTTGCCCAGTACATATATATTTATTAAATTCTCAAGTCAGTTTTGAGCATCTAATTGGCTAGGCTGCATAATGAAATAGTTCAAGAAATTAACCTAAATTTCTATATGAATGGCTGTTTTGACATCTTTATATAATTGCTAAATGATTTTGTGTTTTGTGGGTTTTTTTTCTGCTTATTTTCTTATTTTATTTGTGGTTTTTTTTTTTTTTTTTTTAATAGATCGATTGTCAGTGTCTGTACTGTCTTGTCTTTACCTATCCATAGTCCAGAATGTCCCCATATGGGCCAGTTATTGTAGCACACATTTGATCATCTGACTTTCTACTAGTAAACATGCTTTCTTAACAGCTCTCAACTTGCTGTACAATTGTCACCATTGGCCTGAACATCTCATGCTTCCCCCAGAAGGTTGTGTTCCCCCACCTGCCCTTCCTGCCTCTACTTTGTGCCAGACTGAGCTCCCACACCATCAGCTTCTGCAGCCCTTGATCCTTCAGCTGAGCAGTGTGCTGACCACATGGATTAATAACACCTACCAGTTTCCACTAATTTTAATGTTTTCTTCCGTTCTTCACTCTTTAAATGTACACATTTAAAGGAGATGTTGAACACAGTTATGGAAACTGTGCAGGTTTGTTCCATCCAGTTCTAGATTTCTGTCAGCCTCCTGATTTCATCTCCTGTTATAGCAGCTGGACAGGAATCAGCACAGCTGTTAACTGGAGTTTCTGCTTAAATGTTTACACCTCTTACAGCTCTGAACAGTTCGAACAATTCTGAGCAGCTTATTTATTTTTACTCCATGAAACAAAGAAGTTTGGTGTTGTCCAATCTATAAATCCCCAGATTATCGGATATAACGGGATCCTCAGGTTCATGACAGCAATTAAAATGCGTTTCTCAAGCTGCCTCTAGAAATCTTCATCCCTGCAATCACTGTGTGCTGTGTAAAGCTCTCTGACAGGTACTTGAAAAACGATGTGTGAGATTCAAAAAGTGTAGGGTTGCTTTTAAACTGTATTAACAGGATTCTTTTGGTGGATGATTAAACAAATGTATTTCAGTTACTTTAATACATATTAACAGCACTAGCTAAATTTTATGCTAAGAGAATGCTTGACTGTCAAATAAAAATTACATTTTTATGGGTGCCCGTGCAATGTGAATATGTCTCTGAGTCCCCATTCCTACAGTGCAGATGCCTTTCCCTGTAGCTCCAACATTGCTTTCTATACTGCTCCTGACACATGGAGTGCCTTGAGTGGACAGCACTTACAGAAGGGAAGACTACTTTCCGAAAAAAAAAAAAGATTATTTTGACACCCCTCTCATGCAGTATATAATCTTACATATAATCTTATGTGTTATTGATTTACCATAACCCAAAGACTACAATGAATACAGAATTATCAATTTTCTTATGGGATTTTGTATGGTGATTTCATTACAGCATTGGAATTCTTTGAAAACATTAATGAACTGATCCTCCCAACATCCTTTTGAAGTTAGAGGATATTTTTATCACTATTTCACACAAGGGAACGGAATATTTAAGATAAAAGCCAAAATGTTCAGAGTGTCAGCTAATTTTGTTTGCCAATTTTGAAAGTCTAAGGTTCTGAGTTTTCCAAAAGCTAAGGGATTTTTTAAAGCCTTTTTATATGTTCAGAGCAAAGAGCCTGATTCCACCAGTTGCTGCTGTGAATGCAAAATGTTGCACATGCTCAACATTATTTGATATCAAGCTTGAATTTTCTCAAAACAAGCACTCAAAACAGAGGAAATTGGGTGAATGGTGAGCCCATTTCTCTAAAGGAACCATCACTTTGGCCAAAAACCAAAGCAGTATTCTTGCCCTTCCCTTGTGTCTTTCACAAGATTACTTCCATCTTGTCCTGGGTTGTAAAGTAGGGTGTGCAAAAAGTATTCTATCACCATCCTAATGAAGTGTGAATGCAATTGTTGGAGCAGTGCTCTTTCCCGGACCTCCACCCTCAGTGCTAATCTTCTGCTAATGGCCCATCAGATGCCTTGCCATGACTCATAGATAACTCCTGGAGGGAGTTATCTCTGTTTAACGGCTCATCAAAGATACCCCTGCAGGACCTACATCCTATTGTGAGATGCTCCGCCCAGGGGGAGGAACAAAGCGTTCTCACATGGATATAAGCTCAGGGTTTGAGACAGTACGGAGGGGCTTACCCACTGGATTTCCAGAGGACTTGAGCTACCAGATCTTTCTACGGGATCACTGCTTCAGGAAAACCACCTCATCTGGACTGTTTCCATCACCGTGATCAGGTTGTATTCTGTCAGTGGTCTTTTGTATCTCTTTGCATTTATTTTATTTTACCTTTTTCTTTCTTTTCTTCCTATTAAATTGTATTTCTGACTTGGAGTCTCACTTGTTTTCCTTTCAAACTACTACACATCTTACGCAAGAAATGAGATTTTGTATGGAGCTCTATCCTCTTCACTGAATGACTCCAGATCGTGACCAAAGCAATTCCATCAAAAGGGCTAGATATTGAAGAAAAAGATATCAATCTAATCTGTTTAAATTGGAGACCAGGTAAGATGCCTATGCACAAATGGGAAGACTTAGAGAGACACAAATTATCCAGGGACTGAGAAATGGGAATTAATTAGTTCTATAATTTCAACATATTTTATCATATTCATATATTTTTCTGTGAGTTTCCATAGCACCTTTAAATTCTGGATGCACAAATTGTGTGAAGGCAATAGAGCTTTTAGAGGTTTCTAGTGGAACCTTCAGTGCTTAAAAATTTCTTAATCTTTGACTTAAAGATTTCTATGAGTCTCAAATGAAATATCCTAAAGCAATCACAAAATTAATCCCCCTGTATCTTTCAGAATGTTCAACGTATATTTTCTCTTCTATGTGAACAAGAACAGAAGAGTGTCACAGAATGTTAGGAAGACTAAGAAATGCCTGACTTAAAGGTCAGCTGGAGGGAAGAAAAACTGAACCAGATGAAAAAGCAAAGCCAGGCTATACAATAAGATTATGATGCAAGATAAAAAGATGAAAATCACTATTTCCAAGTTTTATAGCTATATTGGAATATATGTGGATTCTGGGTTTTCTGCTTGGTTTTGGTTTGTTGTGGCTTTGTTCTGTCACTCTCCAAAATGGGAATTCCTAATTTACATTAAGGCATTACCCTGCTGAAATCAGAAACTAGCACTTGGTGGCCATTATTGTTCCCTGACCTCTTTATCTCAACTAGGGTAGACTCTCATCTAACACTCCCAGCCTCAGAAAGATGCTCCAAGCAGGCTAAAAGGTCAGAAACTTTAATCTATTCTTCATTAGGGTGCACAGAGTATATGGAGAGTAAACATGAAATTCATTTGGGAGGAGATATCCAGAGTGCCAGACCTGAAGGCCCTCTAGGAAGAAGACTTACCTACCAGGTGAGTGTATTGCCAAAAGAATCCAAGCCAACATCCCATTCTGAACTGCCTTCTGGAAGAGAGTCTCTTTTTCTCTGTTGACTACACAGGATGTCAGGAAGACTGCCCTCTTGGTATTAAGCACTTAAGATATTAAGAAAAAACCCAGAATAGATATAAATCCAGTAAGCCCTGTCTCCTCTCTTTACTAACATCACTTAGCAGATACTAAAGGAAATACCAGAACCAAAGATAAGAATGACACTGAGCAAACCCTCCTGCCTCCCTCTTTGTTCACTGCTCTGAACACCTGCAGAACCAGCCTCTCTGTATCAAACAACTCCCCATAATCATTTTTTTCACAGATTTGAGTAACCAGTTTTGAACTCAACTCTTTCGAACATCCATCACATTTTAAATTCCAGACTTTGTCATCAATTATGCTATTCAGGGAAGAAATGCCATGTGTTTTGAACCTGCCATTTTACTCTCATACAGTAAGAAAGAGTGAATAATGGTTGCCTAGTCCCTTTTTCCATGACTCGTTATTTCATATGCCTTGAACATAACTCCTCGCTTCCAGGGTGAAGTGCTCCTAAACTACATTACTTGTATTCAGGCTGTTCACTACTTTAATTGCTCCTCTCATCCATTTTTATACCTTTTGTAATTCAACTACATTTATTTAAAATGTGTAGGACAACACCAAGATTCAGGCAAGGAATTTACACAATGGTTTGCTCTCCATCCATTTCTGTGCTATTTTGACCACAGAGATGATGTTCTCATGGCATTTTACAATAACTCCAAGGTCTCTTTCCTGAGTAATAGTATCTATTTAAGAACTCGTTGCCACGTACATTTAGGGCTGTTTTCCTTCTTGTGCATTGTTTTGCATTCATTGACATTGAGTTTGATTTGTTATTTTATTGCCCAGTCCTTCATCAACTGACATGCTTCTCCACCTCTTCATAGTTAGCTTTTGTTTCAGCTAACTGAATAATTCCATTCCAACAATTTCTGTCAGTTTATCTTAAAACCCCATTTTGAAATAATTTGTGAATATATTAGAACCTATGAATCTAGCACACTTACCTGGACTGCACCAGTATTCTTTCCTCTGTTCTAAAAACTGAATATATATTCCTACCCTTTGGGTTTGACTTCTAATTTGACAAATTAACTCTACATGGATCCCCCCCTGCCTTTTCCCCAAAGTAGCATTATTTCCTTAATAGTTACCATGAGCTATCTTCCGGCAGATTTTGAAAATATAAGTGTGACTACACTGTGCAGTTATATCTCAATTATAAGCTCAGAGTCTGTGAAGCAATTTAATAGATTTGTGAGACCTGATTTCCCTCTAATGAAAGACTAGACCTTTAGACATGTTTTCTAACAGATTTCTTATTACGTTCTTGATTTCTTGTACAGAATAATACTACAGCTTCTAAAAAATCCAACCAACAAACCAAACCAAAAGAACAATATTGCCTCTTTACAAGTCATTGATACTAAGAACAACAGAAGCAATAGGTTTTATATCGTAGTTATTCAGCTGTCCTAAATTTGACCTTTAGTGCTTTTGGCTGGTGAGACAGTTGTATTAGTACTCCTTCCAAAAATTGTCTATAAAAGGTCTTCTATTTGATCTTCAGCTGAGAATTCTTTCCTTTCCTTTGAATAATAGAATAATTCAAGTTGGAAGAAAGTTTGTAAGGTTCATCTAGCTCAGCCTCAAAGTTTTTCAGTGCTCAAAGCAGGGTCAACCCTAAGTGCCACAGGCTTTTGTCCAGTTCTTTGTTCCACACCTCAAAGGATATAGACAGACACACAGGCAACTTGTTCCACTGCTTAGTTGACTTCACCATTGGAAACACCTCCACCTCAATTTAGGACCACTCCTTGATCTTCCACCACGCCCTGCAGTGGAGTATTTCCCTGTCTTCTCAGCCCCCTCTGCCAGTGCTGCTGGCAGCCAAGCTAAAATCAAACCCTGCCCCCTCAGCCTTTGTCTTGTACTCCAACCCTGCACCACAATGGTTGCAAAGGTTCCTGCTGGATATTTCCTTTAGCTCCAAATGGCAGTCCTGCCCTTGAGCATATCAGCTGCACCTCCGACCCCACCCCCCATCTTGGTGACCCCTGCCAAACTGATAAAGGTGCTTTTGATATCTTAAGCCTCAAATGACAAATTTACCTGTCTCCTGCCAAAAGAAGTTCTGACAAGTCTCATTTAACGTATCTCAAGATTTCCTTTCAGATTTTCGCCTCCTTTAAGGTCTCTATCACAGCCTTTTTTATTTGACTACTTTTTTACTGAACCGCTGTGCACCTGCTCTTAGGTGAATTATTTAATTACTAACTTTCACTTCTAGCAAATGATTTTAAAATTTTATTTAAAATTAATTGTTTTTCCTCATATACAGATTCCATGTTTTTATTTCCAATATTGAAAGACTCAGATTTTGACTTCTAACTTTCTCCTTTATTTGTCTTTTTAAGTATTTGTTCCATTCTCTTCCTCACAAAGGTTGATTTGATAGGTGCTTCAGGTGAATAGCTTCAGCATTTATCTGCCCTTTACAGGTTATCTTTAAATAGTTTTAGTTTCCCCTCCCCTTCCCAGGTTAAATACTCTAGTGGTTTTTCTGGGCTTCCTTCCCCACCCACCATGGCTTAGAAAAGATGCTGCATGTGAATATACTAAGAGAGTGATACATAAACTTTAAGGCATCACCTATGTGCTGCTCAGGCAATTTTTGGTGTCTAGAAGTATAGCCTGCATCATAGTGGCAGGAGGGACTATTGGATCTACACATGATGAAGCATCTAATTACAATGGTGTTTTCTCATTTTTAAAGACTGTTTTCCCTTATGTCACTGTCTTGATGCAGTTTGGGATGAACAACGGGAATTTAGCTGCTAAATTTCGATACAAATATGTTTCATGTTAATCATATGGTTAACTCAACCACTGGTTTCCCAGTTTCCTTCAGAATACAGAACTACTATTATACCTAAAGTGAGTCTAGCTGAGTATCTTTTTGGAGACATCTTTAAGTAAATGAACCAACTGCTTCACTGAAATGCAAGGTGTGCATAGGTCAGCTAGCAGTGAAAACAGCATTTTCATCATCTTACTGTAATATTTTGTGAAATATAACTACAAGTATTCAGTTAAAAATAATGCCAGCGGTGTAGCAGACTAAAATTCAAACACAAAATGAAAATCGTTTCAATTAAACTCTTTTAAAGCATGATTTATTTTATGGTTAGATTCAATCACTTGCTTGTATATTTTAAATGTACAATAGTCATGCTACGTAAAACCTTTAGACCTGATGCAGACAGCACAATTAAATTTAAAACAACTGGGAAATCAGGAATAATTTTTCCAAGAGCACTACACAGTAGAAAAATTAAACAGGTCATTTACCACTACATCTATTCTCTATTAATTCAGCTCTTGGAATTTCCTGCAGGGAATACTACATATTTCACACCTCCAATGGATGAATTTTCTAAGAATGTTTACTTTCTCTAGTTGTTAAAATTAATTTCCTTATGCCTGTTTACAAACTCACATTTTCAAAAATCCAATCAAAGTGAAAGAAAACTAATGAGAAGTCCAAAGGATTTCCATGGTGGACCAGTTTGCTAACATAAATCTACTTTTGCATTATGTTGTCAGGCCTGCAAATAGTACCTGTGGTCTTCTACAGCCAAAGCACCAAACTCACAAGTACAAGACACTCACTTGCCTCTGCAGAGGATATCCCAAAACATTTCTTCCAATGAGCAGATGCCTCATTACCTTCATACTTCTATGGAAACTTCTCCCATCACCATGAATGACTTTTTCTGATAATCCAATCACATTCTTGTGCTTTGTTAGTTTGACAGGACAGCAGATATAATTATTTTATGTGTGAACTTAATCTCAGAATATTCTGAGTTGGAAGCAACCCACAGGGATTAGCAAATTCCAGCTCCTGGCCCTCCACAGTGCAGCCTCAAGAACCACACCATTTCCAAGAGCCTGTTGTCAGAAAGACTGATGCCTTGAGACATTTTGGGATGCATGTGGGTGGGTAGGGGGCAGGCCAGGCCTTGCCCTGGTGAGGCAGTGAACTGCTCCACAGCCCCCAGCCCGGCAGCGGTGCCAAGCACAGGCACACCAGAGGCAATGCTCCACTCAGCTCCCAAGTGGCTAAATGACCAGAAGATGCAGCTGGGGGAAAGGCACAGGGGTATTTAAGGCCAAACATGAGGTAAAGATTTTATCTTGACCTACCTTCATCGTGGAGTTTCTATCTGAACACTGCTGGAACCCAGAAATGGGTAGTTTTATGTGTGGTTTTCGATCTTTCTTCTAATTTCCTCTTCTTGAGTAACTAAAAATCAAATTGGTTTAAAGTTTGCTAAGTTGAATGGGCCAAGTTAATGCTCTGAGAAGCATTTTATGTTGATTGAATGTTGTTATAAGTAAGTAAATGAGTAATTGTACAAACTACACCCTGCAGCCTTTGCGTGTTTTGGTAAGAATTTCCCAGTGGGACAAGATCTTTAACATCCTTTTCACACTTGCACCATTAACACAATTTAACTCTGAATGGTACCACAGTGAAATCAACGAATTGTGTGCTTCAGATAAATGCTATTACTTAAACTAGTTAGTAAAGACAACCCAGCAGGTAGCAAAGTAGATTGGCAACAAAATGAAATGGGCTATGTCATACCTCCACTGCTTCCCAAATACACTTTGCTTTCTACCTAACTGGCAATCTGACAAAAAACTTATTAGGCAATGAAAAGTTATGAAAAGTTTTGTGCCAGGAATATGTGTGGAATGTGCTGCAAAGGACTTTCTGCTTATGAAGTCTAGATATGTTCACAGTACATAAGAAAACAAATGTACATACAATTAATAGTGCAGAGCATTACTCAATAGCAAAATTCCATGTCCATCTGCTGTATCTCTGGAAACACTTAATTTATGCTAGTTATAAATGGTAAATATGTACCTAGCTAACAAATCTATAATCAACTTCTGACTGAATCACTTCTCATGTCAGTTTTTAATTTTCTCAATAATTTTTTTCAGTCCCTGCAAGTGTTGCAATTGAACCAATTCCACCAAGGGTATGCAAATGACATTAAGAAAACATGAGATTCATCAGTGTTATGTTTTGATAGCATGCACAAGCTTATCTAAAAACTTTTCAAGATTGCTATGGACAACTATGTGTAAATCTTACATGCCACAAGAGCAATGAAAGTTACACATATATTTATAAGCAAAACTCAACATGCCTCTTGTACATCTTATCAACAAAAGAAGCTCCCTGCGTACATTTTACATTAGGCACTGAGAATACAAAAAAATTCCCATAAATAAAAAATGGTCTTTACAACTTAAGCTGTATCAGCTGCCAAAATCATGAATTAAAATTATTTCAAAAATCTTATTGTTTATCATGATAGGGAAATATTAAAGTGACCCTTCCTCTTCATTCTACCAAAATTACATCACATTGCTATGTGGACACATCCCAAATTCTAGTGTTTAGGCCTCACACAAGCCTTCTCCATGGCCAATATTTTCTCAGTTCTTATTACACTACAAGATCCCAGGCCCAGCACAAGTATATCACCCATATTCCTTTTAGAATGCAACTAGGAGGATGTAATTTCTCTCATCCTAGTATTTTTAACAAGTAATGCTTATTTCTTAAGAAATTATTTCTTCCGCTTTGAACTTCCCCAATGAAGACTTCTTCTGCAACATTGTCTGCTCCTTCCACAAGTGGTCCTGAAAGCTTTTGCAAGCAGCTCCCATATCCTCTTTCAGAAGCTTCTGAAAAATGCTCCTTCAATGTGTCAAGAATAAATTCTGCAGCATACTTCGTATTACTGAACTGATCAGGTTGGAAGCTCCTTCAGACAGTTGTCTGACACCACTGAAACTACTTACGGGACTTCTTCCTCTGGCTCTCACTAGATTGGAGAAATTCAATGTCTGCATTTCCACAGACCAAACACATTAGAATGACATTCTGCAGGCTGGGCAGGCTGTCAAGGTTACATACAACTATACATAAGTTGCACTGTCCCTGAATATTGAAAATTTGCTAAAAGACATTATAAACAACATGTACTGAAAACAAGATTTGTCAAAATTGATTTAGACATTTTTTGTAAGAGAAGAAAGGACCATTTTTGCTAGAAATACATTCCACATATTGCTCTTAATAATATTAAAATTTATTTGAAGTAATTAAAAAACATATTTACAGCTGAATTAAATTGAAAAACAAAATGGGAACATTTACAACCAAGTAACAGACTGAAAACCAGAAAGACAAAAAAAAAAGGAAAAAAAAACTTCTGGAAATATTTTTCTGTCTCTTGGAACTCCATATGTCATTAATAGATGCTAACAATCTAAGAACATCTAAGGCATTGTAATGCTAAGCACAAACATGTTCTAATATTAGCATCTGCTTAACTTGCTTCCAAATGAAAAATGATTTTAACACAAGGAAGCTACTCCAATGAAAATAATTTAGGGGGTCAAAATTTTTCTAGGATTTCCATTACGAAACTCCCTAAAACTATTTACAAGAGGAAATTACAGTTCACCCTATTCTTATTTGCTATCCATCGATCCTGCTTGAAATATGGATGAACTCAGAACTAAATCCTATCCTTTTTCTTGGAAACACGAAGTAAAAGACTTTTTGATGTCCTTGATTTAACATCCAGTGGGACATTTCCTTGAGAAAGGCTTCTAACGAAGTTTCTTGACATATTCTGTTCTTGCTTCCTGCTCTTCATTTTAATTCCTAGTGAAGAAAAATGTTATTAGAAATAGGGAGACACTCATTCAATAAACAAGTAGAATTTAGCCTCCTTTTCAGAATACGTCTAAGAATTTTTACACACTTCTTTCCTTTACTGAAAGCCTATTTTCAGTATGCAAAAATGCAATCACTCTTAGCAAAGTAATCCAGTGTTTTAATTGTCTAGAAAGTCCCATGATTAGACCCTCATCTGACACGAGATGTTATTAAAAAGGCACAATGGTCTGTAAAAATGTTATTAATCCTTCCTATTATAGAATAGCATTGAAAAATGAACACTGTGTCATTATAGGAAGGTTTGTCTTTTTAATCTGAAAACAACTTTTCCTCTTAGGTATTTGGTTAAGGTCTATTCTGCTCTTGTAATGCACACTCTTGAAAATAAAGTCTATTTCATATTCAGTTAAACACTGAAGAATCAAGAATTTATTCTCATTTCAAAATATGCTTCTGAATTACATAGTTTCTTAAATTCAGAGTAGCGACTGAACAGTGGTAACTTCATAACCTGGGCTGTTGTAGCAGACAGACACTGATACTGATATAACCGTGTATGCAATTTGCCAAACAAGTAATTTGGTTAGACAGAGTTTAGGCTCAGATATTCAGTTTTCAGAAAGCTTCTTGTAATACAACCGCAACATTTCTCATGAGTACAGAATAAGACATTTTCATATGTACCTGCTCCCTTCACAGCAATTTTTACTTAAAAATGTGTACGTGCTGTAAAACTGGTGTATTGCCCACACCACTGGAAAACACTACACAATGGAAATGTGTTTTTACATTGCTTTTCTCTCTCATAAGAAAAGCAGACTAAAATTTTAAAGCTAATATTGGATCTCCTCTAAATAGCCCAAGAAGATCGTTAAGTGTATCTTTGAAGACAGAGAGGAAAAGAGGCAATTGAGTAGAGATGAAGGAAAATTACACAGGTTTAGCATATTAAAACCTGCTGCAGGTGCCAGGCAACTTAGTACCATGCACTAGAAAAGGCAGAGGTTATTATAAAATGGTGAAGACATTTATAAACGTTGGCTGAAAAAATTATTTGTAGCTGATTTTATTACAGAAAAGACTTATGCACCTCAGAGAGAAGGCATATATAATTGAGGCAAACCTTCACACAATAGAACTTGCTAATATTATTATCAGCGGTATGTAAGAAGCAAAATAATTTTTCCTCAGTTATTGTTTTTGGCCAAAATAGCCCCAAATTTTAAGATCAATAAATGTCTGAAAAAAACTGTTATCTATTAAAACAAATCAGTGTAGTGTTGCAAAATAAAGCACAGAATTAAAAACAGGTATGGAAATTATTAGAGAATTTTATTTCTTGATAAACCACACTTGGGCAAAGACAAAATGGTAATAAAGTTCACCAATTTCTCAACATAAACTCTTACCTTGGCTCTTGGGGAAAAGGTTTTCCCAACAACCCTGTAATAATACTGAATTTTGCTTAAATACTACCTGTACAACTGACATGCTGGTTTTTTTTTTAATAAAGGGATACACTCTTCAAACCAATGGCTTAGTAAACTATCACAGCGACACATGCTGTTAAATTGACAAAACAAATTGAGCAGAAATCGTTATTTTGCTCTAGAATCACTGCTCCCAAGGGAGGGTCACCCCCCAAGCTTTGACACTTACCAGCCCCCTGGGGAACTCTCAAGGCTGCGTGGCTCAAGAGGACGTCCTGTCGAACGCGCTTGGCAGAAACCGTGTCCTGCAGGCTGCCCAGCACAGTGTTTGATGTAGAGCTGCAAAAGTTGCCAGGAAGGAGTTTGCTTTCAGTACAACCACTACCAACAGTAGCTTAGGCCTTGCAACATAGAAATACTTTAAATATTATCTGGTGTTCATAGAATCATAACAGAATGCGAAGAATAAACTAATTTATTATGGATATCTGTGGGCGCTAGTGCCCTTTTTCCTTTTTAAAAATTTACAAGAATGCTTCAACTGTGGAAATAAGAACTAATGCTGGCACTTGTATTAAAAGGCAGGACAATATGTCACAGGTTTTTTCGAAACCACAGAAGCCAGTTTGATGGCCATCACATACAAATTATACTAAGAAATATTTTTAAGGCATGTTACAAAATCCTTGAAATGACCAAGCTGTGTTTATTGAACAAATCACACTTTTTTACTGCTACAATAACTTTTCTACAGCCTCAACACACTTGGAGGGGGTGGCTTCATAGCAGACAATACTTTTTAACTAAGCTGCAAGAAAACTGTTACAGCTTCAAATTCATTAAAACAAAACCACTATGTTTTATCCATAGTACTTTATGTGATAGACTTAAGGTCTACAGCAAAAATTATGAACCTATCTGATCTCACCCTTTTGCAGTTGCCTCACAAACTTCCTCAGTTCAACTCTGCAAGACAGCCTCATAAACAAGCTAATTGTATTTATGTCCCAAGTTCCTGTGCTTGTCCTATTCCTGTAATAAATATTGTATTATTTCCACTTTATAGTCCCCTAACTCACACTTAATAATAATTTTCTGCCCAAATGAAAATATATCGCAAGCAGCAAAGACTAAGACTTTCCTTGTGCTAGCCCTAAAAATCTACTCATGCATGCTTCTAGCAAGAGAACTTACACCAATAAGAATATAACATTATTTGGGAAAATAGTCTCTCTTATGACTGACTTGCCTCAAATCCCTTATCTTCACAATACAACTGTTCAAATTATACTTCTAATGTGGTCTATATGACTGAAATTTATATTTTTATTCTAACATTAGTAGGAGATGAATGACTGGAGTGAGCCACTTCAATCAGGGAAAGCATGGGAGAGAAAAGAGGGAAGAAGCAGAGAATGGAACAAAGGCACTCTGAAAAGTAAAAGCATATTCCTTTTCTCCTTCACAAATGTGTTTCATTCCTTCATCACCAACTGCTAGACAAAACCATAAATAATTTCAGTCTACAGACAAGTTACTGAGGCAGAATGATCTCTATAAAAGGGATAGAAGTTGTGGGATTTTTCTGTAGTGTACTGGGAAATATGTTTGAGACACAAAAGAAACAAAGTGAGCAGAGAGAGATAGTCTTTTGGGAAGAAATAAGCATACATATATATATGTTTTAAAATTATTATGCAGTTATTACAAAAAAAGTACTTCAAAAGCCTGTCTGAGAACTTTAAGACTAGATAAATAAGGCTCCAAAGGTTCCCATACCTCTCCCTAGAGAGAATGTAGGAAAAACTACTTGGTTTCAGAGAACAGGTGATTTATTTTGCTAAAGTCATAATCAGCTATTTGAAAATGTGAACAGTGCTTCTTTTCTTATCCTAGAGAAAGAGTTTATTCCTCATCCTAGCAAGAACAGTTTAGAACAGCAAATGATAACCATCAGAACAGTAACATGAAAACTAGACCAGATGAATCTGATCTTCTAGGATAATTCTTTATTTTAAAGATGCTAATAAACAAAAAGGCACTTATGTTTCTTCCATGTACTGTGATCTATCTAGACTTGTCCCAACAGTCTTGAGATAATTCTTCATAAGACCTGTGTGGTGGTATTCCACTTACTGTCTAGCACCAGGTGACTTGTAACATGATTTTAAAAAAGGTTGTATCAATTTTTGCTTTTGGAAATAGGAAAAAAAATCTGTTTCATAGATAATCAGGTTTTAAATATATTAAAAAACCTCAAAACCAACCAAAGAAATACACACACAAAAAAATTAAAATTCAACTTATTGTCTATTCAGTTTCAGCTTTTCTGGTGCTTCTACTAACAAGCCTATTTTAGGGTCAAAAACCAGAAGTGATGATACACAAGTTCTCCTTAGAGCAGATCACAAAAATTAAGTCACAATATACGAGACTGAAAATGAATTATCAGAAAATCAAAGCAAGTACTGTCACCTATATTTTTTTCCCCTGCTTTCTATTTTGGTAGTTTCTAATATGCTCCAGCAAAGGCAGAGCATTTTCAAAAAACTTAGTTCTTTTAATTGATGAAGAAATTTCTCTTTTCAAAATTATGTGCCATATTTCTATACTGATTATACAACAGCTACACAAGATATGGTATTAGTTTGTAAGTATTAAAACAGAAGTTCTTAAACCAAGACTAAAGAAAAAAAAAATCTACTGAAGTTACCTGGAAAAACAACAAAAAAAATTAAATCGAATTCAATAATATTTGAATCAGAATATGTCATATGTAGGTCCCAATGATTCCTATAAGGTGTTTTCAGATTTGAAATAGAGTAACAAAACCTGAAGTAAGAACATAAAAAACGAAAATTCATTTTGTATAGAAGGATTAGTTTAATCTTACCTTAATATCTTTCTTTTTCTCTGAGCAGCCGAAGTCATTGCCATATATGAGGGCTTCTCAAATACTGGGGCAGAATTTTTGTTTCTTAAGGAAGAAAGATCAAGCCTGAAATAAAAGAATTACAGTTTTGTAAAACATAGTCTTGGTAAAAGTCAAGTAAATTTGTTCTTAACTGTAAACAAACATATGGTAAGTTGAAAACCAAAACTGGAAATTAATTTCATTTATGTTATTTGAGGTAGCTCTGCAGACTTCAGACACGCACAGTGCCTTTAAGCATGGCATTTCACAAAGTGGAGAGGTTAAGTATCCATCTTACAGAGAGAAAACATAAGGCTTAGAGAAAGTAACTTGCCTGAGTTACAATCAATTTAAAAAATGCTGTATTTTCTTTTTGGTACATAACTTATAAAACAGGATGAGCTTTCAACTTCATTGTTGTCACTAACATACTACTGTTTTCAAATAATGGCAGAATTGAATTTGATGTTGATCAAAATTGAGGGTTTGATTTTCAAAATGTTGTGTTTTCTTATAAAACAGATATAAAATGGAAAAACCCAGCTGGAAATGGAAAACCCAAATGGAAAAAAGACAGACAGGATTAAATTACTTGGTAATATTTCTCACCCATATAAAAGGAAAATACCTTTGCACAATGCTATTGCTGCATGGCTGTGACTCCTTCACAGATGAGTAAGCAGACGTTTCAGTTGTTTCATCTGTACCTTCATAGAGAATTACTGTTGAGTTCATGACGGCTTCGTCGCACTCTGGGATCACGTCATGTGTGGTGTCCATAATACTGGCCTTTTTGACTGGCACATCTGTACTACCCGCACTGACTTCCCCCAGGCCTGCAAGGTGCAAAGCCTTCTTCACCACAGCCTGAGCACAGAAACTTTGCACTGGCTTTCTGCCAGAGTCTGGAGTATAGACTATGGGGCAGACATCCTTGGCAAGAGAATCCTCCAGGTGCTGGAAGCTGCATTTGATGGAGGCAGGTGGACTTGTAGCTAGCACAGGAGAGTCCATTAGCTTCCTCCTAGTTCTTTTCTGTGGTGGTTCTGTATATTCTAATACTTGTTGTGTATTTTTGTTCATTTCTTGAGATGGCATACCAAAAGAGGTGCCTGTGAAATGTAAGTAACAACAGTTAGCACATCTAACTGCACACACTACTTATACCTTGCTTTTTCCTTCCTCTTCCATACTGAGACATTAACAGAAATAATTACAAATATTATTTCATTTACATATCACCTTGATCATATTACTGAAATTATTTCTATTGCAGCACTGTCTAAGATGGTATTTGCTGAGACACTCAAAGTATTATAAACGTGCATAGGTTGGCATAGTTGATATCAGAGGTTATAGAAATAATCACAACTAAGATCTGACACATGACAAGAGGGAATGGAAGAGTAAGAGTATTGAAAATTATTGCACTACCATGACAAAACTCATATTTTAAGGTGGTACAATCACAGCAATCTAGAGCTGAGTCCTAATCACAGCCATTTTTTTCCCCCAGCAAGTACCATGAAGAATAATGTGAGTCTGTTGAAAAAGGAATGACAGAGAATCATTTAGAAGGACAAAATTCCCTGACACTGCAAATGAGAAAACAGGGTTTTACAAAGCAGAAAACAAAGAAGTTACTAGGATTCTGTCACGCTACTATAGCAACTGGGGGGAGCAAAGCTCTTGACTAACAACTTCCCCCGCCCTCAAAAATAAAGCAAACAATACAGTGTAATTGGCCATTCTCATTCATCCTGAATTAAACTATTTTTCTTGAAGCGTCATAATGTTTTTATTTTCAAGCAAGTGGCAACAAAGGCAATCTCCAAAGGAAGACAGAAGAGGCCTTTCTTTTACTCAAGCTTTCAATGAAGGAGGATCATTTTGAGACACAGCTCACTGTTCAAATGGTGACTTACGCAGTTAACAACAAAACAATAGAATTTCTTTTTTAAACAAATCAAGAACAGGAGAGGGCTGTCAAAACTCCAAGTGCTTCTATATTTAACTTCCAGTACAAATTTAAGAAAGTAAGCCTAGTATCCTTAAAATGTCTATGGATTGGATCCCCCTCAGCTGGTAGCCACAGATCCATAATTCTCCTCTCTGCATTGCCTACTTCATGCTATGAGCAACCAAACTGCAAAAAGAACTCCTGCTTTTTAAATTGATGCAAGTTACTCGGGAATTAGCTAGGTATTCCAAGAACAGTGTTGATAAATATTTATTTCTTCTAAATTTCATTCTATTTTTGCCTCAGACTAAGAAAACTAGCTTGAACTCCTCAGTCTGAATGCTTCTGTTCCAAAAACATTCTTTGAACAAGACAAAGATTGATTAAAAAAAGGTATGTGTCATATTATTTCACCTCCACAAGCTTGATTTGTTACAGAAAGCAAGGCTTAAACAGTTGTAGCTTTTTCTCTGCTTACTATTTTCCAGGCCCCATTTAATTTTGACCTCGTCCAGTTGCAACCCAATTTGCCAAGATGCTTTAAAAAAGCTAATTCCCTAGATACCCTCAGAAAGCAGATCTCTTGGGGAAAAGGCCCAGGTAAGATTCTCACTCAAGAAAAGCCAGTGAGGGATGATCTCGGCACTCTTTTTACCTACACACTCTGGTACTAGACATGCCACATGGTTGGATACCCAGCTACATGAGATGATGCCCAATTAGAAGATATGAAATAGAGCTGTAAGGGACAGCCAAGGATTTAATGACCACAATGAGACCCAGACCTGTTCCAGAAGGATAGAACAGGTGGTATCAAAGTGTGTACAAGTAGCAACTAAGTAAGATGGTTATACAGGCCAAAAGTCCATTCTATGTTGCCACAACAAAATTCAATAATGAAACCACTGAAAAAACAAAGCAAACATTTATTCCTCACCGAGGGGCTCAGTGTCAGAATGAACAATGTTTAAACTGCTTATGGGAAAAGCAGTGTGGACAACTACATGAATGCCTACAATTCTATAACATTGCTTCCAGCTTTGAAGGAGGAAACACATGGAAAACTTGAGCCTGAGCTGACTACTTGACATGAAATAACTGAATTGTGAATTTTTCTATGTGTGCACCTATGTACAGCTCACTTTATGTACATAAAGGACCTTTTTATTTTTAAAGTGCAAAACATTATTTTATACCGCATCTAATCCACAGCCAGCTTTCACCAGGTGAAATGCAGCAGGTCGCTGAGATGCAGTGCCTTGATTGCAATGTAAACACTAAGTTAATTCAGGATATTCCCCATGAGTAGTAGAATGGAAACAGTAGTGAAACAGGGCCTGAGCGTTCCCTAAATAATCTTTACCCAAAATAAAATAGGCCCACTGTGATAAAGACATATTTCTCCAAGACTTGGTTTGATTTAGTAACAAACGAGAAACTTATCTATGAACAATTTAAAACATCTACTCCCTGAACTATCAACAATGCTATACTTCATTATGTACTTGCTCTTTAATTTTGTTTTAATAAGTACAATATATACCTAAGTGTAATAGACCAAGAAATCTTTAAAAAAATTCTAGTCATCCCCACCAAAAATTGAATTCAAATCTTCTTTAAAAAGACTTTTGATCTCTTATATTCTTAAATACAAGAATAAGGTTTATATAATCTAGTGTCTGAAATAACTATCCATTAAATGCCTCAGGACACATCTAAAATATTCATTTATTTTTTTTTACCCCTACTTATATGCATCTGAATGTCTGTTTCAGGAAAAATAATGGTTAGAATTCTATTAGTCCATTGTTACATTAGGACAGGGAGGTTTCAGTTTCAGAAAGTTTGCTTACTGTAAGACACTGAGGTTTTGCTAATGTCCTAAAGTTACTAGAAGGAAGTCTGATGGAGAAACATTTTGGTGGGAGTGCCAAGGTTTAGAAGCTTCTACAGGCCTAAATATTGGAAGCATTTTAAAATTAACTGTAAATACTAGCATTTAAATCATTAACTAAATACGTAAAGAACACAAAAGTACTGCCAACATAAATAATTTGATGAATTCCATCATAATGGAGAGCACTTTGTACTGTAATACAAGTAAACTAATAACAATAGTTGCAGGAATTCTATATAAGGCAAATACAAGCTGTTTGTTAGTAAAAACAAAGACCTATTTTAAAAATCTACTTATTTCTGGAATAAAACTCATTGTAAAACTAAGTTAGAACACAACAAGCTTTTCTTTTCATTAAAGTGTTGGAAATAATGTAAAATACTTAAGACGTGTCCCTTCCCACAGCTTTTTGTGAAAATACTAGGTTGCTCCTAACATAGGAAACAGGTAAACAAACATCACCAGCAATATTGTATTTAACTTGGCTTCACTAAATAACATAAACCAAATATGATATGACAAAAATCTCCAGAATCCTAACCCCACTTTAGCTTGTTGTTCTACTGTATATAGCTCCAAACAGTTATGAACTCAGGTAAATAAAAATACAGCTAGAAAAATATTTGGACCCACAAAATAATGAATTGACAGTGTTTCTATTTCCATCTTATTAAGGAAGCAAGATACTGAAGCTAGTGGCTAACTTTCTTGCAAGTGCTTTTAATAGCTACTATTGAGAAGTTTATGTAAAAGGGACTCAGACAACAGAAATTGCTACAGAAACTCTACTACTTCTATAGATTTCTAAATACATGGTACTGAAGATGATACAGTGGAGAACCTATTTATATTTCCTTAAAGAACAAATCCAAGTAGTTCCTGAACGGATGTCTAATGATAATCATTGTCATTATTTTCCTACTGAAAGATTAAACAACATGCCCCAACTATTAAAAAAAAAAAAATCAAGTATGTTCCATAATAAGGCAGGGAAATTATGCTTATAGTCTATATTTGCTTCATGTTTGATAGCTACTTCAATCTTCTGCACCAATATCATCATCATATATCAGTAATTTTTTTTATTTTGTATGTAAAAATGAATCACTTAGATACTTCACAGAAAAGCTGCAGTTAACTTGATGAAGTAGCTTAAAAGAAAAATTTGCAAGTTTTATTTCCTTTACTAGTACTTTCAGCTACATTGCATCTCTTTAAAAAATAAACATTATTCCAAATATATCTTAGAGAAGTGATCGCATATTTGCTGATCCTTAATTTCAGGCTGATGTTTATAAAAGATAATTGTCAAAATTCTTTAGGACACTGTTTAAGAGATTCACTCAGAAATTAAACAAAAAAGCCATCATCCACTGATCAACCACCCCCATCCAGTGATATGAGGTGGTTTTAGTCCTTAGTATCATTTGTCCCAAAAGATTACTCAGAAGTACTGATTTATCTGACAAGAAACAGAGCAATATCAGCTATTTACAGCCCTGTGCATTAATACGAGAAGCAGAATGCACCATGTGTGAAACATGAGTCACAGGAAAAGTGAGCAGAGCTCATGGCAAAACAACTCTGATGAATTGAGTTAGTTCTAATTGACATTAGGGGCAAAATAATGGTCAAGACTTGTCTTCTTCTGGAACTCATACTAATACATGCATAAGGGGTTTATTTCTGGAAACTGTGCTAAATTAAGTCTACCAGGTTGTTCTGCTAAAGTGAAATTAAGTATTAATGTATTCATTTCAATAAACATTTCTGGGCTACCACTGATTGATCAAATTACAATTCTAATCATACATTTTCATTCTTTTAACAACTGACTCATGGAATTCCAAATTGCAAATGAAGTCTAGTCAATGCATTTCAATTATTTAATATTCCTGTGACCCAAAGGCATCATCACTGCGATGGCAAGTTTCACAACAGCTTCACAAACAACAGCTGTGAGCTGAAAAAGGCTCAAATCCAGGCTGCATACTTGCAAGTCCCAGTGATCAGGTATACTGTTTTACACAGCATGAGAAGAAATACTTCAAAGTCACATAAGGCAATATGAAAGAGCTGCTTAGTAAGATGAATCTTTCCTATACAAGACATATGTTTTTCCTACTTTTAATCAAATTTTCTGCTATGTACAACTATACCCTAATTTTTCCTGCCATACAAAATAAAAAATTGACTTTTCAGGTCAGAATGTTTGTGCCAAGGGGAGGCAATGGATGCCTTTTTTTTTTCCCCCTATAAATCAATTCCATTCTCTCAGTGGTAACATACAGTAAGGCTTCTGGAAATGGGATGCTTGAAACAGTGCCAATAACCTTCCCATTCAAAGAAATAGTTGCAAGTACCAGTCAGAGCTCTCCACCCATCAGCCTGAATTCTGAATGCTGTATGGCTCCACATTAATGAACACTTAAGAATGGGCGCCCAAATACATTCTGAAATGAACTTGTTTCCAAAGCTTGAGCTTTCTTTGAGATGAACAGTTAAGCTGTTCATGACATTGCACATTTATGGTTACATTAGGCATACACAAGCTTAATCTAAATTTTTTATGCATGTTTCAAAAAAAAGGAGAAGATATTGGAAAGCCAGCACTTTCTGTAAAAAACAACAAATTTAACCTATAATTAAGGTCCGAATTTTACAAAAGGGGTTTAAAGATTCCAAAGGCTAAAGGAAAAACAAGACAGAAGGAGGTCAGCTTCTGTAGTGAAGCACTACATGTGCTTTGGCAAAGCATATGAACTTTAATTAGCTTTCACTAGAAATCAAGAGTTGATTCACAAGAATTGACTACCTGGATAATTTGACCACAGAAACAGACACTGAATGAATGGCCAGAAAACATCTTTATCTTTTCCTCCCATACTATGACTTTATACTATTTAATTTATAAGACCCTTTCCTAGGAAGAAATCTTCATTAGAAATAAAGACTTAGGCATTACCACTAATCAGCTGAAATTCTTCACTATTTTGAAACTCCTGATAGGAAGAAGGACCTTATAACAAGATAATATCAAAATCAGTTGATACAATAAAGTAAGAACATTTAGAATTATATTCCAAGAACTTATTTCTGTAGAAGACTTTTAACAAAACCTAGAATAAACACCGCTACCCTTTCACCTTTGCTATCCTTCTCTTTACATTTTTAAAATTCTTTTTCCACATCAATGACTTTCTTCTTCAGGAGCAGTTACCAATTGTAGTTAATGCCAAAGAAACACACAAGACGTTAAAGACGTCCTGCTTTCATAGTTTTAGCCATTCTGCAGAAATTATGTAGCTGCTTTGACTTTTTGGAGACAGTGCTTGTAATCAGAAGAGATATTTATGTGACTTAAAATACTTTAATTTTTATGTGGAAACACCCAATAACAATTAATTTGCATTTGATCATTGTCATGTTCAAAGAACAGCAGGCAAAAATGTGTGTCATTAAAAAAGTTTCTGCAATGATTACTGCCTCATGTTCGGCAACACGCAGAATTCAGCACTGTCTTTAGATACAGATGGTTTTCTGCATCACTACCAATTTAAACACACAGTAACTAAAGAGAGACCTGTAGCTCATCAATGACAGAAACTTCCAAATATGGATAAGAGATGGATACTGCACACATCCTTAGATACTTCTGAGTTCAACAAAAGAGATAAAATTATTTATTTTGTATGCCTACGCTGAAGAGAAATTCATGTTTTTTCTCATAATGCTTTGTGTTTTATACAGGAGTGCTATTTTATCTTTGCAGAGGGATTTTAACCTCAAAAATTGTCTTTTGAACGTGATAACATAGGTTCAAAGCAATACCTGAGATTTGTTACTAGCAGACCTAGTACATTCTCTTCGTCAATCTAAATGCTCCAGACTTACATGCAAAGGAATCATTGCATGGCCACCAGTTAACTTTTTTACCTTCTCCCCTAAATTATTTAGAGAAGAAATTTCCAAAACAAGGCAACATACACTTATATTAAATGGGAGATTAAAAAAAAATGCTTCTCAAAGTAAAAATAAGAACCAAATCACAGGAATTGAAATGCACTCCTCTTGCCTGATGACAAGAAGCAGTCCATGCATATATGTTAAATGTGAAATATGAGGTTTTACATAAGGAATAATGACCACTATGGTTTTTTGGTTGTTTTTTCCTCCTTGGAGAAAAATACTACTTCCTTCCCAATACCTTGAACAAATTATAGATAGCAAAATATCGATGCATCAAAGGTACAAGGGAGTTTGTTTACAACTCTCTTTTTTAATTTTTTCACTAAGTTCTTAGGTTAGCTGTTGCGAACATTTAGCAAGCATACTTCCGAGATAACTTTAGGAAGCAGGAATTGGATTCTTGAATAATTTATTTCATCTTTAAAAGAAAAAAGAGAAATTACTACATCCTTCCTATTTCTGGTTGGGATGCTGCCCTTGAACTACTTCATATTTTCCCATGCTAATGTATTTTTTCTAATTTATGATTTTTACTTATTAGTATGTTGCATACATTCTGCACAAGAGAAATGGATTTCCATAACACAGTATCATTTAATAATCCAATTATTTTATATGTGAATTCAAACAAACAATTGAAGAGGAGCTATTTAGTTGTGTTTGTGTGCTGAACAGAAAAAAAAATTCAAGCACTAGTAGGTGGATTACTTTTTTTCCTTCCCACTTATATTGAAGTGTACAAGAATAACTTGTATTGAAGTGATTGTGTCAACACCATTAGTATTTTAGGTAACTTTTCCCTAAAAGTTGCAAAATTTGGAGAACAGCTGTTTCTACCATGTTTTATCCTGCATCTAATGAGAGGAAGAAAGGCGACAGCAATGCCTCTTATTTCGTCTTCCAAAGACCTAAACACAAATAAAACCATAAAAATACCACAAATGATTTTTGTGGTAATGTTCAGGCAAAGATATAATTTACAACTGGAAAAAGAGTCTGTCTTAGCTGAAAACTGAAAAGAGCGCCCATTTGCTTACCTGTACATAAAGTTCAACAACATTTAGGATAAGAGAATAATTGGAAAACCTACAAATAAGGTTTTCAAGAAAACCCCTTAAATAATGGCAGATGATTTTAATAAAATGAAATGTTCATGTTTTAGTAGCTCATGTGGAATTTAAATAATAGTAATTTTAGTACTCATTTCACTAAAAACCAATCAGGCCTCTTACAACACAAAACTTCAAGAAAGGTAGAAAATAAGTAGATTAATCAAGAACTCTAACAAAGCTTGCCAGCATCAGAAACTGAAATTCACAATGATAACCTACATATGACGAGACAGAATCGCTACAATCAATGCTTCGTTACAAAGGATATTACAGAGCTTCTGGATTGCTGTCCCTACCTATTCTGTCAGAAAAAAAAAAGTACCTCTACACAAAAACCCTCAGTATCTAAAAACATATGCTTATGATTTAAAATAAATACCAGCTTTCAACCTTGCTGAATGAATCCCTGACTAACATGGGCAGAATAAGAAGCGTAAGCACGCAAATCTGCTAACTTTCTTCCCCCTCTCTCTGTAGAAACAAAAGGAAACGCACACTAAAGAAAAACAAACCCAAACTAAAATCAAACCAAGGCACTCATGAAAAAGGCCCCAAACCAACCAAATAAGCCCCAAACCAACCAAACCAAACAAAACCACTCCAACTGCCAACACAGTCTGAACGTCACATAGCAGACAGTGAAACACTATGTATCAACTATTTGGTATCATCAACAGCAACACAAACGTATGCCAAAAATGGCATACACTCTTTATGAGAAGAGGGGCAATACACGGTTTTGATAAAATAATTCTCAAGCTATAGAGAAGAAGAAAGCTATCAAAAGGAGGGAAATCATTTCACAGCTTAGCAGGGGTCAATGCTCTTTTTGGAACTACCAGCTTTTGAGAAGCTGAAAAACTTTTCCAAGTGGTATTTATCTCTTTTTCCCTTGTTACCTATGGATGTCTGTCAGTTACAGATTATTAGCAGTAATGAGAAATCCTCAGGGTGTTGTGTCTTCCCTATCCACAGCACAAAACACAAGCATGGGCCCCCCACAGCAGTTGCACTGTCAGGATGAAATTTTGCATGTAATCCATCAGAACTGCACTGTCTGTGAGGATTCTTCATCCCTTTTTACCCAGACTATGCTCCAGGGCAACTCACTTCTAAAGCTAAAGAAGAAAAGCAAGCTATATAGAATTATGGGGAAAAAATGGGGCCAATCAGGATACAGCAAAACAGTCAGTTCTATGGTAGATACAGTGAATCCTTTGATTCTTGGAAAAAAAACTTCCAAAATATTGTAGTAAATTGATTCCAAGTGAACCTGTAATTAATAGTAAATCTCATCTCCCTCAAGGCTTTTATTAGAAACTACACAAAAACTATACCTACCTACTTAACATTTCAAGTCACTTTAACAGAATTATAACCAACTAACACCATGATTCCTTTCCCATCAATGTCACATGAAAGATTCAAATGCAATTTTTAATAGCACTCACAGGATCTATGAACATTGACACATGGGGTATGTTAGAAGAAGAAGATGAATTCATCTGTTGCAATGTTTGTCTAGCCATTGGAAAAGTAAATTGCTTTCCTATTTCTGATGAAGAATTGTGTAAAATTTAAAGAAACCAGGTCTGAGACTCAATTTTACATCTGGCTTCAGTATCTACAGAAGTGCACATCTGTGTTTATGGATGATATCTGACTGTGCCAGGAGATATTTAAAAGTATTTCCAACAGAGAAGAAATCAATGATATACTTACGGCATGGGGTGTTTGGTCTGCTCACAAGCTGTGGGAATGAAAAGATAGCCAACATTTCTACTTCATGGTTTTGATTTTGATTCTTTTCTTCAGTCTGGTCAGCCCAAGCTACTGATTTTTGTCTTTGAATCAGCTGCTCAACCTCTGCATATTCAGTCTCACTTAAGCCATTTGCCAACCCAGCTTCTTTCAAAATCAGGTACTGCTTGCGAAGAATGGGAAGTGCAGCATTTAGCACTCTGTAAAACAGCAAGAGGCAAGACAAGTTTGCTTAAGAAAACACAATTTTAACCCAGAAAACAAAAGGCTTGAGAAAAATCTTGCCACTGTTTCAATTAAAACTAAACTCTCTAAATAGGTCTTCTCAAGTCACAAGTGTCAAAATGCAGTCTTAACCCACCTGCCATGAAACCATACTTACCTTTCTGTTTGCTTATTATACTGATCTTGAAGGGACACAAGAGACAACATGTGTTCAATTTGAGCTTTAAGGGCCTGAACTTCTAGGTTTAAATGGCAATACTGCAGATCTTGACAAAGTTCCTTTGGGAAATTAGGAATAAAAATGAAAATCAAACAGCTGTACATCAAACTGGTAGGAAGAAACTAAAACTTAAACTAAAAATAATATTAGATCAGCCTATATTGAAAAGTAAAGATGGAGTGGAGATATATTATCATAATAATGTTTTATAGTAGAAAAGTATGAATTATTTGATTTTTATTTACACGCATAAATATAACTTTGTAGATTCCTTTGACCAAAAGTGTGTGTGCTGCAATTAGCATTAACAATCCAACAGGCACATATGGATGCTTATCTATGCATGCCCAAACTTGTTTGCCTTTCTGTATACCCTCTCCATATATTTTACTTTATTTCAATTACTAAGCTGTTTTCAACTCAGAGGTTTTACCCTTTTTCCAATTCTCCTCCCCATCCTCAACCATGACAAAGTGAAAGGAATTTTACTTTTGGAATACATCCATCTTGACCCAGAAGGCGCATTTCATTTTCAACACGGTGCAGCCATTTGCTATTTTCCTCAAAAAGATTGGTCTGCTCTTCTTTTTTCTTCTGCATGCGTACATAGTGGCTATTAAGCGCTGAAAGCCTTAGATCCCGCTTGCAAGTGGCCTAAAATAAAAAGTCCCCCCAGAAATAATCAGCATTTAAGGTGGAAACTTGATATATCAAGATTTTTTTCTTTACTTTAATATAACATAACCAAATAATTCATAGTAACTCAAGAATGAATAAGAAGCAATACTTCCGTTTTCTCTATGCAGTATGTCCTACAAAAAGCCTGCTAAAGGATAAAGCATTGAGTAAAAGGATAATCCTCTATCTTTAAACATCAAACTGTTCTGATGTTTCCACTGTTTCTGAAATACGACAGCTAAAAGGCACAATACCAGCAACAGCAAGTTGGATATAAGTAAGGCAGTGTCCTAACAATGCAAAGGGTACTCTTTTCTATTTAGAAGACAACTATATTCTGCTGTTTACCTCAAAAACACAAATACTACATCAATAGTGAGAGGAGTGATAGTCTGTGTGTCCCAGTTTAATTAAATATTTATGCATTAATTCATTACATAATAAGTTAAGTAAAATTTACACAATGACACCAAAATGAAGAGATGATACTACCTTGCTCTACATTACAGAAAACTCACCTTTTCTACTCTTTCTTCAGAGCATATCAGTTGAATTTGTTCATGACATTGATTCTGGTAATATTTTTTTAGCGTATTTTCTTTCAGTTTCTTTTCCACCTTGAGGTATTCTTTTCTGATTTCCTCACGGTTTGCAAAAACATTTTTAAGTATTTCTTTGTATCTAAAACCAAAGGATAATATTTATTTATTGAAGACTTTTTATGACCATCTCCTTTGGTAGGGGAATTTTCAATTCCAAATTAATAAAATAAATTAATTAAAAGGAAATGAGTAAAGCATATTATAGATAGGCACTAAATAAAATGTCAGTACATCAGTAAGAATTTGATGTATTTGAACTGAAAATGGGATGTGAAATTTTGAAGGAGTCACAAAAAAAAAAATCTTGTCATAATTATGGGATTTAAAAGATTTATGTGAAGAAGCTTCATATGCCTTTCTCTAACTCCAAAAGATAGATACTAAATACCTATGTTCTCCATTTCTTACATCAATTTATTAAGCAGATCAGACTACTGTTGCCATAGACACACAAGGTGTTCAAAAACCTGCTAGCTATCCTCAAAAAAAAAAAAAAAAGGAAAAGCACAAAGGTCTTCAGATGCTCACTTTCTCCAAAGTAGCTGTACAGTTTTCATCACTGATGGATGACAAAATTCAGAACATTTATCATGTTTTAACACATGCTGGGCTAGGGGGGAAAACCAAACTAGTTGTAGGTAGCACTCAAGGAGTTGAGTAACCAGTTATCTGGTTACCCCTAGTCTGCAACACAAGTCAGAATATCAAGAATAAGAAGACATTGAAGCATTGCCATACTGCAGTGTAACTGGTGGTACTTTTTCACTTCACTCCTGAAGACTGAAAATGCTTCAGAACAGAATGGCCAAAAAGATACTGTATATCTCAATAATAACCAACCTCATATACAAAGTGTTTCATTACATCATATGTTGTTAGAACTTTACATAAAAATAAAAGCACAGTTTAACATGCAAGTGTTCTAAAGACATGCAACATTTGAGGTTATAAAGTTTTTAGTATTAAAAACCCCATAAAATTAAAAATGGTAAAAAGCCCCCCAGGTTCAACCCCAGAACAAGCTGAAGAGACATTCTTGTCACATAATTGATTTCTTGCCAGTGTTTTAGAAGTAGCAATTCTATTTCAGAGTCTAAAGTTTGAATAATTGAGTCTTTTATTCTATTCTGAGGGTTATATTACTCGCCTTTTAAAAAGAAACGGAATTAAGAAAATAATTCTTCTCCACAGATTTAGAAATACAAGAGGTTTTCACTGAGTGGCTAGAGGATGCTATTGTATCTAGGCAAAAATGTGTACTAAAACACTTACAGAATTTATAAGCATTATTTCTTTAAGGAACAATAATAGGTTAATAGTTGGAGCCTATGATCTTTGAGGTCTTTTCCAACCTAAAAGATTCTATAACAATGAAACAGTCAGCTGCAGAGTATCAGAGTTCTTACCCTACGCTGTTCCTATCTATGTAACTATACTATCAATTGCACACTACTTTTGTTCTCCATAGCATCCACAGAAACATGGTTCCTCCCAGCTGCTTGGAAAACACAGCAATAAAGAGAGTGGATCCTCTCAGTTTCCAACACAGTAAAGAGCTGTGTATAATTCAGATGAGGGTGGAGATTCTGATTCTGAGTATCCTCCTTATGAGGAGCCATTACTGGTAAACCAACCTTTTGTGTACTTATATTCACCAGTGTTCCAAATACAGCATGAAGTACAAAACCCTTTGTGGATTCAGTCTTTCAATAAGCACATTTCTGTTCTTATGGAGTTAGCTTTACCCTCTGGTCTTCATTTGAAAAATTACCATATTACCTGGTAGGCATATCCAAGGTATGAACCCCCTATACTACCTAGTGTCCAAGAGCTCAAGGATGTGCTGGTTGTATTTCTTGAGCCAGTGTTCACTGTCTACCCTCAACAGGCTCAAGACTTGAAGGGTTGGAGGACAACACATCTCCAAGCTTTAGCAGAAGGAGAAATAACTTTTAGGTTTGAAGAAGCAAGTGGTGCACTCAGTGAGCCTCTTTCAGAAAACAGTGATGCAAAAATCATGGGTAGTTGGACCGAAATACAAGACCATGGATAAGGCTCTCTTCCCTGTCCAGACTAAAAGGGAGAAGGCAGCACAATATTTTTAAAACCTGTAAATGAATGGGAGAAATCAACTCATTACCCACACCACACAATGAACCTGGCAGGATATTCATGAGAAGGAAGAGTATGAGACATCCCCATCCTTTCTGAAATCCAGAGGGACTGGGACAGGTTTACATGCGGCCCTTTGGATTCTCCATAACAATGAAATGCAAACAAATATTCTCTGACCAGAAAATCTTGGCATAGAATGTGTCCAGACTTTTGAAAAGATATTTTAGAGACCTTGCCCTTGACTGACTCTTCCCACACACAAGGAATGAAATAAAGGGCAAATCACAGGAAATTAAATCAATCTTAAAGACATACAGTGCAAAAATATGCAGAAAAACTGTCAGAACTATCAACATGACTTAAAAGCCCACACTTCTTTTGAAAATTAAATTTAAATAACCTGAATGAAAAGGTTTATTGAAATGTCTGGAATGCCACTAAAATAAAGCACAGTTAGAGAACACCTTGCTTTGAATGGTTTTTTACTATACCTCAAAGTTTTGCAGGTTAAAAAATTGCACATTCAAAGGGCCAAAAAACTAAAAAGGTTAGCTAAATCAACTTAGGTGAGTAATTGTCAGAAATACGAGATGAGATATGCAGAGACACATCCAGAAAGTCTTTCACTCCAAAACCTACCCTCCTCACTGAATACTATGGCTTCTGCAACAAATTGATACTTCACATTTTAGCTTGTTACATTTTGTGTTCTCTCATGAGACTGTCACATGAAAAAAGATAGATAGGAACACCACCAAGAAGAAAATGAGGCCAAGAAATATTAAAGCGATAGAAAATAAGGACTCTACAAACATAAAGTGAACTCTTTGTAGAAAAACTTCCAGGTTTTGTCTCTGTCAAACCTTGCAGGAAAAATACCACTAGAACTAGTGCCTGCCAACAGTCGCAGGAGCTGCTGTCATTTATGCAAACTACATTCTGCCTGCCCACAAACACAGCCTGTTTAGAAGCTTAGCTGGAAGCCAGCATTCATATGCTCCTTCCTGTCACATGTCATTTCCTACGTCTCCCCCTTTCATTTTAAAACCACCACCAAGTTATTCTAAAAAGAAACACCATGTCAGGCAAAGCCATACCTAGACCTAAGTAAAGCAATGTTAAACTGAGGAAAGCAATACTGAAAAGAGAAGGTTTGTTTTACAAATGCTTTTACAAGTTTGACAAACTTCAGCTTGGAAGCAAGCTCATGATGTGATTCATTTACCTTTCTATTTCCACTCGCTGGTTGTTTGAAAGTTCTGCAGTATTATGATTTTCAGGAATGCTTGCTTGCTTTTCTTCGTATTCTCTCAGCTTCTCCTTTAACATTAGGATCTAAACCAAAAGAAGCACCTTTTAGGTGAAATACGTTTTTTGCTTTTTTTCCAAAGATTATAATTTTGTGCTGATATTGAACAGCTTCACAAATGGCAGCAGGTGCTATTCCTCTTAGAAGACAAAATTTTCTTACTTCAAAGTACATTAGAACCATATTACCTTATGGATTCAATCCCATAAACTATTTTTTATATTCGGGGTTAGCAGTTAACCTTTCAACCTCTTACCAAGAGATTTTTTACATACCTCTTTCTTTTGTTCATTGCAAATTTTAGCATACTGGCTTATGTGACTGTCCAGACTAACAACATTGCTCTTCAACTGTAAGGAAACAAGTCAGAATTTAAAGGCAGCTCCTTCATGTTTTCATGCACAATAAACATACTGTGTATATGTACTACATAGTTACACATACACTATATTATGAGGAAAGAGATTAATAAGATTCTGACTTGCCAAACAAGAATATGACTATCAGCTTTTGCTATCATTGTTGCACACCCATGGCCAGGACATTTCCCCCAACAAACCAAGAATAATTGCATTTACGTATGCAAGCACATTTTGCATTTATTCAGATTAGTTTTACTATTTAAATGTATATCTTGTGCATTTTATTATAAAAGCTACCTCTAAGTATGCAACAAATGGAAACTACAGTGAACCCTGTATTACATAAGAAAAATTAGGAGCTGCAATAAAAACGATTATGAAATATAAAATTAAACCATAGAGAGCAGAAACAGTACATTCCAGCTTTTCATTTATCAAGACAAATCTCACTGAGCTTCTTGACTCCAGCTGAATTCTACCTGTACAAACCTGGACTGGCTCCTGTACAACTGGTCAGAGGTTTTTTTAATATACTTTACAGTTCTCTGAGAAAGCAATAGCAAGATACTAAAAAAGGATATGAATTTTATCAGCTGAGGATTATTTCTAAATTTCATGCTCACAAAACAAACGGTCTCGAACTGCCAGCATCATCTCAATGAAGCTATGTTGCTTTTAGGCCAGATCCAGGATCTACTATGTACCTACTACACCAATCAGTCAGATAAGGAACACTTGACCGTAAAGAAAGAAGATGGAACAAACTTTTGAGACAGAAGTGAAGGAAAATATAATATTCCAAAAGCAATTATTTTTCCTTTAATACTACATTATTGTACTTCAGTAAGAGACCAACAAATACCAATATACTCACAGAAGACTTGATATCCTTTGCTCGGTTTGCATACTTAAGAGTATTATAGGTATCATCATAAAACAAAGAAGATGGGCTAATAGCAGCTATCATTATTGTTCGGCAATTTCCTCCAAGAGAATCTTTCAATAAACGAGTAAGCTTGCTGTTTCGATAAGGAATATGTTTCTTGCTCTAAAAAGAGTGATATATATATACACATTTATGGTCTAGTTAACTGTACTTTTATTTAAAGTCTACTTAGAATTTCAACAGTAACACAAAACGTGACAAACAGCCATGAAACTTCTCTTTGACATAAGTAATTTTACTTTGAAGTATCTATACATCTTAAACAGTTTAAGTCTCTTGGAACTGTTCAACACCTTTACAACACATGTATTAGCCAAGTTACTTTCTGATGTCTGGATATGCAACTCCTATTTTTGTGATGGGGCAACTAATAGAGTAAACTACATTAGACTACTTTCAGTTTCCAGAATCATCCAGATTGGGAAGGACCTCTAAAATCCCTCTAGTTCAATCCCTCTGCTCAAAGCAGGGTCAGCTAGGTAAGATGGCAAGGACTATGCCCAGTAGGGTTTTGATTACCTCCAAGGATGGAGGTTTCACAACTTTGCATGTTTGTATCATGTTTCACAATTTTGTATGTTTGCAGGCAACACATACTCTGCTTTGTGAAGCTACAGAATTTTCATTTCATGAAAATTTCATTTCATTTCAACTAAGTTTGGTCACTAGGAATCCAATGCCACATCAAATAAATCAACGTGATTCTTTCATATATCCGTGGTAGAGATATTGAGCTCCATGTTTCCCTCCAACAAGATGGTGATGAGGGCATGCAGCATCAGGAAAGGAAATTAAATCTGATTTTCTCCTGGCATATTTGAAGGAGGAATTTGCTAGTTGGGCAGAAGGACAAAAAGAGTGTTATGGTAGACAATGGACTTTACTTATGCAAAAGTTCAGGAGGTTTTGTCATTGTCCTACACAATTTGTACCTATTCCTTGCCTTGAGCTGGTGAGCCAGATCAGGAGACTGACTCACTGCTTTGAGCAGGGACGTGTGTGTGTATGGATGTATGTGAGATCCCAAAAAAATTTGTTGACTTATTACTTGGAAGAGGTGCTGTTGTATCCTATAAAAGCTGCTTCCCCCTAAGATTAAAGGTTAATTGTAAGGTTATTCTTGCATGTACTCATGCAAGCTTTTCTATATATGCTTGATTTCAAAGAAGGTAGGTAAGAAAAACGGGTACCATTCATCTTTGACACTATCCTTAGGCAGCTGCACATAATTTTTGAGAATTCTCTCTCATTGGGACCATCTTTCAGCAATCACAGGTATCATGGTGGAAACTATGATGTGAGCAGCATCAATAACGTAAACCACATTATTCAATCACCTTAGCACTTTTTAAATTTTTTTTCAGAACACCAGGAAGTAAAGACTGCATGGGAAAGCAGCACATACCTTTGGATCTGCCAATGCATTAATGACATTTCCAAGAGCAAGCAGGGACCTGTTAATATTTGTTCCTTCTACAAAACGAGCCCCCTTGGCACTTGTTGCATTGGCACGTTCAGATCCTGCCAGGTCAATGAGAGACATTTTGGCAATACGAATATTTTGATTAATACTGGCTGTTTTATCTTGCTGCCGTAGGTAAATCTACAATAAAAAAAAAAAAAGGAAACAATTAAAAAGGAACCACTAACCAATTTAAGCATTAAATTAATTTCATAGTGTAATAACCATTTTAAGACATTTGTATTCGAATCCTTCTTGCAATCCAAGTTAAACCTTTTAGTACATATCTAGTGTCAACAGGCAGTTTGGTCCAAAGGAAAACAATGAATGCATTTCTGACACCTTTTCAAGTCCCTCGTTTCATGTACTAGTAAGGGAAGAAGCAGAGTATAGTTGCAGTGAGTTTGACTGAGGTGGAGTTAATTTTCTGCGCAGCAGACCACATGTTGTTTCCTAGACTTGTGACCCAGACAGTGCTGATAACACACATTGGTGATTAGCTTTTGCTGAGCAGCAGCTGTATGGTGTCAAGGCAGTGGGCAAGAGGTTGCAAGCAAACAGCTGACCCCAGCTGACTGAAAGTTGCTGAGTAGTCATTGCATGAGGAGTGGCTGGGCATTGGTCTCATGGCAGCAAGTAATTGCCCCCTCTGCCGCTTTCCCTTCACTTAAGTGAACCACAAGGTACCTCCTTCTCTTGCTTTGGATTCTCTCTCCTGTCCTGCTGCAGAGGATTAAGCGACCAACTGGCCCAGGCCCACAAAGCAGCAAAGATAAGTGAGTTTTTTTACAGGGAAAATGAAATTCACAGCTCTTGATTTTTCTGCACTAAAAATTCGTATCACACTCCTGAACTTTAAGCTGAAAGAGGTGTTCCTTTTTCAAATGCACATTTAGGACTACACCATAAAGAGATGCATAGGGACAAACCAGGCAAAGGCTGACCTTTCAGTGATTTAGCTTTAATTGTATCTTCCATTAATAGGAAACAATACTCATTTACTGCTGTGAAAATACACTCCAGGATCTTTTCAAATGTGATGCCTCCTGAAGCCACTTGTTCCCCTTCATCCCACTTTCCTGAAATCTTCACAGTACAAGGAACTAAATGCTTCTGCTTCCTTCTGCTGGTGAAGGTATTACTCCTTCAGGTTTATAAGGAAGTAGACAAAGCACGAATACGTGGTCCATAAGAAGAACCAAAGTTATCCTTAGATGGCTTTATACTTCTTCAGTATATATTTCCCCTCCTTTTGTCTTGAGTGCCTTGCCATTTGTTAATATGGCTAATGGCTGCCAACATGTCCATGAATGCCCTTCTGGACAGTGAATTAGGAAAGAGATGCCATGAATATAAGGTGACTGACTAGTAAAGACAGTATCTCACTTCTGTGGCTTTAAGCTTTGTGCATGAGAAATGAAAGTCTTCACAATCCCTTGTAACAGCAAACAGATTGACAAGTATTGTGAATAAATAAAAATCCTTATGACTTGCCATGGAATGTAAATCTATTTCAAATAGATACGTTTCTATATCAAACAGAACAACTAAGTTCAGTTGTACTGTTTCCAGTAAAATAGACAAAAAGAACCTCAGGCTGGGAACACACTACCAGAACAACACAGTAACTATCATTAATGAAGCAGGGAAAGGTAGAATGACAGCCAAACTATGTTGTAGGACTCAAGCTTTTGTAAAAATTCAAAAGATACAGGAAATGCCCCAAAGCAGAACACTCTCAATAGAACAGTGAGGCAATTCAGATTTTCCTTTCAGATGCAGTAATTGCCTAACCCAGATAGATATTTCAAACCTAAGACATATGGTACAGTAAGGCAAAACTTACATCTCTAAAATCAGCTCAGAATGTCCTGGGCCAAGACTTACCAATTTCTGAGTCAGTTTCAGAAAATATCCTGCTCCCATAAAGTTAAGAAGAAAAGCCAAAAATAACATATCTCTACAAAAAAGCAACTCTTAAAATAACAGAAACATTAAAAATAAAGAGCAATCACGACAGCACTGGGGATTTCTCATCACTTACATCTCTGGAAATAAAAGACAAAATTCTGTTATGCAGAATGTCACAGATTTGTGGAAATATATGAGAAACTGAAGTGATTTATTTAATTGCTTGGCACTTTTAGAAATGTACTGAGAAAAAGCCTGCCAGATAATAAAATCCAGAGCTTTTTCCTAAGTAAAGGTGAGGGAGATAAGACATCCAAGCACAGCAAGTAAACAAACAGGAATCAGCAGTTTGCTCTGATCTGTCTGTAGCACTGTACCTTGAGCCTTTCTAAAGGCAGCACACACAGGACAATGCTGCTCTCAACCCAAACAACTTTAAAAGTAGTCTTTGTGCAATCATATACAATGGACAACAAGGGCAGCCCTCAGGGGAAATTAAAAACAGGAAGGGCAATTTCAAACATAAGTTTAAGGTATATAGGAAAACAGAAGCTTTTAGAGTGGCAATGACTTTTGTTCTGTTCCATATTTAGAAGCTGGTGTTTTTTAACTTTGCAGTAGTTATTTAGCATTGTCTAAGTCTGCAGATACTGTTAAGACCTTCCCAACAGTTAAGTGCTCTAATGCAAAGACCAGAATCAAATGTATTTTAATATTTTTTAACCCAGGGTGGAACAAATAATTAATTCAAGATACTGCTTTGCAGTATGTAACAGCAAACAGAAAAAAAGAAAAAAAAGACATTGTTGATGATAGGACTACTTTTTAAATATCACAGGTTGTATTTGAAAAGAGAAGCCAGAAGAATAAGGCAGTGTAGCCAACACCAAAAATCTTTGGAGAAGTCTTAAGTTTTAGCGTGTTCGTAAAACTCATTCAAAACTCATTTCTGAAAACTAAGAATCATCATTTCAATTTTCTAAAACTTGATCCATACCAGGATATTAGGAAATCACTTTATTGTAAAAATTACCATTAACCAATAAAGTAAGAAAGTACTACTTGAGATTCTTAGTTTATAGTCAGACATAACTGCATTCTGTAAATTATTTTTCCCAGAGAAATGCCAAGCAACATCATGAAGACAGAAAGCATTAAAAAAAAACCCCATCAATAACTTTCAGTTTAGAAGATTAAAATATGGAAGAATATTAAGGCTTTAAATTACCATTTTACATAAGTTATTTCTTCTAAGGAATGTAAGTTAAGAAGGTATAAGTACATATTTTATACATAATAAGTTCAAACAACTGGAATTAGAGATCTTTTCCTTGAATTCATTTTTTCAAACGCAAACACTAAGAACCATTACATACTTCCAAGGAATAAGGAGTCAACAAGAAGAGTAGACTGAAGAACTTCAATCCCCTCTTCCCCAAACTAAGGTTCAACACAGTTTAAAAGTAACAGCTTCCACTGTATCCAACTATAAACAAAACCTTGCAGCTCACAGTAATGACCACCGTTTATTGGCTATATCATCCTACCTGAAAGACAGCATGGGACCGGGAAGAGGAGGCATTCACATCTGTGGGATGCTGTGTTCTATTTTTATTTCCATAATCCAACATCTGAAGGATTTCCTCCGCTGATTTAGGCTTTAAGAGTAGAGCACAAAACAAATACAGGTTTCTTTTCCATCAACTATAGGAAGACACTGATTCTAAGATGCATTTACATTAACATTCACCTTCAAAAAAAATAAACGAACTTCAAATTTTAGCTACCTATAAGTAAGAGAAATTTCCTTCTTTTGAAATTCAGGCACTTCAAACAAATATTCTCAGCTAAAAAGCAGTAAGGTGCGAAGAGCAAGCACTTAGGTGCAGCAACTTAAATCAGAAAATATTTTTAGTAAAGAATTTAAACAAATCTGAAAGATTCTCCATGGTTAGAATCGGCCTCTTTTAAGAATGTCTGGACTTAAACCAGTATATCACTATTTAATGCCTTAGTACAAGAAAAGAAAAGTTTTTTTCCTCACAAGACTCAAGGTTTGGGAAGAAACATGTTCACAAAGCTAGCCAAACTTAGAATATTGTTTCCTGTCACAGCATGTAATATATACAAGAAAGCTGCAAGAAAATAGGTCCACAGGAATTGATTTTCAGATTGGAAAACGAAGTTCTATCACTAACCTTATCAAAGAATCACTGTGCTGGCCTGGAAAAGTAATTTAATATGGAACTTTTCAAGGGTGGTTATTTACAAACAAAAACAACCTTTAGACTGCACAGTGGTGTAGAGCACTCCAAGATGGTAATGAAGGCAATGCCAAGATATTTTAGCCAAAAAAAGGATCTTCCAAAATCTGCTAGATAAGCACCAAGCCAATAGTATCCTTTTAACAAGGACTGAATGCTTCCATATTTGCATTCTGTAGGACTAACAGGTTTTTTCCACAAGGTGCTTTTAACTAATTAATAAGATTTGCAAGTTACTGTTGCTTATGGCCAGAAAAAACGTCCACTAGGAAATGACCAAATTCCATATAACTTTCAGAACAATGGGAATATTTCTCAAATATCTCAAGCACATTTTAGATTTCTACAGAAATTTACATACCTGATGCAATGTCAGACCTTGAACTACCACCCCTTGCTGGCCATCTTCACGAACAGCCAGAGGTCCAGACTTGACCAGCAGATCACGTATCTGTTCATTGTAAACCTTCGAAGGGAATTTAAAAGGATTTATGAAAATATCCTCCCACAGCTGACAGAATTAAATAGACAGAAACCATCTTGTTTAATACTGCTTTAAGACAAAGTAGTGAATTCATGCTATAATTTTTTTTACATTTTTCCTATACTGAGCTTAAAATATTCAAATCACATGATTTCTTTTTAGATTTTAGAAGTGAGTAATTCTTTCTAGTAAATAATCCTTGTTCCTTATTGAAAAAAAATATCTTTTTTTACAAAACACAGTTTTGCAACAAGCATGAATCCACGGCAGTCATTTTCCTCCACTGTACATCACAATCCCTACAACAGACGTTCAGAGGCACAGAATCGATCAGCAAGACACAAATCATGAACATTCAGTAAATATATTAGAAGTAGTTGCTGTTTTTGGGCAGCCTTCCGTAAAACATTAACGTGCCTAGGAATACCAAGTTTGCACAGCACAATACAGTTCCACTCCTAGAATAACACCTTTTGTCAAGGCCCAGAAAGGACCAGAGGAAAGCAAAACCAGCTTGTTTTTGTTTATAAATTATGACTTATTAAAAACAACATACCGAATGCAGGAACTCACCTCTAAATAAGAGACAGCAACATCACATGTTTTATCTTCTTTTATTTGATCCATACGTTTATAAAGTGTCATCATAGTTAAATACATGACTCCAGGATCTTCAGGAGAACCTAACATTGTATGAGTCTTTCCAGCTCCTGTTGCACCATATGCAAGCACTGAATTTTCCCCCAAAAAAACAACAAAGCAAAAACACGTAATTTATTTGTAGGCTAAGCGGGAACACAAAAGTCAAGTGAACGTTCACAGACCTCTGTCATTCTGCACAACTGTTTCATAAATGGATCAAGTTTCTTACTTAAGCTTTACCTTTCACATCTATGACTAAAGAGAGACGTTTCAAAATAACATTTTTGAATTTCCAGTTCAAAATTCATTCACTGATACATTACATGAAAATACTAGCTTACTCTCATAGCCCTAAACCATCAACTTATTGCTGATAGGCATTTCATTTCCTCACCACATTCCAGTACCCAGTTAAAAAAACACCTAGATCTCAAAGAGCTCATAAAGCAGGTTACCACACACTCAGTGACACAACTGCTTCTGCTTGAATAACTCGAGAGGACTCCCATTTGCACATACATTTCAGATAAAATCCCCAATTCTACTATAACCTTAACACAAACTCGTTTTTAAAACAGAGTAGAGCTACCCTAACCTCAACATGCTAAAAAGTCATCCTTTCATATCTGTGAATTAAACCAGAATGGTTTATTTCTATCTCAGGCTTTTTTAATGTCTCTGCAGCCACTGAATAGAACGGTAGAGACTTTGAGAAATTCATGGAAGCTTTTAATTAAAGAAGAAAAAGAGCAAACTTACCTGTACAATTATATCCATTTAGGAAGCCATCAATTAGATTTTTGGTAGTATGCTCAAAAACTTCCAGCTGGGATGAACTGTCATCAAAAATGGCATCAAACATAAACTTAAGATCTTTCCTTTGTCTTTTGTTAATATCCCTATGGGTCACCCTCTTCCTGTTAAAGAAGCTAACTTCTTCCTCCTTGGGGTCAAAGACCAACACATGCTGGTCAATAACACGGACAACCCTGCTAAAGCCGCCGTGTTTTTCCTTTTCGGTCTCTGGACGGACACGGACTACCACTTTCACATGACTGCAGACATCTTCTTCCTTAGCAGGAGTCATCCCTTCTGTTCCCCAGCTTCACTTCCAACACTCTCTGAGACGGAACAGCTGAATCGTCTCTGCAATTGACAAGACAGGTGTTATTTGCAATATAATGCCTTTCGCTCATTCAAACAGGTCGCACGTTTGATCAGTCACCTATACTGGACCCACCTATCACTTCTCAACAGACTGCCCACTGGGAGTGAGACTTGGGGAAACACTGTAACTTGGTCTCAAAAGATGACTTAACTCAGCACGGCTTTCAGAAAGCCAACGAGCACTTCCACAGCAAATTCATAAGTTTATTTCAGAATTTAAACTACTGAGTGACCTACAGGCTTTCCTTTACAAAAGACCAAGCTTCCAGATGAGAGACCACATTTCTGTAGACTAAAGCGACCAGCTTTTTTGTCCTTCAGCAGAAAGAGGAGCTGCCCATGTTACTCCCCCTGGATTACTGACACGGTCACGTAGCACGTAGATTTAAAGAGAGTTAAAGCGGGATTTACGTTAACGGGATGCAGCAAGCGGTACCAAAACGGAATTTCCTTTAAACAGCCCGTTTTTCTTGTTCAAAGCTGACAGTAACCTATGCGGTAAAGGCTATCAGCGACGCTTTCGCCGCTCCAGGGCCAGCTCTCCCTCTCTCAGCCGAGCCGCCTCCCAGACCCGCCCGGCCCTCTGGGCCCCCTCCTCACCCCACCGCAGACAGCCCTCCCGCGGAGCACATCTCCAGGCTCGGCCGTAGGGCCGGAGAATTAATTCCCCACCATGCCCACCGCGGAGCCCCCCGCACCGGCACTGCCGCCCGGACTCACCCGCGGGCCGCGGCCGCACCAACCGCCATGCGCCGCCCGTCGGATTCAAACAGCCGCAGCCCGCCCTCCGCGCCTTCCCATTGGCTGTCCGCCGTGACGTCAGCGGAGCGCCGGCGCGGGCGGTGAGTGCGCGGGGCCCGCGGGAGGCCGGGGGTTGGCGCGGGCCGCGGCCGGGGCTGAGGGGCGGGCGGGCTCCGGCTCCGCGGGGACAGCCTCCAGCCTCTCCTCCCGCACCCCGCCGCGGGGCCTGCTGCGGGCCGGGCTGCTGGCGCTTCTCCGGTGGCCTCTGATAAAGCGGCGTGGGATTTTTGTCCTCGCTGCCTTTACCTTCTGCTTTAGCACAAGTCCCGATCTTGAGGCGGCAGCCTGCGGTTGTGCCCGAGTGCCCCTTTAGACGCGCGCTGTTATAAAATGCGCTTTCTGCTCGTTTCTTAAGCAGAAGGTCTCCAGTTGTGTACAAGGCGGGTGGCTGTAAGCAAAGTGTGTCCCTCGTGTCTTAGGCTGGCAGCAGTGTGGGTTAGTGTGAGAAGGATGTTGGCACACATTGTTAGTGGTTTTAGCCCCAGCCAGTGGGACTGGGGGGGGAAGGGGAAAAAGGTGGGAAACTCGGGGGCTGAGATAAAGGGAATTTAATAGGTAATTCAAAAGCTGTGCGAAACAAGGCATAAATAAACCACTTCCCATGGCGGGAGTTCAGCCATCTTCAAGGAGAGCAGGGCCCCTTCCCAGGTAATGGTTACTTGGGAAGACAAATGCCATCACTCCAAGCATCCTCTCCCCCGCCACTTTCTATATGGAGCATGATGTCATTTGGTCTGGAATATCCCTTCAGTGCGTTTGGATCACCTGCCCCAGCCGTGTCTCCTCCCTGCTGTGTTCAGCAGAAATCCAAAACACAGCCCCATATGTGAAGAAAATTAACTCCACCCCAGACAAAACCAACACAGCATACCATGGTAATATATATGTTTTCTGTAGACACACTATGGTTTGTTGTAAAACCTCACATCTGTGTGTCTGTTCACAGAGTGATATGAGCTTTCAAACTTAAGGTGGGAGAATTGCTGCCCAGCTGAAGCCTAAATTATCAGGAGAGTAACTTGCTCAGCGTATTCTTATGCAAGCAAAATATTGGTAGCCTCTGGCAAGGTAAATTCAAGTAAAGCATGTATTAAAATAAAATCTGATAGTGCAAAGAATCTGCTTATTGCTTGAACATGATTGATTTGTAGATAATCTTGAAAGTTCTGAAAACATTTTGCTGACATGACATATCTGTAAAGTTGCCCAACTTGGAATGCATATAACTTTGCCTGTAGCATTTCTGCTTTGTTATTTAAACAAATACACTATTTCAAATATGTTTGAAAGTAATTCCCAACATCTGCTGCCCTTCTAGGTTGATCAACGCCATAATGTTACCTCGAAATCTGTGCCAAATTTGCAAATGTTTGTTTCTGCGTAACTTGAAACTGAATTCAGTAAATGTGGCTGTCTTGGCCAGAAGGATCCATTCTTCATCAAAAAAGCTTTCTGACTCTGAGTCAAAGGAACAAACTGTCCAGAAATGTGAAACTGAAGAGTTACCTCAAAATACAGAAAACAGTAATTTTGGAGGATTGCACATACCAGTGATGGTGGAGGAGGTTGTTAATTGTTTATCCCCTCAGCCAGGTCAGGTGAGTTAAATGATTAATTAACATTTGTGATCCATTAACAGTCCAGCAGAAAAATTTGTGGAGTGTAGGGATAACTTTTGTTTAGAGGAATAAAGAAATGCTCTTAAACAATCAGTTGTTCCTTTTAAAGGTTCTAAATTGTTTTGAAGTTCAAAACTTTATATTCAAACTAATAAAATTCTGGTGTCTGTGTGCCTGAATCCTCAGGTAGGTGGTATTTATCAAAGCTGTAATATTTGACTATTGCTTTTGTGCTTGTCTTTCTTGTGCTGTGTATTCTTAAGGTTATGTTAATTACTTATAGTTGTGGGGAGTTCTCATGTATGGTTATCTCATCAGTTTTTGAAGAGCTGTATAAGAGTTACTAAGTGTGTAGGTTTTAACAATTGTTTAGCCTCATTAGCATGGAGCTAATGCAAGCCTTCTTATTTGGGTATGGTACTGTAAGCAGTTTGCTTTTGGTATCTGGGGTAGTTCAGGTCCCTGCAGTGCTGTGTTGATATGTCTACACTGAACGTGGAGTCCAGGTATGTGGTCACACACCTCCTTGAAAAAAATGATACGCGGTGAGATGTTTTTTGTCTGGGTGGTCTTGGTATTAATTTGAAAGGATTTTTAAAATAATGTAAATTCTTAAATAATGTTCACATTTCAGATGCTTTCATCTGTGATTTTAGTGCTTATATTAGCTTCATAGAATCTTACTAATTTAGGCTTATCAATGTGTAGTTTTACTACAAAGACTGAAAGAGTGGGTAAAGAAGTAGAAAGGTCAAAGTGTGTGTATGTTTTTATTTTTGTTTGAAAACAACACGATCCCGCAGTAGCAAAGTGATATAGCAAGTTTGAGGTGGATTCAGTGACCAGAAATTTGCAGTCAAATCTTCTTGCCTTGTATATCATTTTGAGTCTTTGAAGAAGCAGTGCAAATGGAAACAGTGTTGATACATGTTAGCGTACACACTGCTCTTGCGTGTTCTACTGTTGAAGATGTCTAAATTAAAGAAATACATAAGGAACTTTGAGTTCAGATTTTTTTTCTGATGTCAGAACTATGATGACATTTTCACACATTAAATGAACATATAAACTGTGATACAGTATGTGAAATATTTTTTCCAGTTGTGTAAGTTTTTACTTAAATAAGAAGAGCCTGATAAAGTCAGTGTTCATTAAGCTCTCTTTGTTGATATAAAAAAACCTTACTTGGCTACAGAACTTGTAATCAAAACTGTTCAGGGTTATGAACTGTGGAGAGTAACTATTACTGCCCCTGAAGACTTTTTCTAATTTAAATATTTATGGATATAAAATAGCTTATTATTAGGGTGGGTTTTTTTTTCAGGTCTGTGTATACATGGTTTTTCAGATACCTGAGTTAGTAGTGAACCACTAATGACTGTTCTAAGAGAGCCCAAGTGAGTTTACCTCAAACAGAAGTATTTATAATGCTGCCAACCTGTTCAGCATGACTGAAACTGGGAACTGTTCAGCACTTCCGTTTTTCTTTCCCTGTATGTATTTGCAGCACTTTCTAAAGCCTTGAAAAATAAGTAGTGTGCAGAAGGATGCAATGTGTCAACTGAGTTTTGCTAGTGTAAGTGAAATTTTGAACACAGGTTGAGGCAGTTTCTCTCTAACCTGAGTGGTGGTAATCAGTCTGTATTAACGTGGATGTCAACTGGGAGTGTCATATAAATTTACATTTTTAAGATTATAGTCATGACAGGAAGTCTATAAACACTTTATAGTAGTGTTCTGGTCTTGAATTTAGTTTTTCTGCTTTATTCTCTCCTACACACATAAAGATTTCCTTTACTCAGCTTTAATAGAGTTATATTCTTTGTTATAAAATAGCTGATTTGGGCTTTTATTTCTTTTTGTGTCCTAAGACAAGGAGTTAGCAATATAAAGAAAATCTTATTAGAAAGATGATGTTCTCCCTATAGTTTTGGTCACTGAATGGGATTTTCATTTTGCTTACAGAGGTTCTTACGAAAATAAATGTTACTTAAGAGTGAGTCACCACTGAGATAAAGATGTTAGTGCCCTCCCACTGAATATTCTTGTTGACTGTCTCCTTTGGAGAATCTGTTTGTCAGGATTTTGAGCAATAATAACACTTCCATTTATTTTTGACTCTTCTTTTATTGCCTATAATAGTCCTGTCTTTGAAGCAAAGACTACAAATTAGTTTTTACCAATCGACCTCACTTCTCAATGAAAAGTCTGTTGCAGTAAGTCCACACATAAGTAATTTCCTCTCTTAAATTTACTGTATTATACTACATTTTAATCTCAGTCCATCAGTGTTGTTTGTAAATGCCTGACCAATGTTTTTGCAGTTGTCCAGACAATTCTCTGTTCTCTTAAAGGGCAAACATATTTTGTATTGATGTTTGAACATCCAGAAGCATGTTTCCCCAGTTTTCAGCCAACTTTTTCCTATTTTCTTTCTTTGCAATGGTCACTTGTCTTTTTACTAGAGATGTTGATCTTTTCCACATACTGTGGCTGTAATGTTAAGTAAAAGAATTTCAACAGCAGTGAGTTCTAGTATGAATGCCAGAGGATGAAACTCTGAAATTTTAACTCTTCTTATGAGAATCTTAAAGGTTTTTGAGTTGCAAAGCTCTAGGAAACGATAGTACTTTGGCACAAACAAATACTTCTGTATATATTATAGAATAAATATACATCTATATATAATATCTAAATTCCAATTAGAAGAAAAGCAAATATTATGCCCTACTCAGATTATATGGGGAAGCCTGTAGTCTGGTGACATCTGTGGTTTTATATGATTGATTTTATCTATGGTTGAGTGTGATCTAGAAGAGACTATAATGGAGATACTGTAAGCTCTGCTAGTATTATTTGGTTTATGATAGTTCTAGAAGTTTTTTTTAGTATCTGTAAGTTAAATGGTAGGTGGTCAAACTTGAGGTGAGAAATAGTGAATGAGACCTTGCCATTTTCTCCAGTGTTTAAGGGGTTCATCAGAAGCCATTAATAGTAGATGATTTTTTACTTCATTATGTTAATTTGTGTAAAAAAAATAAGGCAGTTAATTTTCCCCAAAGAGGTCTCGTCTGACATCATCTTGAGCTAGCCAGGACTTACTGTGGATATTTCCCCTTTGATTCTCCATAATGTTATTCAGATTATTTTTGCTACTTGGCATTCATTGGAGGAGGTATCCTCTTTGTCTTGGAAATCATGTGTTATATTTAGTTTCTAGACAGAGAAAAGTATTTCCTGAAAACATGCAGCTTTGCCATGGGCTTTCCTTTCGCTCTTTCAGGTTCATACTGCTTTGTTTTCAGGTAGTTACTATTTTCACGCATCCAAACATCAAATGGTTCTTTTTCAGGAGGAGTGTGAGCATGGACTTCTACAATAACAGGGAGGAAGTATAAGACATTGCTGACAGACATTGTTTTGTTGTGAGTGAAGTGCTGCATGAGCTCTGGCTTGAGCTGCTCTGAAGACAGTACCTTTTCACCTGCTGGAGATTCTGTTGCTACTGTTGGATGTTGATCTGGAGCATGGTTGTTTCCTTCCTTTTCTGCAGAGCTAGTTTAGTCAAGTAGTAGATGACATTTGAGCATGGTTGTTTCCTTCCTTTTCTGCAGAGCTAGTTAGTCAAGTAGATGATGACATTTGAAGGAACCTGACGTGGACTGCTGGTGTGAGAAAGCAGAGTCAGTTCTGAAATTGTTGTCTTAGTTTCTGTGTATTCTTGCCCATACATCAGTATTCTCTTTCTGCCTTGTACTGAGTATAAATGCTTTAAGGCAAAAATAACCTTTCTCTGTACAGCACCCTGCAGAGGAGACTTCTGTTTTGTGACAAAGGTTTCCAAGTATTGTGGTATATAAATAGTTTGTGCTGGTGACCAGGGCTCTTATCATAGTACCTCCAAAGCCATCTGCAAATCATTTATAACTGGAATGACCCGTTTATACTAGAGGTTCTCAAAACTGAAGTTTTCTGCAGGGTGTCCAAAATAAGGAGCAATTGAAAAGGGATCTGGAGATATTAATTCTGAGTTCTCAAGTTGTATGAGTATTTTGTAAAATGCAACCAAGATACCAAGTTTGGAAGGGCATATTAGTTGCATCATGAGATAAATGGTGAAATACCAGTTTTGGAAAAGCACTACACACACCTGGACATAGTAAAAGTTTTTATTGTTTTGGCCTGTTTTTCACTGGACTTGTAAAATGAATAAGGTGACACATAAAGCAATTGATTTGTGTAATGTTCTTTATTGTAGAAACAACTATTTTCTTTATAGGAAGCATGCTGAAAATATCTTTCCATATGCAAATTTTATGGCTAATTTTTCTCTGTCAGCAGCACAGTGAGCTTTGTAGTGATTGTTGTAAAAAAGGAAGATACAGAAACTTGCGAGAGTCAATAAACTATATATAGAGTAAATCTGAAAATTCCCAGTAACTCTGGGAATTACAGAACACACTTTTTTCCTATGGTACTTGAGTGTTACTGGAGCATATTGAGAGTTGTTTCAGTTGATCATGTAGTTCCTGTGTATTTTTTCTGTCACTCTTATCTTGCCTGATGTCCTGGCTGCGCATATTGTAAATTTATGGAAGAGGCTAGCCAGGCTTCAGATCACAGCTGTGTATAGAAGTGTGTAATAAAATATGCATCGAATGTGTATAGTGCAAAGTGTATTTATTTCTGGATGTTTCTACTTGGAAACTAGAAATGGATTCTCATCAGATAGCACTGTTTAAAATACTTGGCTAAAATCATTCTTTAAGAGAGAAGTTTTTAGTGACGTTAGCATTTCGAAGTTAGTGCATGAAAATGGAAAACATTTTCAAAACAGTTTTCACTGATATGCAAAAGATAGTACTTCAAGTATTTATTATTATTTTAAATAATGGTATTTTCTGGTTTTACAATGGGAGTGTATACATGGAGATTTGGAAAAGCAGACCCCATTTGCTTATGTTCCTTGACTTGGACCAATTGCTCTCTGCTCTGACATGCAGTCAAAATAAAATGTACTGAGGTAGAAGGAGTATTATTTAACAGTGTAATGCCACAAATGTCATATGTGTTTTACAGTATCTGCATCTGTGTTAGTTCTATCACAAGATGAGAGAGGAAAGAAGGGGACTGGGAAGAAAACAGGACAGGAAGTGATATTCATGAACAGCTTGCCAGTTGAGGTGGCAGAGAAAGTCACACTCTTCAATTGTCTTCTTGTTTTGCTGATTTCTGTAGTGGGCCCTTCAAAAATACAGGGATCTTAAATTCCATATTGACAGATGACTTAAAGCACATGTGATTTATTTGAGAGCAGTGCATAACTGTTCTCTGTTTTGAAGCTGGTACTGCTGAGTGATTAGACTGTGATACCAGGAAATTAAAAATATACGCGGATTTAGATCTGAATGATGGCAGGATATGAATAAGGCATGGTGAAGAAGTCCATTCAGATTTTACTTTTTTTATCCTTTAAGAATTAGGTCTTTAGAGAGAAAATAACTAGGGTACTTGGATGAGAGCAGGAATAAATTGATGGCTACAGCCGCACAGGAAAAAATCTTCAGGTTGTAGTTCTTGCACATCTGCCTGACCACCTCATCTTCCCACCTGCATCATGGCTCTCTGAGGGCATATGGAAATGTTACCAGCAGCCACAAGCAGAAGACCTCTCATCAACTTTGTTCTGCATCTTTCTCTGTTGCAGTAGAGGAAGGAAAGCCTGCAGCTGCTATATCCAAAGAGACCAGCAAGGGACCAGGGCCTGCCTACTGCAAACGACTCTGCAGATGCGCAGATTTCGTTTTATGGTGATGCTGGGTTAGTTTGCTCCTGCCGTTCTATCACATAACAAATGACAGCGCTTCAGGAGACTATTTAAGATGCTGTGTTATAATAAAGCAAGATTCAGTGCTTTTGGGTGACTCAGCTTGTAATGACGCTGTATATGCTCTCCTTTTCTGTTGTGACAGCATTAGTCTTTGCACCTCTTGGGGGAAACTAATAAAATTCACCAGAAAGTAATCTAAGCCCTTTAAATTTTAACTTCAGTGAGCCTGTGTTCTCAGAAAGGGTGATAATTAATATATGTAGCTACTCATTTCCTGCTCATCTAGTACTGTGTGTCTTTAGTCAGCCTTTTGGCTAAGCTTTCTTATTAAATATTTGAATTTGAGTTTGCAAACAGAAATGCAGACTTTTTTCTATCACACAAAATATTACTAGCAATTGAAGATCACTGTTGGAGTATGGGAGATAGCTGCAAGTTTTGTTTTCTTATTTTGTGTTTTATACTGCTGGGAGTAGTTTTGCACAGAATTAATCTGGGTAAAGATATGATTAAAGGGTTAAGCTACTAAATTTGTTGTTTGCACAAGTATCTGAAGTTCAGGCAAACATATGGTCTGATTTTTTTAACAAACATTTTTTCTTTTTCCTAGACTTTCTGAGCATGTTATTTTCATTCCAGTGATGTTTGCTGATGCTCAGCATCTTGGGAAAATTCTTTTCTAATAACTGTGTTTTAATAAAGGACAAATTCTTCTGTTTTAATAATGTCACTGAAATAAATGAATCTCTCTGTATCAAAATGGTATTATTTAATGTCAAATTGCTGTTAGGAACTTGGCAGCCAAGGCATATCAGAAACATGTCCATGGCTTTTTTGGGGTTGGCTAACCATTAATAATGAAGAGTTAGATTTTTACTTGAGCCTTTGTAAAATTTTCATTGCATCTTAGATATCTCCTCAGTTATAATTGAGGAAAGAAGTTTCTTCTGAGGTAGCAGAGGAAGTTAGCTTTTTCTTGTTAAGTCTGATGATTAGCTGAAGTCATTCAGACACTGAAATTTTAATTTCCTATGGAAATGTTAATAATGGTGTGCTTGAGTCATAATGTCATTAAATCTAATTCCAGACAACATTACTCTTAGGAAAATGAGTGAAGTAAATAATGCATACTGAAGCAAGGTCTGCCGGTGCTGTCTAAAAGCAGGTGACAAAGGCAGGTGGTGGTGGTTTTTGTTTGCTTCCCTTACCTCTTGTGCAAGGGGGAAGGGGCTCATCTGTGTTCTCTGGCATTGAAAGAACCTGCACCGGGTAATCTTTCTGTGTGTTTTCCTCAGCTGGGTGAAGTGCAATGTTTGGCTGCAGGTTTCACACTGGGCAAGGAATGCCACTTGGCATACCTGGGAAGGTCTAGGACATGGCTCCCTTTGCCTCTGGATGTGTGGGGGTTAGAGTGGTTTGCCAGTGACTGGACTTTGGCCAGGCTTCTGAGGTGAACCTACAGTTGATGACTGAGAAAGATGTCATGTACTTTGAGATAAATTGTAAATGTCTTCAGGTGGTGTATTCCAGTATGTTCTGTGGAATCAAGACCACAAATTAAGGTATGGAGTGCAAAACAAAGTGAAGCAGAGGTAAAATGCCTTTTTATATGTTTTTATACAAAACCTGTCCATTTTTGTTCATATGTTGTTTCGTATTTAGCTGTAATCAGAAATTTGAACCCTTGTGAAGAAGATACGTTGGAAAATATTTTGAGGCATTAAGGGATTATGATGGATGGGTGCTTCAAAATATGTTCATAGCAATCTTTTTTCTCCTTTATGTAAAATGATTAAGAGATAGTTGATAGTGCAAGTTACTGAAATTCTTGGATATGCAAACTTAGTGATTTCATAGCTGTATACTGGTATAATTTAGTAGCATCCTCTGTTAGTATACCAATGTGATGAATGCGAAATATGGGAAATAATGGTTGCATTACGTTGAATTGTTGAATAGACCAGTACTGGAAAATTGTTTTATATTGTACTTAATACATGATCTGAGATGGTTGTTTTCCTACAAAATGCCTACTATTAATTTATTTTCTCTTTGTGATGTAGATTGTTAGACTTGGTGTGTAAACAAGTTTTTTATCATTTCATATTCTGTCAAAAGTACTTTTGGAAAAAATTAGTCCAGTTATGTTTTACCTATCAGTCCTTATTTTTTTAAATTACAAGTGATAACTTTTTATGTAGATAAAAGACATGTAGTGTATAGAACTAATAGGAGATATCTTTTGGTTGCAACCAGAATTATTCTTTGCTGTGTACTTAATTTGATCTTTTCTTTTCAGTAGGTGCTGGAAAAAAAGCAGGTTTTATGGTCTAATATATTACCATTAGCAACAATATAGAACTGTAAATTTTCACTTTTTTGGTCAACTTTGTTTTCTGGAAGGTCATGTCGTCCTGCATAATACTATTTAATCCCTTTATAATATTTTCACTGACAAGTTCAGCTCTTGTATATGTGACCAAGCTTTGAATGGGAGTTATGCCTGTATAGGTCAGTAGCTGCTCATAATTTTCATAGTGGTGTCATCAGTAGCATCTTATTGGTACTGGGTCTATAGATTTGTATTAAGCTTGTTTACCTTGCATAGGTTTAAAACATTTTCAATTTTATTGCAGAGAAACCTGTAATAAGGCTTTGCTCTACAGGGTAACCTTAACCACTTTTTGCCACAGATGTTTTTATTTTCCAGAAGCTCCTTTTTTATTCCTTTTTATTGTTAAGTAATTTTATATTACAACATGGCAGTATTTCGTTACTGATTGACGTTGATGTGACGTTGGAACATACAGTTGTATAGTAAGTCACCTTTAATTTTCAGAGTTCTTATAGAAGTCACAGAATGCAAAGGAAAATTGCAACTTTTCAGGATGGGAGTATAGGTGTCTGTGGACCACGTGTGATTCACTGGATTTGTAATATTTTTTTCCCTTCTGTGAGGCAATGATTTTGAAAAGATGATTAAAAACCAAAGTGCTCTAGTTTAAAAGCAGCTATGTCTGATTTACTTTACAGAACTTGCAAAATATTTTGAATTCTCATAAGAGAAAACAAAAATTATTAGCATGCTAAAGCCTAAATATTGCTTCTTACTAAATTTGAATAGTATAAAAATGCAAGAATATCTTTGTCTGCTTGACCTCTTGTTTTCTTAGTTCTAGGATAGTTCTTATTTGCATCTGAATAGCACCAAACTGTGTGTTTTAATAATTTTTTCTCCCGAGACTTTGAGTGTGTGCAGTCTTTTAGTTTATTCAGAAAAACAGTAGAACTCTTCCAGCATTTCTCTAAAAGAACATATCTCTACTAACAAATCTTTGTTGCTCTCTCACAAATAACTTATATATCATGTCTCACAATGCCAGTGGTTTTTAACAATCTGGTTTATTTAACATAATTTTAAACACTCTGCCTGTTGTCAGACATAGAAAACAAGTATACTGTTTTAATTCTTGTATATTTAATGGGAATTGAGGATAAATTCTTGGGGTTTTATGCAAAAATTAAAATATAAACCTTTCTCTATATGATTGATGCATTAGGTAGGACATAGTGGTAGGTGCAATAAATAATTTTGAGATAAATTGGAAGGATAGAGGATACTTACCCATTTTAAGTCACATCTTGAGTCAACCAAAGAAACAGTACTTAGAATGGAGAAATGTAATGGCAGTTTGGAGATACATGATTTGGACCTGATCAGGGCTAGGCAGACTTCGACTTTTAGGATTTAGTCTGAAGTCCTTGTTAAATGGCTTTGAGAAGCTGCAGATATTTCAGCTTACGTGAGTTATGTTCATTCAACAAAGGTGACTTCTAGCAGAGCAGAAGAGAAGAAAGCTTCAAGGAAACTTTGTTTTCTCCCATTGGAGATTGAAATGCTAACGAGGAGGAAAAAGATTTCCAATTGCTAGATCTTCTAATCAATATTTTTGCTTTAGCAAAAGTAGTTCTAGGTTTAGAATAGTTCTAGAAACATGAGCTGATTAAATAGTTTAAGTCTTGATAGATGCTGTTACCAAAAACCAGGAATATTGCTATTGCGAGTTTGGAAGGGAGAGTACATGGTGTATATTTTGTTTGAAGAGAGAGGACTTCTCTCTTTCTTTTTTTAATGAAGAATTTTTTACATGGGTAATTGTTCAGCAGGATTGAATGCTGACCTCTGCTGGCATTGACTTTATAAGCAAACTTTTATCTAGGGACGATATTAAAAAAAAAGAAAATGACCTTGGGAAGTGATCTGGAGTAAAACCTGCTCGCCTTTGTGCAGGGGCCAGGACAAAATGGTGGTTCTGTCCTTTGAGAATCTCCTTCCACTGGGCTGTTCATGTAGATACACCCAGACAGTGCTGGGGAAATAAGCTAAATATTCTGTTTACGGACATGTCTTACATGCTGTTTACTATTCAAGCTCTGCTTTGAATTTAGAGTTTTGTCTCTTGAATTATATCCCTACAACCTTTGAATCATTCACAGATTATCTTTATAGATTAATGAATTCAAATTCATTACACAGAATTTATGTTTACAGCTCTCTTATAAAGTAGCACAATAGTATTGCTTCCACTTCACAGAATTTAGAGGCAACAATACTGAAATTCTGCTTTGGGTGCCCAAGCAGAAATGGCTATTTTCCTGTTTTTTTTTGTAGAGGTTAGCATTTTGCTTTAGAGCTTTGCAGCACATTGGAGGGACATCCACTTGCAGCTGTTGAGGTCACAGCGTGTCTGGGAAGCAGATCTAGAGTTTCTGAGTTTTACAGACAGAAAAATGAGAAACAGCGTGACCTACCTGCTTGGTGTAGTGACCTGAGAATCACAGAAGCTGGGGGGCCAAAGTTCCAGTGTCCATCTGTCAGTTGAGTGCATTTCTCGGTTACTGTGTTGGATATTGCAATTTCCAGTGTTATTTCACTTTTGGAAAGAAAACTTGATTGGAAGTGATTGATTAGTTCCTTAGGATTTGCTGGAAGAGCCAAGTTGAACATGAAGACAGTGAAGTGTGGTGATGCCACTGAAGGGGACAAAGTCCAGCATCCCTGCTCCCCCCATATCAGCATCTCCCTGACTTCTGCAGATCAGTTAAGGACACTAACATGTCAGAAAACAATACAGCTTTTTCTTCTGTTTTAGTTTTCTGGGTCATGTTGCTAAGTTTAATTGGCTTATGGAAGTACACAGCAAACACCTGTGCTGAGAGACATTAACTACAAGAGGGAAAACATGAGAAAATAATGCCTAATTACTCCTACACCTAACAGTTAACATCTTGTGCAACTCAGTAGTCTAGTTGATTGGCCTAGTACCAATCTTAGGTAAGTTGTCACTCTCTCTTTGCTGTGAGAACATGACATATCCCTATTCTGAATTACAGGTTTTTCACTTGCTAAAAATTTATATTTAAATATTTAAAGATTTATAGGTTCTAGTATAGTTCTGGAGAAAACATGCTTCAATTTAAAAATATTTCTTAATTGCAATATTCATGCTCCTTTTAACCCTCAAGACCCTTACCTGTTCCTCCCATTTCCTCCAGGCCTAAAATAAAACTGTTTAAGTTCTTATGTGTTAATGGCTTAACACATTGTCAAGGTCACTGGACATGCTGGTCTCTGGATATGCATTCATGCTTCCTCTTGCTCTTCTGGTTGTGCAGCCATGGATTGAGCTCACAGCAAAACTATCCTTTTCCTTGCACCTTGTTTTCAGGTGAATAAGCCAAACCTGTGAGAACAGGACCAGTGTGCAGTTAGAGCTGATAGTGAGCAGCCAGCTGTTTTCAGAAGCAATGAGCTGTTTACATCAGCTGGGACATATAAACTGAAGGGCTTCTCAACAGGTTGTCTGTCTTGAGTCTGGACACCTCTCATCCACTCAGCTCTTTGATTGCTTGCACTGTGTTGGCACCATCAGACCAGAAGATGAGAACATAAGAACAATTAACACAGCTTTCCAGGATCCTGCACTTACAGCTTTTGCATCATAGCCTGAGCATTCAGAAAGAACAACTGTTGAAATCTAACATGGTTTTGGAGGCCCATGAGAATATCAATAGAAGAATCTTTCACCCAGGATTATCTTCCTGTTTTTTTCATTGCAAAACTTGAAAATGCCATTACTGCTTAGTGCAGTGGTAGAATTGTTATAATTCAAAAATCAAACCAAAGATATTTTTTTTCCCTGAAATGGAAATGGCTGAAGACATTTTGTCACTCTTTCCCACCCCCTTCCATCAGCTGGTGACCGTACTTCTGACACAGAAAAAAAATCAGCCTTCTATTGTTAAAATCAGCCAGGACCCTTAAGTGACAGAATACAGGACTTTTTGATGGTAGATATTTTTATTAATAGTAAATAATGCTACTTGAGCAGCTTGTAAAAATCCCCAGACTTAAAATGTGCTACTACGGCTTCAAACTGTACAAAGCATGATGTGTATATTGATTTTTTGAGGTGTTTATCTGCAATGGAGTTAAAGCAGTGCTCCTGAAAGTCTCCCCTTCAAAAAGCCTACTTGAGCAGTTGTGTCAGTATACACTTTTGGTCATCTAAATTTAAAAAAAGACTTTTGCTAAGAAGGTCAATGTAACTACTTTCCTTTTGATCTTGCATCCTTGTGGGTGCCTGGGTAGTTCTGTAGGAAAAGTTCTACTGAATGAGTCAGTGCACTGAGTCATAGCATGAAGCCTGTAGTGCTGTAGACTAACTAATTGGTAACAGTCTCAAATGTAATTAAAGCACAGTTGTCAGCTCTGTGTTACTGATTGACATCCTACTGAAGTGTTTTGTTTTTAGCAACTTAGATTAATTGTTCTTTGCTGTTAAAATTTGTGTGTTTTAAGATCTTGTTTCTGTTGAATAGACCTGCCATTGCCATTATCTTTTACTATCCTCTCTGATTTTTATAGTACTCAGTTTGAATTTTTTCTCTCTGTTAGGTCACATATTCAGTAATTATGCTTTTTACCATGCCTGTGCATTTACAGATGTTTAGAGTCCTTTGAGGACTTTTTAAAGTTTTCATCATTAAGATCTGACCTGTTAGTACTGATTAATGTTTTTTCACTGTTCCTAAACTCTTTAAAGCATCATTCAAAGCTTTTTGAAAAATCAAACTTAAAAATAAATATATTTTTGTGTTGTCTTGTAGATCGCGTTTTCAATTTTGCTAGTTTTCACTTCTGATGTTCATCTTGTGTTGTGCCCTGTTCTATAATACTAAATGGCTTTTCTTTGTCTGAGTTTGTGCCCACCATTTCCAGGTAGTGTTTTCCAATATCATTGGAGTCTTTGTTTTTCCTGTTCCTCACTTCCTTTGTGTGTGTGTTTTGTACTATCCTGCAGCTTGAGGCAAAGGGTTATATGGGGGACATGGGAGAACAGGACATGTCTTGAAGCTGTCTCTTTCATTAAGGAAAATAAAGCAACCTTAAAGTATTGGGAGAAAAGCAAGGTTTGGTGGTTTTTTTTGGTCATTTGCATTATTAGAGAAAACAAGCCTTGCTGGCTTTGTTCAGGACTCCTGCTTGTTCCCACTGAGAACAGAGGAGTGAATGATGCATGAATGGATGGTTGCAACTGAGTTTCTATTTCTAAAAACTACTGAGACAGTAATTTTGAACTTCAAGAAAGGTCTATGCTACTTCCGTGTGTGATGAATGCTGAAGCTGAGATGGTGAACAAGTGTCTTTTTAGAGATTGGAGGAGGTAGAAGATTCTTCGATTATACATTCTTTTTCTCTTGAACAGTTTTTCTTCTCACTGAAGCTCTTTAGGTTGAAAGATACTGCTAAATCACAAGACCATCAGTAATACAGCACTAGTGCACATTAGGAGTGTACCTGACCAAGTGTCCAGTCTCTGGCACTGCCCAGCAGTAGGTGCTAATGGAAGCCTAAAAGAAGAGGAAGGGAGTGAATGATTATTTTCTGCCTTGTAGTACCTTCACCTGACAACAGTAATTGAAGGGCTTCCTTACAGGGGGAAAGTTGAGGGTTGTATTTGTATATCGTTGGCATGATGTTTTTTCAAGTTTGATCTCTAAAAAATGTGTTAAATACTAGACCTCTCCCCACAACATTATTCATAGTTTCAATATTTGCATGAGAGGCACTTTTTTATTTGTTCTAACTTGATGCCTGATAATATCATCAAGTTCCCTGAGCTCTTGTATTTTGAGATAAGTGAATCACACCATCTGCTACAGCTGTATAAAAACAATTTTAATAGTCCTCCACAGAAAACTGCTGGAGTCTTTGGATGTTTTATTGGACCAGAGAGATGTGTCCTAAGGGAATCCTTTTCCACATTTCCTATTTTCCTGTCCTCATCTAAGCCCAGTTTCATATAAAGCAGCAGTGATGGAAGGTGTTCTGTTCTCTCCTGAAATGATCAGTTGGCTCTGAAATTTGTTCTTTGAATGTGATTTTATTGTTTTTCTGGACTGTACATTTCCGTCATATCAGCTTTCTCCTAGGAGTGCGAGGCTTACTGATGCAGTTCTTTTTCAGCCTCCTTCCTTTCTAAAGGATTTCCTCCTTCATGCATTTTTCCTTTGTTGTCCTTATCTTGGTTTTATCTGTTTTTTCTCCTTTTCTAATAGTTTTTTATGTTCCCCCAGTTTACTCTTATTCTCCATCAAAGTGTTTATTATTTTGGTTTTGCATGTTATCTAAAATTTAAACCCTAAATTTTTAAGTGGGTTTATGCCTGTAACTCTTTCAAGTAGGTATTTGTTCTATTTCATCAGTTTGTGAAGATACTTAGATGTTTTGAATATGGTCACCAAAATCATATTTATTCTAGAGACTAGCAATAAAATTAGTTCTTGAAGAGTAAAATGCAGCATATTTCAAAGCATCTTTTTCAATTTGAAAGAAGCAGTAAAGACTTCAATCAAAGCTTTCGCCTGTCTTACAGTCACTGAGGAGAATAAAGCTCTGCTTGGAAGTATTCTGTTTCTAGATAAAATCAGATAAGTTTAGCTGAAATGGAAGATTTTTTTCTTGCTCTGTGCAGGGGATTTAAGGAAAGATTTCTGTGGTGGAAACTTGTAGCTTGGATTTTAAATTTAGTAATTTGGGAACTGTTGTATTTTGGTTTGTACAGCAGTACAAGCTAGAGCAGTAGTTTTGGCGATTCAGTTGATTAGTTTGTAAAATGTTAGTCACATAATCCTGGTTATTGAGTTAAGAGTGGTGATAGTTTCCTATTTGTTCTCATCCCATTTCTCACACACCATTAGCACATATATTTTTGGGTTTTAGCACTTCAAAATTCATTGGATTAGGTTATTGTTTGGCAGAATCAGTCTGTTCTAAGTTGGAGTACTAAAGATGAAGAAACAAGATTCCTCACCTTTTAATGGGATTTTTGTATCTCACTACGAAAGTCTGGGAAGTCTCCCACTCAGTAGTGGGATTGTCGTTTGCTTTAGGTGGAGGAACTTTTCAGGAGTGTTTATATATAGAAATTAATAAATCATGCTTTTTGAATTGTGTGAGAAAATGTTTTCTTCATAACACAAGCAAATAATTAATGGTGATAATATACTTAGTAGAACACTTAGGTGTTTAGAGGTTGTCTTCTGTGTACATTAACATTGCATGTTGCAGTCAGTGGTTTTGCCTTGCTGTGGTAGATGGATTGCTTTTACAAATGTTGCACAAAATTTCTAGTGGATTAGTTTGCTCTTCCAGGCAGGAAAGGAAAAAATTAAAATCACTAAGTGGCATCAGTAGCACCAGTCTTGGGAGCATTTGTTAGTCTTTTATCTGCTGGTAGAGAGAATAATTAGACACGCAAGCCTTCATTTCAGCAAAGGTTATAAAAAATTCTGTCCTGTTGACCTGTCTCTGAGTGGGCATGAACGAGTTCTCAGAACCTGATGGAGCTGGCATTTGGAAAATACAGAAGATAAATTTTAACACCTACTAGGGCATGAAACAAAGTACCAACTTTAGAATAGTTTCAAAGACTGTAATAGTTAAAATAATTTAACTAACGGTGTAGTAAGTACACTTGGAAACGTATTCTTAGTCCTGTGATTCTTACGGTCTCTAAAGCATTTTCCTGTACAGTGTAGGAATGTCATTATTTTTGCTTAGCAAGTCTATTTGAGTAATATATTAAAATATATATATGGTGAAAGTTAAAAAGTGGAATACAAGGGTCAATTTATCAAAAAAAATGACATTTTTTTAAGCAAATACTTAAAGTTGTATAAAAACAGTGATTATTACTATAAGCAGTGTATACCCATACTTTTTTTTTATGAGCAAGAGCTCATAGTTGCTAGTCACCATTTATCAAAGTTGAAAAATATTGCCCCGGTTCTGGCCAGAACAGGATTAATTTCTGTAGTAGCCAGGAGGAAGCATAGTTAGGACATGGAAGTTATTCTATACCACCTCACCTCACTGTTGGGGGGAGGCATAAGGGACTTACTCTCTTCTGGGAAGAAGGGGCCCCTTTGGGTTGAGAAAGTTTGAGGGAGAGAACTGTTATTCTCTGTTATTGGGGATGTTTGTCCATGTAAATAATTTCTTTTCTTATGCCTTTCAGTATTACTATTGTTGCTGTTAATGCTTGTTTTCTTATATCGTTGCTGTTTCCAGTGAATTGTTCTTCGACCTGTGGTCACAGGTACTCCTCAACCTTTACGTCTTGTGCCTTCAATTCTCAACTCCATCCTGCTGCAGTGGGGAGGGGAAGAGGGAGCAAGAGGGAGCGACGTGTCATTTTGGAGAGTCTCGGTGTGGGTACTGAGTATGGGAATACCATTCCTAAACCACAACAGCTGTATTTGGCACCTGGCCTAGGTCATGAAGGGTTGAGATGACAACAGATCTGCCCAGATCAGGTTGGAAACAGGTTTGATTTGAGTATTTGCTGTATTAGGTCTGGTGCCAGTGGTCACAGTGTTGCCTGGTCTGTTCACGTGGCTGTGGCACCTAACCCTGTATATCTTTCCATATGTGCACTATGTGCCCACCATGGTGCTCTTTTTCAAAGCAGGAAGAGGGATCAGAATTGCCTTGCTGGAGGAGGAGAAAAGCAGAGCAACAGGCACCACAGCCATTCAAACTGCCTCTGAACCACAGGAACAACCTCTGCCAGTAGCACTTGCACCTATACAGACAAATCAAAGACCAAATCAGTTTGCCTAGAGGGGGATGAAGAGGAAACAAGGCCCTCAGAAAAGGCAGGGCCAGGAGTAATTCTGATTCCTATCCCCAAGTGAACTCCAAGATATGCAAAAAGATTTCAGCTGCCAGTCACATGAGACCCTGGTGACCTGGCTGCTCCAGTGCTGGGATATTGCAACCCAAAATATGAAACTAGATGGCAGCCAAGCAACTGGGATCTCTGTCATTGACAGGGGGATTGGGAAGAGGGCTGAGGAAACTCTCAGCCTCTGGAGGTGACTCCTGTCAAATGTGAGGGAAATGTATCTTTTCAAGGACGATCCATCAGTGCACTAAGACAAGTTGAACATGGTGGAGAAAGGTATCCAGTACCTGAGAGAATAAGTTGTGCTGGAGGTACTCTAGGAGGATTCAAATAATGAGCAGTCCCCTGTAAATGCAGATGAGGTCTAGTGTAAACAAATCATGCAGCAGATGTTCCTGTGGAGTGCACCATCGCCACATGCCTACTGATTGGCAGTGATGTCATGGAAAGAACAACTTGCAGATGATTTGGTTACCAAACTGGCTATATGAAGAAGGTATCTCTTTCCCTCTACAGGCCTGTGTCTCATCTGTAGGAAGACTGTCAAAGGACTTCTATAAATTTAAAGAGTCTCCCAACAATTTAGAAAAGAAGTGTCCCCTGCCCCACCA
>VXBN01008511.1:10955-21824 GCA_013397395.1 Sinosuthora webbiana | reverse complement strand
TAAAGTCACTAAAAAAAAAAAGGGGGGGTGGGGGGGAGTGGGGGGAGGCATTCTCTCATTTCCTCTAATTTTGGTCTCTTGCATCAACTTTTACCAACAATCCCAAGAAGGACGGCATGTGCTCTCTGATTTGAAAAGCTTTAAAGCTTTCTTCATCTTATCTTACTGAAATGAGAGGTTTGTTTTTTAAAAAAAGGGAGCTGTGATTTTGGACCAACACAGCCACATAGCCACTGAGCAGCACAGGGCACAAGACAGAAGATGCAAAGCAAAGTATAAGCAACAACTTTGAGACAAATATTCTATTTTAGGCTCATGATTAGTGGGGCAATTTCTCTTTACTCAATAATTATTATTCAAGCATGTGCCATGCACATAATTCTGTAATGCAAAAAATAAAGGGAAGAAGAGAATGCTGCTGATTTAGCTGGCATCTGGCTTCATCTGGTTCAGTGTGCTGCCTGGTCTGTGAATAGCTGCAGCCCAAATTACAGGCTACATTCTGCTCTCTTACACCAGCCACATGAACATCAGCATAAGTGGTGTTTTGGGTATAAAAACCAGGCAAAGTTTGATGGAAGTTTCCCAAGAATCCCACTTTAAAGTAACTTTCCTTTCTTACTCTTTCTGCTCTGACCAATCTCAATGCTCCACAGAGATCCAATTCTATTTCATACCCGCTAGTCAAAAAAAAAATTTCAAACGGACTTGAGTTAAACCCCTGTAATTAAGCAGCTTGCTCAGGAAGCACGACTTCAACAGCAGAAGCAGAAAAGCGAGTGCCTGCAGACCCTGTTAAAATTAGAAATGGCTATCCAGAGAGAAAAATGCTGCCCAGGACTGCTGGGCATTGATTCCTTCCCCACCTCCACCAGCCATACAGACCCTGCCAAGTTGTGCTATTGGCATTTTCCTATTATTTTAATTTTTTTTTATGTGATACCTCAGTCAAAATATAACTACAGCAAGTCCATTCAGCCTGTGAAGTGCAAACATCTGTCAAAATGACAGCAGAAGCAGCGCAATCCTCTTCAGCCTGGATAAACCGAGTTACAAAGCACGTGGCTCCTGGACACGGCCAGCTCTGCTGTGCCAGTGCTGAGCCAGAGCTCCTGCACGGCCAGGCAGGAGCCAGAGGGCAGGAAGAGAAGGGCTGCACTGTTCCCAGGAGCTGTCAGAGCACTTGGAAGGGCACACAGTGACGCACATCTTGCCATCCCTCCGCCCTCCAAGTGCCATCACGTCCCATGCACACAGGGAAATTTGTCAGCAGGCTCAGGAAGGTGTGAAGGGGAGGCAGGAGAGAGTCTGGGGTCCTCCTCAGGGCAGAGGCTCCCCCAGCACACCTGGAGCCCCTTGGCCAGCAGCACACACAGGGCAGGCTCCTGAGGCAGGCTGAAACCTTGCTCAGCAGTGACAAGGTGAAGGCAAATGGAGCAGCAGGAAAGGCAGCACAGAGGGGAGCCAGGCTTGGGACACACAGGCATGTAGTTCTGCAGCAGAGGGTTTCTGGTCACCAAAGCCTGCGCTCACCCAAAGCAATAAAAAATAAGTCATTAGGCTAAAAATCAAGGGCATTTAATAAAAACAAGGCAGACTCGTTTCATTTGTCTCCTGACACCTTAGAGTCTAAGGTAAGACCAGGCTGGGTTTTCAAGCCTCTCCCTTCTGTTGCCCAGGCTCAGCTTTGTTTGAGGTGAGAAAAAATAAATAAAAAAAAAAGCAAACTCTCTTCCTTGTCTAATTTTATAAAACTGGGAGCAGCAAACTTTCCCTTAACAGCATACCAAGTGTTTTAAGAAAGCTACCACTCCTGTTAACCAATAAGCTCTCAAGTGTCCAAATGGAATTAAACAATCTCTTCAACAGCTAAATTCACAACAGCACCTGACTTCATGAACAGTTCACTAATTTCAGGAGAAATGCTCAAACTTCTGTGCAACTGCAGGCTGGAAAAAGCTTCTGCACTGTTAGGAGGCCGTTTGGGACTTGGTATGCAATCTGCTTTTTAAGGCATGGGAATGACAAGCTTTGCTAAACCCTGACCTTGACAGCCGTTGTGTGTTCATGAGGGATTTTATCTCAAATGTCATTTAATGCTCTGTAATTATCACAGCATTCAACAGCACCCAACTAGTTACTGTGTTTATTTGCAGCCTTTATGTTAGAGAACATAAATTTTTGGGGTCTTAATCCTTCAATATGGATAAAGAACAACAACGCCTTCATCTACCTGCAAACCAAGATAAAAGAGGAGGGGATAGAAATATCAGCAACCACACTCTCAGACCACCAAAAAGAGGAATTACATTATTAACAGAATTTCATTTCATGCTGGTCTACATCCCTTAGCTTAAAGCTTTTCTTTTCATTGCAGAAAATAATAATGAAAACTCACAAGTGTGTGTAACCAACTCACTGGTGTGCCAAACTGCTGCTGAACACACAGTGCCCGAATCTCTGGGTGGTGATGATCAGTGTTACCTCCTTGTGTCTCCAGGGAATTCTCTCCAGCTCCTCCTCTCCCCCACATAAACACTCACTGAACACCCAACACGCTGACTGCAGCAGCTGCAATGGCAGGCAAGGAGACACTGAATGAACAGATTTTGGGAGCTGGGAGCCACGTCCACGGGCAGCCACCCCTGCCTCCACCCAGCAACAGCAATTGTTTCACATAATTGGGTTTAAGTGATATTTATGGGTGGAGGTTTGGGGAGTCATCTCCTCAAGATGAAAGCCATGGGAGAGCTGCTTGGGCACAGGGCTGTGGGATCACACAGGGCTGGGTGCCAGCTTTGCTAGGGGCACACATGGACAGGTATGGGACGTCTGCCTGAACAAGAGCATAGAATCACAGTATCATTTAGTTGGAAGGGAATTTTAAGACTGAGTCTATCTGCTAACCCAGCACTGCCACATTCGCCACTAAGCCATGCCCCCAAAATGCCACATTGACCTGCCTTTTGAACACTTCCAGGAGTGGTGATGCACTGCTTCCTTTACCACCCTGTTCCAATGCCTGACCACCCTTTAAGTGCAGAAATTCTTCCTAATATCCAATCTGAACTTTCACTGATGCCAATTGAGGGCATTTCCTTTCATCCTGATCCCTTGTTACCTGGGAGGAGAGCCCAACCCCCACCTGGCTTCAGCCTCGTGTCAGGTGGTTGTAGAGATCAATAAGGTCACCCCTGAACCTCTTCTTCTCCAGGCTAAACAACCCCAGATCCCTCAGCCACTCCCCATCAGACCTGTGCTCCAGACCCTTTTCCAGCTCCACTGCCCTCCTCTGGACTTGCTCCAGCACCTCAGTGTAGTGAGGGGCCAAGAGTTGAACCCACAGTAAGGGTTCAGCCTCACCAGCGCTAAGTACAGAGGGATGATTGCCCCTTTCACTCCCATCTTATTACTCCCTTTCCAACAAAAGAGACATAAGATACACATTTTCACATATTTCTTGCAGTACAACTGAGAGAGACAAATTGAGTTGGTGTTGACTTCTTTGTCAGTTTTCCACAGCAAAACACAGCTATGCATGAAATACAATTCATTACACGGATTCTGAGCTATGCCAGGAGGCAATCACGAGTCCAGGCTTTACTCCTGGCTGTGACTGAAGTCTCTTCAGTGACAAGCCAAGACAGACCCCACAGTCCTTCCACAACAGCTGCCCTGGGGCTGGAAGCAGATATGAGCTGGAGGGGCTCAAGCCTGAGATCAAGGCAAGTAGCAGCACTGGGAGGCTGGGTGGGTTTTGTCACTGTTATGTATACTGTGCTAAAAAGGGAGGCAAATATGAGCACTAATATATTTTCATCATGAATTAAACAGAAGAGGAGACGTGTGCTCTTCAGAAGGGAGTGCTACAGGAAAGTAAATAATGAGGCATGTAGCCAGCAACAGGCTCAGATCAAAGAGAGGTTTACAGACAAACCAGACAGTTCAGTGCAGATAACTGTAGAGTAATGATGACTTTGATGAGTCTTTATCACACATGCCTCTGTGTCAATGACTGCAAGAAATAACAAACACGAGAGGAAGGCTCTGCTGACACTTGTGTACATCATTAATGAAGAATGAGGAACTGAAAACACAAACTTCCCAGTGCTGAGAACAAACACAAGGAGGCTGCGTTTGAGGGAACTCTGAGGTAGGAGATGCACTCCACAAAGCAGACAACCCTCGAGATGTTCATACATCACCTCAAATATCAAACACTTCTGCGTTAGAATCATGCCTGTTGGAGGCATTGCTCACTGGAGGATGGTGTCAGAGAAAGAGATTCATCACATTTAACGATGCCATGACCAAGCTTAATATTTCACAGTTATGTGCAGTTGGACATTACTATACCCCATGAGCCCTGTGAGCTCTAAATAATTTTTGTTAACTCGTGTATTCTGCATGTGGCATTGGGTAATCATTTCAAGCTGCTTCTATTGGTTTAACTGGTGCCCCCTGTAAACTTAGTGACCCAAGTTAATTCAATATGTTGAAGAGAAAAATTCATGCCCATGAACAGCACCAGGTAAATCAACAGCAAATCACCTCTTCATACCAACCCTGCAACTCTAGTGTGTGAACCGGAATTCAGGGAGAAGGCATCTTTGAAAACAGCAACACAGCAAGGCAGAAAACCAGCAGGACTAATAAACAGAGAGACCATGAGCAGGGAAAGAGAGCCAAAGGCAGGCAAAGCTCACTGGACTGGGAGATGCCAGCTCCTGGGCTGGGGCAGTGCTCCGAGCTGCAGAGGTAACTTGGAAACTGCAGCCCCTGCCCTGAGGAGGCAGCTGGACCAGATGAGCTCCAGACATCCTTAGCAGCTTAAATTATTCAGTGAACAGACTGGAGAGGTCAGACCTAGACAGCAGGTTCCCAGTGGGCAGATTTTTTTTCCTCCTACACCTCTGTTGAAAGCCCAGCGAGGCCCGGATCACTCGGTAACTCCGTACTCCTCCGGCGATTCAGTGAACTGAATTTCTTGCACTGTCTCCCACATTTCACATTGTATATTCACCACATGAATGTTTTAGTCTCTCCCACCACTGATTCATAAAGCCCAGTCCAGGCTGGGCCACTTTGAATCACAGGTTTCATTTGTATGTGCAAACATGAAAGAGAGGTCTGCCAAGGCACAGTCACTCCTGAGACCAAGCACAGCACCAGGCACAGCTCTTCTCAGCATCCCACATCGTTCAGTTTTCTGCACATTAAAAATAAAAATTAAAAAATAACAGACACACAGCACCTGGGCAGCAAATTTATGCCAAGTGACAATCCAGTGGTTTTAGTTTCACGGCTCCTTCAGAAGCAGACCCAGGATGGGGTCTGCAGATTAAAACCTGTGGCTTTAGACAGAACAAATCCAGGGATATTTCTGCAGGCTGGCCATTATTTACACATGAACAGAGGCACACAGGAAACCTTAGAAAGGGGCAGCAAGGCTGACACATTCTCATGTGAGGGGACCCCAGAGCAGGGTGTGAGCACACTGCGGATGCTCTGGTGAAGGGCACAGAGCTGGCACAGCATCCCCCAATCCCACTGGGCAGACAGGGATGGGGGGGAGAGCCCAAAACCTGGAGGTCATTATCCTCTACATTAAAAAGGCCATTCTTAGTTAACAGCATTGAAGGAAGGAAAGAAAGCAGACTAGGCGTAAAACAGGAATTTTTTGCAAATCATTTTTCTGGTCTTATTCCTTAATACATAACAGACACCCAAACTATGTGTGGTTTTAAGAGGCACTGCTACTTAGGGGAGGGGCACAGCACCCCAGGCTGTCTGGGCGCACTCCTACTTCCCACTCCCTCCTTTGATGGAAAAAGGAGCTCTCCTAGGACCTCACTGGAAAGAAGAATTAAAAAAAATTCAACCAANNNNCCCCCCCCCCCCCCCCTCAAATTTCTGGAAAACAAGACTACAGTTCAAGATCTTCTGAAAAATTGGAGAGATGATTCGATTAGCTCAACCAAGAGCCCAGAGATGTCCTCCATCAGGAGCCACACATGGACAAACACACTGGGATGGGCAGGAGCACAGCACAGCAGAAAAGCACCCAAGGCTGCTCAAGTGCCAAGAACAGGAAGGCAGGAGGGTGATGACCAGTGCCATATATAAAACAGGAAAAAATTGTTCTGCCCTGTGTCATCAAATGGTGAAATATTAACTGGATGTCAAATCCGCTCTGCTGTGCCAGATGTTAAGAAAGATGCTAGACAACTACAAGAAATCCAGAGGAAAGCTACAATAATAAGGGCTGGCATTGGAAGAAAACTGTATGGCTTGTACTAGAATTCAGTTTGACTAAAGTAAAGGCAGTTTGAAATCTACTGATAGGGTTCACCCCATCCTTTGTGTAGCTTTCCATTGAGGTGCAGCTCTAAACAAGGTTAAATAGATGCCTCTCTATCCCAGAACAGCAACACATCTCTAAAACAAGCTTCTCCAAACAACTCATCTAGAGCAGCTTTGTTTTTAATAGTCATTAGGGAGGGGAAAATGTAAGGGGTGGGGAATCCAGATCCTAGAAACTCCAAATTATCACTTCTGAGACCAGACTACCCCACTAGTAAAAAAAAATTCGGTGTCTTTCAGAGACCAGCCTATGAGCAAGTCATCCATGAGTAGAGACCTACAAGAAATAATTCTGGTATGTAGCTTGCAAGACACAAGATGCAAAGGCAAAAGATGATTTAAGTGAAAAAGGTGATTCCTTCTGCATCTCTTCATTCCCCTCCTTACTGGAAGAGCGCAGCAAGGAGCAGGCTGAAGCACACAGATTTCCATCTCCTGGGACTGCCAGCACAATACCCAACTGTTGTATTTCCTGACCAGCCTGTGGTAGTGAGGGACTCCTGGGACTAAGATGCTCATCTGTCAGCCCAACTGCTGCCTGGCAGCCCCCAGGGAACACTCAGTGTAAGGAAGTCCCTGGAAGATCCTGCTCTGTTCCTGGATATCGCTGCTCTTGCAAAACAAGGCAGAAAGGTCAGGATGTAAAACCCCATCCCAACACAGCCAATACCTTGGGGTCTCAGGAATAAAACTTATTAGAAAGCTATCATGTGAGCCATGACAACTCAATGTTTGCAGTGTCTTTATACACTGGAAGAGCAAAAAAACAAGCACCACCACCATTTTAGGGCTAAGCTCTACAGAGTTTCTCCAAACCCTGTGGTCCTCCCACCCTGAGGGGTGATCTGAGCCACAGAACCATCAACCACAACCTTGGTGCTTGTGCTGTGTGGTGCAGACTGGGTGACACACCAACCCCTGAGCAAGTGCCACCCCTGGCTCCAGGAACTCTGATCCACCCCAGCCCAGGGACTGGGAACAAATAAAGGCACTGGGGAATACCATTGCAAAAGCAATACAGGGAGGAGTTAAAAAATAAAGTATCAGCATAGGAGGACTCAGAGCTGTGTTTCACAGGATGGTAACCCACAGATGAGCACTAAAGGGCACAGCCAAAAGCCTAAAGTCAGCTGCAGAGCTCACATTTAGACATATCAGGCCATTTATGACATTGCAACAACTCTCCCATAGCCACAAGGAGGAGGCCAGTCAGGCTCTGCCTCATTGGTTTTACTGTCTTTCTGGTGGAAAATGTTGTTACAATAAAGTCTGGGGGTGGTTTTGAGTGCAGTGTCAGTAGGTGTCCAAAGTAATAGTTACTTGTCATACAAATTTCCTCTGAGCAGCAGCAGAGTAGCATTTATCAGACACAGACACCCCTGGAGACGCACACACAGGTACAGCAAAGTGGCACCTGTGATCTGAGCTGCTTTGTGCTCTCACTTACAAACATTAGCAACTTGGAAACAACTCATTTGTCTTCTTTATTGCCCAGTTGCGACGGACAAAGAGAAAAGTGACCTCATGTTATGCTGGTGTAATCAACATTTCATGCAAGGCAGATACAAGTTTAGATGGTCCGTCCAAATGCAAATTTGAAATAAAAAGCAAAGTACCCTTCGGAGCCTGGCATTAGCAAGCCATTTCACAAGGAAGGGAATTTTCAGTAAATTGCACATTTAATTTCCATGTTATGGGAAGTGGCTTCTCTTAGCTCTTCCAAAAGTCACCTCCTGCTATTAATGACCACAAGCAAAGCAGTGACCCTTATAACGTGTGATTTCACAGCAAATATTTTAATTTCCAAAGGTGAAATGTGAGACGTGCTCTCCTATAACACTTATCTTTATGGCTCTCTTAATTCTTTAGGATTTATCATCCCCACTAAAAGCACACAGAACATAATTGAAATAGATTTTCCAAGATGTATCTGAAGTATTTTACACCTACTTTTCTTTGTTAACCTTTTATATCATGTTGTTCTAACTCAGGAAAAAGAAAAACTCGTTTCACACTAAGAGTTCACCGGCAGGTCCCTAAACTTTAAGGAAAAAAAATGCTTTTAAAAAACAAAAAACACATCGGTTCTGGGAGCAAAGATTTTCAGAAACCAGAACTCGAGAGAGGGCTTTACTCTCCTCTTTCATATGAATGGAGGAAATAAAGACATCAACACTTCTTGAGGTGTCTCAAAACAAAATGTTCAGTTTCAGGGATTCTAGAAAGATATGGACATGACATTGCAATGAGTCTCCAGCCCATGGAGAACAACTGTGGTCTGAGCCATCCCTGAGGGTAGGAAAACAGCATTTTCCAAAAATTTTTTTTCCAGTTTACAGGAGTCCCACTGTGCTCTGGGAGAGGCTGCCACACCTCCAAGTTTGAGAACATCAAGACCAGCTTTGTAGCCCACGAAACTTCTGTTTTTCATTGTTGTTTTATGTGAGTTTTTTCCTCCATAAAAACAATACTGAGACAAAAAGCATAGTTTGAAGAATGAATGCCTTTTCCAGTGTTATCACTGCAGCAATAGGCACATATGGGAACTCAAAGCAATCTCCATTCTGATTTATGTTTGATATTTCATTTAATTGAATTTTTGCAAGAAAACTGGTTTCATTATTGAGAAATGGACCTCCCATCATGCAAAGGGGAGGGTGGAAATCAAATGCTTAAACTCCGTCTCATTTAGCAGTGACAATTTCAGGAATGAACAATAGCTTTGTACATAAATTTGCTTGTTTGGCTGCCACAGATATGAATTGTCAGGGCATTTTAGAACAAAAGAAATGACATGTCAGAGCAAATCTATAGTTTAGCTAATCAAAAATGCCGTGTTTTAAATATTCAAGCTGTTTTACACCAAAAGGTGACATTTATCAGAAAGCACATAAATTGACAGGAAATATAAGATGAAAGTGGAATGTAGACAAAATAAGGATTTTCAGACATGTACGAAAAATTTATTTCTCTGTGCACTTTATCAACCAACACCTTCCTCTTCAGAAAAAACCCTCTAAAACCAGCACATCAAAAAAGCATATCCTCTGCCTCTTTTAAGCAATGAAAACATTAAAGCCAGCTAAAGCAATTTAGCTATCAAAGCTGGTTCAGCATTTGGCATTGCTCAGAGAGCCCTTGCTAGACCAAGGGCTGAGCTTCTTCACAGACTTTCCCCTATGTTTTATCCAGGCACGTTGGGTGTATCTGCAAAGCTTCAACTTGTCTTCTGCAGGCAGCCTGGGGAGGAACGTGAGGGGATGTGTTTGGTGACTTTCACATGCAGACACTCTTTACCTGCAAGCAGGTAAAGGCACGTAGATACCTCCAAGGGTACTGCAGCAAAAGCTTGCCTAGCTATGAAAAAAAAAATCTAAAGGAATGAGGCAAAAATTGCTCATTTTGTAAGTCCCCTGCAGGACTCTGCTGCTTACAGCCAGCCTCCTGGCACCCCCTCGGCACAGATTTCATCGAGCCCTGCTTCCCTCCACAACTCTGTGCTCCTGCCAGCCTGCTCTGAAGTTACAGTAAAACTTGTCAGATCAAAAACCTTATTATGTAGGCACGGCAGCTCACTGTGCTTAGCTGCTCCCAGCACAATGCCCAGTTGTGGAAGCTTAACATTATCTCTTAAAAGTTAAGCCCCATTCGTTTATCATCTATTGCCAGAACAGTTACTGGATTGCTAAGAAAACACTCCAAAGGGAGACTTTTACAGCAGTTGGTCTGTTTCCTGCCTCCCTGTGCTTGGGAGGTTTAGTCCATTGCCAGAGTTTTGGCTTTGCAACACAAACATGTTTCACAGAGTGTAAAATCCCCCTAAGCCCACCAAAGGTGTCGGTCCTGTTGTGAATCTCACCACTGCCCGTGCTGCACAGCCTACAAACCTGCGGATTTGCTTCCTGGAAAAACACCGGCTCTCTCCTAGTCTGCCACAGCACAGAGAGCTGCTACATCCCAGAGGCACACAGAGAAAGCCACAAAAGGTCACAGCCAGGCTTGAGAAGAATTTCAGGAGCTGAGCTTCACAGTCCATTAAGGAGCTGGGAGCCCAACAGATGAAGCAGAGATCAGGAAAGCACAGCTGGGGCCCTTCTCCGGGAGGATGAAGCATTAACTCACTGCAGCACTGTTTGCCACCAGGAGAGCACACCATGCCATCAGATAGCGTGATTCCATCATCAGATACCAGCATTTTTCTGCATCTGTCACTTTCAGCCCATCTTCCAGCAGGTCCCAGATCATCCCCTTGCCAGCTTCACAACTGACTCTTCATTGCACATGAGAAAAAAAGTATGAAAATAATTCCATTTACCAAAGACCCCACATAAGACACATAAGGGTTTTTGCATACCTGCCCAGGATTTCTGCTCCGCAGCAGGTACAGCACTGATTCTGGAAGGAGGGAATTTGCACAGACCACAGTCCCCAGCCCAGGGACCAGCAGATGTGCAAGAAGAGGTGCAGAATGAAGCTTCAGAAGAGGCAGCACCTGCCTGCAGAAGA
>VXBN01008511.1:0-10944 GCA_013397395.1 Sinosuthora webbiana | reverse complement strand
TTTGTTGGGCTGAAAGACCAGGGTGTTTTCTACAAGAGGCTTTATTTAGGGTCACTGCATTCTTGATTCAGCAACAATAATTTGTGGCAGCCTAAACTCACGGACAGCAAAGTGACTTCATCACAGAAAGGCCTTGCTGAATCTGCAGAAAGGAAAGTGCTGTGGGAGCAGCATCACTCCACTAATTCCAAGCTCCAGCAGCAGCACTGCAAGTTCCTGCTGATTTCCTGAGAGGCTGAACTCCTGTGGCACTTCTATTATGTGGCTGGATTGGTAAACATTTAAGCTTAAAACAAATACCACCACCTAAAGAAATCCAAAGACACTGCTGTATTTAGTGCTGCTGGGCGACGATGCCCAGCTGGAGTTGAAAACAAACGGCACCCAGAGCTGTGCGTACAAGTGTCTCATTTCTCTGACTCCCCAAGAAGCTATCCCTTAGCAATCTGACAAATCTGGTGATTCCAAATGACTAAACACTTGCTGATCCCTTCAAGTGACAGCTAAAAAGCATCATCTAACACTTCAGGGCTTTACTTCAGCCATAGCTGCAAGAAAAGCCATTCATAAGATCTTAAACTGCAGTTAAGAACGCTTTAAGTGTTTCTTCTCGCCAATTTGAATAACCAACATTTCCAGAAGCAAAGCATCTCTCCAGCAAGGGCTCAGGCAGATAGCATACCTGCTTAGAAGAAGCTTCTATTTTCTGCTTTGAAGAAGGGCACGAGACTGACAAAATCTCCATTCTCTGCGTGCCCAGGGCTCTCCTGCCCTAAACCCAGCCTACCCAATCTTCCACCATCCAAACCAGGTGCCTCTGCCTGCAGCACCATCCACCCAAACAGAGCAATGAGTGGTGAAACTGCTCTGGTGGTGATGCAAAACAGAACTCCAGATATAATGCAAAATCACAGATGCATTTCACTGGGGCTCTTGATCTCCCATTTCAAATTACTAAAAGTTCTCTGTTACTGGTAACATCATCATTTTTTAAATTCTGAACCTGTCTCCCACAGAAAGAGTTCAGTAACAAAGACATTGCTGTAAGTAAGTCACTGTGAAGCTCCAACACAGTCACACCTCCCAGACTGGACTGGGGTTTGGACAAAAGATTGCACTCACCTAAAACAGTGAAGCTATGCTACATTTGGAAACATTATTAGACTATTTAGTTCTTTATTAGCAGAGCCATTGAGATTTATAGCCTACAGAAAAGGGTTGTTCAATCAACAAGAAGCCAGTGAAGTGAAAAAGCATTAATGTTACCACTGAGGCAATTATTGTAGCATGATCACAATTCCTATGCATCTTTAATTTTTTTTGCTAACACAACAGATTCTCTAATACATGGATCCTTGTTCCATTAAAATAATATTATTTGTAGCAATAATGTGAGGTGGGTGAAACAGAATCCAGTCTCTTAACACTTGAGCATTGCTTTCCCTTGGGGAATATCAGTACACAAAGTGGGGGTTCCAGTAAAATGCTTGTAATCCCAGAAGCTGGTGCACCTATTAAACACTTAGCAGGGCTCCAGCAGAAAGACAATCCCAGAGAAAACACTCTCAACTGAGACAAAAAAATCCCAGTCCTGGCTCTCAGGAGCAGAATGCCGCTTTAGCTCCATTTAACATCTTGTCTGTCCAGAAATTCAAACAGGCAGGAAAATGTCATCACCCTCAAAAAACAGAGCAGCAATTCCCTGACCTCACGCAGCTCCAGAAACACAGGCTTGGGCAGGTGACCAGTTTGTCATGGGAAAACCAATTACCTGGAGCCAGGTCTCCTGCCACATCTCTCCTGTTAAAGGGTGATGCTTTCCTTTGGTAGTCTTGAAATGCAAAGAAATTCCCATCCAAAGGGATGGGAATGCCTTCATACAAGAAACCAATCTGAACTACTGCTTCAAAATTTTGTGGGGTATTTTTTTTCCTTCTCCTTTTTGGGGAAAGGAAAGGGAAGGCAGAAGCAGGCACCAAGAAAACAGACCGTTCCAACTGGAACACCAAAAAAAGGAAGATGAATAAGATTTCTACTAATGGAAAGGTCTACTGCACTGTAATCATCACTTTACTAAAGGATCAGATCCTATCAGGACACTGGTTATATCCATTCATCTCCCAGTGCAAGTTTATCTGAGGACTGTGGAAGATGTGGTCACGGACCCTACTCCTAGCACAGCACAGAGTTTGAGACAAACTTTAAAACTCGTAACATTCTTCATTTAATATTTCACCAGGTTGTAGAAAGGACCCAGTCTTGTCAGGAAGAGACAGAACAGTTGCAGCAGAGAGAGGAATGTTTGTGCTGTGTAGAGTCAGAGGTGTGCAAGCCACAAGGCAAGTTTCAGAGCAATGTAAAAGAGAAGGGAAAAGTGAGTCCCTTTCAGGACCAGTCCTGAGCTCTGCATGGAGGCAAAGAGGGAAGAAAGAGGGATTAAAAAATTGAGAGAGGAGAAAAAAAAACCATCAAAACACTGTTTTCTCATTATGCTTTAGAGTGAACACATCCATTTTCATGTATCAGGGCAGCTGCTGACCCTGTGCATGCCAACAGACCCCTGGCTGCAGCACCACAACAAATGAACATGGTCCTGTCCCATCCCTCTTCAGGTCCTCTCTTTGACAGCCAGAGTTTTGCCACATGCACACCTCTGACACGCTGCTAGTCTTGCACAAAGCCACAACCCCCTTAAAAGTCACACCAGCGCCCTGGCACCTGCCTTGGACCCAAAGGAAAGAGCAGTGAGAGGGACACCATTGCTGTGCCACTGCCTGTGGAGGTATTGTCCCCTTCACACCATTTCCAGAGGGTACCATGCAATAAAGGAAAACAAGAAGCATGCACAAGACTCAGCCTCAAGGAAAACTGTTCATGAGTCAAGCACCCAGGCAAGAGTCAGGTACCCATCCACAGACCTCCTTGGTTCATGACAGCTGAAAGGTGGCATCTTGGGCTTATGAAAAATGGAAGCTGTGACATTTGGGGCTTGTTTTTTTTTTCTGAAACAGATGTTTTTAGCCAGCGTGCATTTTTCTGTCCAGCTCTCAAATTGAGTTTTTCCCTGGATTCTCTACACAGTGCCACTGTTGCTGCATTTTGAACTGAAAATATTTACAAAGACATCAAAACTAACTCTGGGTAGGACTTTGGCAAGCAGGGGAGGGAGGGCAAAAGAAAGCAATTCTATATTGCTTTCTTGTGGAGAAGAAGCTGCTTCATTTCACTGTAATCAAAGAAACAAAGCAACTGGAAGACCAGCTCTGAAGTCAAATAAGATGAATGGCAACCACAGCAAGGGTCATAAAAACACCAATAAAAAGTAAGTTGCCATAAGGGAAATACCCTGCTCAACACCTCTCCAACAAGGTAAGTATAATAAACTCACTCCTAACATGGACACCAGTTTATTTTTTCAGGTGCAACGTAAATACAAAACCAGGGAGAGATGCAGAAGAAGCAGCACCTAAATTCCATCTGCTATGTAAATACTCTTGCTTGTTGATGGAATTAGTTGCATGATTTAGATCAACATAATCTGACCTTAAACAATGAAATTAACTCCAAAAGCCAATGCTGCTCCTTCTCTGGGGGCTGCAGAAGTTTCTCTGCAAATCCCTTTCTCAGACCCTCAGAGGAGAAATTCCTCCCATGCTTGTCTTGGCACCTGCCACAGACCATGTTTTAGTTTACTTTGCACCAATGCAAAGAGGTTCTAAATATTCTGGAATTAAAACAATCACAAAACATGAAAGTGCTTATAAGGCATTTCCACATTCTCCTCTGGCAAGTGAGTGGCTGATTTACAAGCCAGCTGTCAATACAGAACAATTGCTCACCTCATTTTACAGGAAAGCAAAAAACTACTTAAAAAAAAAAAAATACTTGCAGTGCAGAATACTCTGAAAAATTGCTTGTCCCCAACATGGCAATCAGCAGTGTGTGTTCATCAGTGACCTGTCAGGGAGAGATGCTTGTTTAGCTTTCAGGTGAGCACCCAAGAGCTGGGACCTACTAAGCAAATAACCAGAGACCACTCCAAAGTTTCCCTCCCGGCAAAGCAGCGACCAGCCCATCCCTACAGCTGAAGACCAGCCTCTCCTCTGACCAGCTGCAACTTGTGTCAACACAAAGCAGGATCCCACAGGCTCCATGCACCCTAAACCTCAAAGGGAAGATAATCCTTGCAGTTAGTGTTTATCTAGGCCAGCACAGCTCTCAAAGGAAAACTCTGGCTTGGACGTGTGAAATGTTAACGTCTGCAGAGGGTGGATGGCAAATGCTTTGCTCCATTTGGATGTAACCCTCACTGAAATGGAAAGGGAATACAAAAAAGGTGCCCCATGCACCCAGGGACACCTCTGCAGTTTTCCTGAAAGAAGGAACCAAATGAAAGCAGAAGAACTGACCTTACATCTCCCAGCTGTCCCAGCACAAGACTGATTACGATGCAACAGCAGATGGTATTGCTCTTTCCTTAAAGAAAACATGCATTCTTTAGGGAACTGTGTGCAACATTGCTGCATCAAGAAGGGCAAATCAAGCCTTGTGGGAGACAGGGAGCTGACTTTTAAGTCAGTAGCTCCAAGTTTGAGGCATCTGGCACTTTTCTGTATGAGGAAACCTGAGAAGTGCCTCCTCACCATTGGCTATGCTGCTATTCCTGGGTGACCTGCAACACAGCCTCCTCAGTGCCAGCCTGGGCAGTGCCCCAGGGCAGCCACAAATGCCCATAAAATGTCCTGATGCAATGACACAGCAGCAGCAGCAGGAGGTGGATGACCAAGGTCTACCACACTGTTCAGAGAAACAAGCAGCTCCCTGTTACAGCTCCAGCCTGTTCCCATCTGCACCCCCTGGAGGTACCTGTACAGGTCTTCCCTTCCATCTGGCCCTTGAGAACACCAGACCAGCCCTATCCTCATCCCTGACCAGGCACCAGCCCCAGAGCTGCTGGTATTGGAGACCCCAGTCTCCAGTGAAGTGTTCTGCTCTTTCTGAACTGCTGTCTGCAGAAGGTTTTGGAAAGAGCCCAACTCAGCTCTACACCTCCACCATTTGTTCTTATTAAAATCCGGACATAAAACTCTGTAAGACAGTACCACAATGCAATAAAACTAGAACTACCCAGTAAGGACAAGGCAACTGCATTCAGAAGGAGCAAGTATGACTTAGGCTAGAATGTCATTACTACTAGGAAAATAACCAAATCAAGGACACTTCTTTCTATACCATTGAGCATTTCAAAGTATGTGGGTGACACCACTGTACTAAGTAACAGACTACTCACTTTCCCATGTAATTTGTTTAATAGGCAGATGAAAACATTAGAAAGACAAAAGGGAGTTTTTATATTCTGATCATTTACATTTTATCTACATTAACAATCAAAAGCATCATAAGCAGTGAAGGGACTGTTGTCAGATACTATTTTGATGACATGTGTCCTTTTAAGTGTATCCAGTGTTCCTCATATCATTAGAAGCAGGGGGAAAATTATAGAATACTAATGGCCAAGCAAGCTCCAAGTACAATAACTATTCCCTTTTTCTGTTCATGTTATCAGCCCATATTTTATCTCCATTTCTTCTTGAAGACCACTTGAAGAAACAAAATGGAAATTTGAATATACTGTCTGATGAATTTTTCTCCCATGCTCTACTACACCTGAAGAGCTACCAGAACCATGGGCAAAGCTACTTAATTCTCTACATTCAGGTTTCTTCCTTCCCACCTTGTTTTTTGTGTGTTTTTTGTTTGTTTGTTGTTTTGGGGTTTTTTTGCTGTGATGCTGATACCAATCTTTGCATGCTCATCAATACACACCTGTTTCTTTACATCCCCTCTTTTGTCTGTACTCAAGTGCTGTCACCTGTTTACACCTGGATTGCAAACCCCAGAGAGAAGCAAGACCAGAGACACCACCACCACGCCAAATAGAGGCTGGGTAGAAACACTTGTGTGTGTATTTATAAGCCAATGCTACTTCATTGCAATTCATGTGGATGAGCTGTCCCTAATCCCAGATTTCAGCAAGAACTTGAATTATCCTTTCCTTAGTCCTACTGTGAAGCTCCCTGATGATCCCTTCCTTTCAAAGGACAAAAGGAAAACCAACACTGAAAAGGTCACAAAGGATCAACAGCACAGCCCTTTGGTATTTTGCCTCTTCTCGTGCTTTTTACTGGATCTCTAACTCTCTTAAAGAGAGGGCACGCATGCACCAAACCCAGCTGGTTTTCCCCATTTTACTCCCACATGCTTCCCAGGGGAGCACACAAGGAGCTGTACATGCTTTGCTGTACGAGGTGTATCTCTGCATGGAGGGGAACAGAGACACAGAGAACACCACAGAAGAGCAGAGAAAGTCACAGCCTGTTAACTGTAATTAGAGAAAAAACATTTATGAAGCAAATAAACCTGGATGTGTGTTAACTCTATACCATAAGGGCACAGAAGGTAATGCCTTCTGAAGAGTTTCCATCTCTCCCTGATAATCCATGCTTAATTAGATCTTTTTACCTTAATGCAGATTTCCTCTCCCTAATGTTTCTGCTTTCCTTCCACCCCTAACCCTTGCCACCTTATGTCAGTGGCTTTGTCCTCTGACAGAAGCCCACCACAACGGGCAAAGTGCCAACATAATTAATTTTTCAGTAAAAGCCAAGTTGTTGGGTTTTTTTTCAGAAACATTTTACACTTCAGAAAAACGTCAGAAATGTCAGAGTCCATAAGCAGAAACAAAATCAGAGATCTGCTTCCCTATTAATACTGCATGACCTCCTCAACCATCTCACTCCGGGAGAGGAAGACAGGGCACTGGCAGGGAGTGGGAGGGGGACAGGGAGCCAAGCAGTGTCAGCCACTGGCTGGTTAGAAAAGCAAACAGGAATTAAATATAAGGAGCACCAAACCAAATGCCTCTGCCTTGAGAGTGGGCTGAAAAGCTGCCTGCTAGTCAGAAGAAGGGGCATGCAAAGCCCAGAGGAGAGCAGAGTGGCAAGGCTTGATCCTCAGTGCTCAATCAGCCTTAAATTCTTTCTTTGACACTGCTGCATGCAGAGGTGGCAACCCAAAATTATATCTGTCTGTAAAGAGTATGGACAAAAGTGCTGTGTGGACTCTGCTTGTCCCTCAGAGGGATCCCTGAAGCCTCCCCTCAGTGCTTGCCCAAGACAAGGCAGAGGGTCATCCTCAGAAAAAAACGTGTGGGAGTCCTGATTTCTGTCCCCTTTCACCCCTGAGCTCAGCTGCTGCTGTTTTATTGCGACCTCAGCTCCAGTACGTGCACAAACACCCTTCCTGAAGCCTGCAAATACATCACAGTGAGTTATGTGCACTTTCAGACCTCTGCAAAAACACAAAAGGAGATATATCTCTGCTTCCCCAGGGGAGCCTCGGCAGAAAGGCTGGGACACAACGGGCATTGCACCAAACCCATTTCCACGGGAGTTTTACAGCCCTAAAGATCTAAGGGCTCAGGTCACCACCCACTTTCATCGTTTGTTGTGGCTGATGGCCAGTAGTACCAAAATGTGTATAAACAGGGCAGATTGTCTCTCACCCAGAGCAACTCAACATTCTGGTATTGCAGAAAAATCACAGAACTACAGAACCATGAATTTAGGCTGGAAAAGCCCTCTTAAGATTAAGTCCAACTGCTGAGCCAGCAAAGACAGGTCCCCCACTAAACCATGTCTCCAAACACCACATCTACATGATTCTTAAATCCCTCAGGGGATGGTGATTCAAACACTCCCCTGGACCACCTGTTCCAAACGAAACTTTGCTCCAGACCCCTCCAGCTGGGGGTTCTTACACTTTTTATTGTCCCATGAACCCCAAGCATCAAGGTTACTGACAGAATTCAGCAGGGCTTTCTCCACAAGCGTGACAGGAGGCTCCACTTGGGCCACTGCAGCATCTTCTCTGCAGCTCCTGTTACAGATAAAGTCACATCTTTTTTTCTTTCTTTCTTTCCTTTCTTCCATTTCTCCTCTCCTGTGAGCACACTAAGGAATTCTAAACATTTTCCAGCGCATTCATAGTGTTTAGAGCTAAGTCCTTGAACAGGTGATAATTTTTCAACCCATGAACTAAGTTCCCTTGCTGGGTCAGTCCCCAAAGGGTTTATAAAAGGGCATTGAATGGAAGAATATCCACACATGCCTTAATATGCTTACACTGACTCCTGCAGCATCATGAACACAAATTAAAAAAGAGGCAGAGCCATTTACAAAATCAGAACAAAACTTTTCATTACAAACTGTCAGCAAATAAGTGATAAACTCAAACTTATGAAAGATTTGCTTATGATCAAGGTTTGTTTTGTTCATCTACTACACAGACTGATTACAGGATGAATAAAACAACAACACAGGCACCTGAGTTCTACATGGCCACAGCAGGTACAGCTCACACAGATCCAGCTGAGAGGAAGTGACACAATCCTAACATCATTAATACAGGGGATAAAAAACCCTCTCACATTCCACAACCAAACTCACTTTAACTGCAGCTTTGAGCACCTTCCAAATCTCTGAATGAATGATCACACGTCAGAACAGCACAAGAGTTTTCTGCAAGAGACATTTAGATTAAATATCATAACTAATTACAGGAAGAGCTGGTAGGCCTGTTTATTACTGTTTCCTAATGCTTCTGATCTTTAGACCCTCTTCCTACTTACCTATAATTTTGCCAAGTTCTAGCCATCTGGACTGCAACTCTATGTGCCTTTTGTCTGCCTGAGGCAAATTTTAATTTCAGCCAAAATGGTTCGACTGCTTCTAGGAACAAGGCAGAGAAGAAAGTTTTATCTTTCCTTTTTTTGCCTAGAGTAAGAAATCCTGCTGACCTTTTCTTTAATTAGCTAAAGCAGTTACCAGACTTTGAAACAGAACTCAGCTTTTGACAGGATTTTGTTCAAGTCTGTTTAAACATGAACTTTTTGGTCACAATTTGGGGGTGTGGTAGAATTTGGTACGTTTTTGCTGTATCTGCAGGAACAGACCCAGATCCAAATAATTTTTGCCTGGAGAGGAGGAAGATAAAATAAGAGTTGATTTTTTTTTTCTATATTTACAGCCTTGAAAGCTCCCACTTTTTAAAAGAGAGCTCAGGGTCTGTTGCATTAATGCTTCTTTTTATTAACTTGAAGACCAAGTGCAAGTACTCAAAGCTGTACACTGCCCCTCCAGCTCTTTGCCTTGCCAGTTTCAGAGGACAAAAGGTGTGTGGTGTAAAAGCCAGCTTTAACCAAAGAACGTGAACTCAAGCCCCAGACCTAGAACTTGAATATCTATTGTTACACTGCAGTGAACACAAACTTAAAATTTGGTCTTCATTAGGGTCCTTCTGAATTCTAATTTCTGTGAAAGAAACGTGCTTCTGCTCAGTGTTGAGCATTTAGAAGCAGCATGAACATAAAGTACTCACATGTAATTGAAAATTTTGAATTCTATCTTTAGGTGTCATTTAAAAGTATTCAAAAATAGGCATCAAGCAACAAGGAGAAAGAAAATGACTCATTAAGGGACATTCATTCAGTGCCTTTACACAAGGGAAGAAGCTTGTGGGAAAACACATGATGCTATAATTAAAGGCCGTATTCCAATGCACAAAAAACCAAATTGAGGTTTCAGAGATTGCCTGGTTTGTTCATAATCTTTATAAAGTTTTTCACCCTCAGTAATGTTGTTCTGATGTAGTTTCCTGCACACAATTTTGTGATCTAGCTGTTGGCGTGAGACAAATCCAGAAGGATCAACATGCATCTGAAGAGGTTACTTGCTTCTAGCTCTGTATCTTCAAGATGCATTTCAGCGCCAAATATTTACTTACTAGTGAGTCTAATTATTTTTCATGCTTTTGTCACAGTGAAGCATCACAAGCTAGACAAAGAAATGGGTTTCAACCCCTCTCCAGTTCAAACACTACCTTCGCATTTGATGGAAAGCATTTGCTTTTATTTAACACTAGTAATGCAGTGCACTTTATAGAGCATCTTCAAGGTAAAAATCTATGCAACCTAGTAAAAAATAGCATTATACTGTCCATTAGTTCAAGAGGCAGATTCTGAATCACATCCCTTAGAAAATGAACCATTTCTTCAAATGTCAAATTGTTTACTCCTCACTGGTAGCAAAATGTGATGTACAAGGTTACTAATATAATTTCCAGGCCATTATCTAAACAAACACCCTATGAACAAAGCAAGAAAGGGGAAAAAGTAGCTTATAACCTCCAGCTTTACAGCTGCTGCAAATTCCAACATACAAGTGCCATCTCTCAACAAACACAGAGGAGCTGCTCAGTACGGAAACATACCTTTAGTCTGTCTTCAGAAATCACAAAGCTCATTCCCAAGGACAATGAAGGCTCCATCAGCACAGTGCTGCTCTTCAATGCCAATCTTCCCCCCTTTTCAAGGCTACCCCTCTAAACACAGGCACTCTCTTCATTCATTCCAGCGCTCCAGCAGGAGTGTGACCTCCTGGTCCCTGCAGTGTGTGGTTTCCCCTCTGTGCCAGCCGACAGGAGCACCTCAGCCCCATCCTAGGTCCCAGATCCAGGGGAGCTGCCAGAGGAACGCAGCACAGCTGGGCAGATGAGAACCTGCAGCAAACCAGGAGGTGCTGGGCTGTTCCCAGAGGCACCTGCAGAGCCTGCCAGTGTTCAGCAGCACACCACCAGCCCAGAGGCCACGCATCCTCCTCCTGCTGTCCCTCATTTCCACAGAGGGTAAAGTCCAGCACACAGCTCACCAAGCAGCCACACCATCCTCCTGCCAGACCACAGGCAAGAGTAACCCTCTCTCTCCCCAGTTTCCCCCAAGACCAGCTCTCTGCTTGAGCTGGGACAGCCACGGGTCAGTCTCACGTGTGCTGCCCCTGCGTGTCCATGGCAGTGCTTTGGCAGGCCCAGCCTGATGGTCAAACACCA
>VXBN01008510.1:148645-214431 GCA_013397395.1 Sinosuthora webbiana | reverse complement strand
GCCGCGGAGCCGGCGGAGCGCGGGCGGGCGGTGCGGGGAGCGGAGCTGCCCGGCTCGTCTGCACAAAGAGCCCCCCGGGCACGGCCTTTGCCTGGTCGGAGCGGCGGTGCGTGTCCGCAGGCGGGTGTCGGCGTCCCCTCGGTCGCCCTTTGTGCGGCAGCGCGGTGGGTTGGCGGCGGTGACCCCATGGAGCGGGCTCGGGAGGAGCCCCGGCACCGGCTGTGCCCCCCCGGGCTGGAGCCTCCACCGGGAGGCAGCCCAAGAGTTGGGGTTTGGGGCTTTTCTCCTGCTGAAAGTAAAGCTTCTTTTGTAAAAGAAGTACTTGAGGCATTAATTCGGCAAACTTCCCGGAGACACAATTAATAGTTGAGCCAGGTTTGGCATAAATTCCTCCTCCCTTCCCCACGCTGTTGGCCGAACTTCCTGATGTACCTGTCTCTGAAGGTCCGGCAGTTTCACTCGCCTTTACCATTCACCGTTTTCCTGTTTGTTTGGAAAAAGTCACCTGTGAACTTGGAGGTTTATAAATTCTATTCCTTGCGGTGTTTCCTGACTGCCGAAGCATTTTAAAACAGGAGGGAGTGGTGGGTTGTTCTGAGTTCGAGGAAAAGTTTGAGGTTAAGATACCTAAGCGTTCCTAAACTGTGTTTACTAACATGCCTCATTCAACAGGCTGTCTCCTCTGAGGAGTGCTGCTGCGGGTTTTTTGCCTTGTGCTTAGTCCTCACCGTACTTTGTTTTCAGCATGCGATGCATGTGTTAAATTTTAATCTTCGCCCTCGATTTTTTGATTGTTTTTTTTTAATAGAGAGGTGGTACTGGGTTATAGGTGTGCAATACTTTATTTGGCGTTGCTTAAACTTTTTTTGCCAGAGTTAGGCTCCAAATAGCTTTTATTTTCCTGGGAGAGAACTGGTCTCACCATTTCCTATAGAATGTATGTGCAGGATGTCACAGTGCACAGTGTCTGGGGTTTACTCAGTAGTTTAGTTTGGCAAATGAAATCTCTTAGGGCCTTCATTTGAAGTAAGTTCTGCAGGATTCCCAGAGTTGGGTGTCGACTGCAGTATTTTTTTTTTTCCTTTTAAATCCCCCACAGTAAGTACGCTGCAGCTAACCACACAATAACTTCCCTTGTGTTTCCCTGCCAGTGATCCTCAGCTCTGCCCCAGAGGAAACACCTTCCAGAAGCAACATGGGATTCATTTAGCTTGCCCTTTAAGGCTGGGGATGGGAAAAAATGCAAGTTGCAACAGTAATTTTTATGTTTTGGCCGCTTGCTTGTTAGAGCTTGTGAGCAAATTTTATTTTTTTTCTAAATGTAACAAAGTTACAATGAAAGCAGCAGTGCTAGGGTAGGCTCACTTAAAACAGAGGTCTGATGATGATAGGACATGTGTTATGTGGTCAGAAGAAATTTAGATCCCCTGTTGTAGAAACCTGTGCAGATAAGTTTTGCAGCAGAATATTGTTTATGCCCAGCATTAGATTTCTCTGATAATTCACAATTGTTCTGCCCTGATACTGTCTCGGGTAACTCCTCTAAGTTGGCTGGCTGTTGTTCTGCTTTACAAATGTTCGGGTACCTGAGCTGATGTGGAAGCTCTGTTTTGGTGAGACACATAAATGAGTGATCAAGCAGCAGTTTCTGTCTCAAAGGGCCGATAGATGAGGCAAAAGAGGGAAGCAAGAGATGGGAATCTCGGAAGGAAAAGATTACGAGCTTTTTGTGGTGGAAATTGTCACGGGTTGTGTTTTGTGCCATTAAGCTGAATTCCAATCCCCTACCTTGGTTACAAAAGCACTTTTTGTGTGTGTGTGTCAGAAAAATGAGGGGGGAGGCTTAAGTAAGACATCATTCAAATTTGAAATCTTCCCATTTTGGGGGGCCTGGCTCATCTGCTTTCTGATCCTGCTGCCCTCTCTGAGTTTGATATCTTTGCAAGCTGCTGTGAAAATCAAGCAAGTCCAATGTCTGGAAAGTGTTTGCATTTTAAAACACTGGGGAGCTGGTTGGCAGCTGTGAGTATCTGCTGTGTGTCCTGGCTGTGTGGGGTGAAGACTGGCAACAAACAGGTTTGGAAGGTATCTTGAGACATCACCTTGTCCAGCCCTGTTGCCTGTACCGTAAGATAACCTGATATCCTGAATAAATATTTCACTGGAGGATTATGTACCACTTCAATACCAGGCTGAATGACTTGTTGATAACATCCTTCTGTGACAGGATATTTATGTACCAGGTTACATTCCATAACCACCCTAGCTACACTTTTTCCTCTTCACATCCAAAGCAATTTAAAGGAGTAGTTTTCTTCAAAAACTACATTCTCTGGAGTTAGAGCTGTCCTGCCTCTCTGCTTGGTTGCAGGGGTTTTCTGAGAGTATGAAAAGAGAGCTTTTCATACACTCAGGGAGGTGGCATGTTTGCCTGTCTGAGAGGTGTGAGGATTCCTTAGAGCTCTTTGCCTTGACACTTCTGTGAGACCAAAGTGATGCTACCCCATGTATGCCAAGAAAAATGCTATATAAAAGTTCATAATATGTAAAACTGATGGGTATTTATCTTGTACACTTCCTTAATTATGCTGTTCTGTTTGATTACTTGCCCCTTCCTTAGTTCCTTTATCTACTGCAGTTTATCTACACACAGTCTTGATGTGTCACAGAGTTACTGTGAAGAAGACCATTTAAGATGTCCTAACATCGACAGACAAATACATATTAAGGCACAAAAATATATTCTGAAGCTGGAATTTGAGCAGTATGTATGTGTTTTTCTTGAAAATTCACGATGGTGCAGTAGCTACCATTCACTTGTAAAGACAAGGAGAGACTGATGGAAATACTGAAGCATTAACTGACTGCTAGGGAAGGCAAGTATGACTGAACTATTTGCAGCAAAGGAAAATAAACCTGATTTTCTACAGCAGTGGATAGGAGAAAAAATTGGGAACATCTTTATCTCCATGTGGGTTCAAACAGAGGCTGTGGCTGCTGGGGGAGTCTGGAATCAGTTGAGGGCAAGTAACAAAATCCACAGCTTCTAACATGTGGCATAGGGAGGATCATCCAGGACAGTGCAGTCTAGTGGATGTCATGCCTGGTTCCATTCCTTGAACCATTTGGGTTAGGTTCAGGTTAGCAGTAATCAATCTCTCAGATCTAAAAATTTAGGTTAATAGACAATTGTAAAATCACTGCAAGAGTTGTTAATCATAGGGTTTTATTCTCACTTTAGAGAAGCGAGAGCCACTGTGGCTGAGAATGTGTGTCTTTATCAAAGGCTTGGTTTGCCAATGCACTGACCTGTTCCTCTTTCACTGGCCTGATCTTCCTCTTGTGTGATTTAAAATGCAGTGGGAACAAGAAGCTGTACCAGCCTTTTCCCTTTTAACACACTGAATGCTGCTGGCTGTGATGCTCTGCTGTGAACACACAGGTTGCTGATCTGCTGTGGGGTTTTCAGCTGCATGTTCCTTGCCTAGATGTAAAACACAAATTGGCATGATGTGGTTTTCCGTGACAGACCTATACATTACAACACCTACCCAAGCTTTCCAGAAGTCCTCTCTGTTTTCCTTACCCTTGTTGAAGGTGTTGCCATGACAGTCCCAGGGGACTGAGGTGTGCAGGCCACAGAGCAGCTGTGGTTGTGCACTGTAGCAATATCCTCTCCCCCTCTCCTGTCCCACTGGGAGCCTCAGCACAACGCTGTGACCTGGTGAATGTGGGTTACCTGCACGTGAAAAATGTAGCCCTTGAGTTATACACCAACATAATCAGCTGTGGTGCAGTTCCCCTGTGGATACTGTGGTTCTCACAAGTGAAAACCTTCTCTCTGAGGAAGGGCCTGTTTGTATTTGCATTTTTCAGACTTTCTGTGTGTAGGGGAGCAGAGGCATTTGGGAACTGCTGATGTGAAGGAGCAGGAACAGGAGCAGGCAGCTCACAGCCCGCCCTTCAGAGAGCCCATATTAATTTAACTATTCAGTTTGAAAATAATGGTTTGTGAGCCAAGTTAAAATTAGTACAAGGTTTGTCTACAGAGGCGAGATCTGTCTGGAAGATTGGAAGTTCTGTCTGCAGTCATCTGATCTGACCTCTCCCTTGAAGCAGGCAGCATGTGAGTGCTGATTGTAGTGGTGGTTTTTCTGAAGTGCGCTAAGATCAGTAGCTTCTTTCTCACAGGATCATTAAATGCTAATGACTTTTGATTACTCTTGACCTTGGTCAATTTAGAATTAGTGACCTAGAGACGAAAACCACTGTATCTCATTACCAATTTCCTGAGCTATGTGATCTTTCCTTTTGTGAGTCAGTTTTGGTAAGAGGCAAAGTAAAATTAAAGTTGACCTTTGCCTTAGAAAAAGGGTTGAGTGCTTTCAGGTTTGCAATATCATGTTTATAAATAAATAAATGGCAGCCACTAAGAAAGAACTCATTTTTTGACCCCAGAGACTGTCAAGAACAAAGCTCTACGTGAAATGAAATGGACAAGCTCGAGTAGCCACGATGGGGAACAAATGCATAATTTGTCTCTTTTAAATTAGTAGCAAAACAGTTTATCTCCTGTAACCTTGAATTGAATTGTCATTTTGTGGTTGCAGGTTTTCTCTTCAGAGAGTCCATTTATAATTCTTGGTTTTACTTTGAACTATCAAGAAACAAGTTAATGACCACAGAATGCACATTGCAGATTTTTATCTGGGGTATTTTCCTCCTGCGTCTCCCAAACTATGATATTGGGGAATATGTCTTAGCAGGTTTGTAAAATCCTATATTTTATGTTGTGATGAAACTTTTGGCATTATTTTGTCAGAAGAGAAGGGCATTATTATGCCCAGAAGAGAATGTCTGTGGGGTAATTGACTTTAACAGGATCAAGTATATTGTTCACTGCAGGTTGTTTAAATGTAGGCCTTCCTTGCCACAGTTGTGGTTTATATGGACTGTCATTCCTGCAGTAGGCATGGTCTTCAAATCAGAAAGAAAATACAAAAAAATTTGGAACTTTTTTTTTTTTTTTTCACTCTGATACATTAGCTGTATTTATTTTGGTCCACCGGGGAACAAAACTTTTAACTTTAAAAGAAAAAAAAAAACCCAGCATACCAAAGTGTTTGGGGCATAAATATTAAGTTATTCAGCCTCTCACTGAAATTAAATTGCAGGCTTTAAGCAGGTAAGCAGGAAAAGTAACAGGAAAAAATGAGAATAGAAGATGTTGCAATTGAGGTAGGAACAGGCTCATGGAAAGTGACTTGAAATCCACAGAAAGCGCACATTTACTTGCAAATAAACATAGGGGTAGATAATCATCTTAAATGTTTTGTTGTGATTGCTTTGTCTCAAAGTGGATATTGCTTAAAAGATAAACAAACAAAAAGAAGTATTTTACAGTTACAAACATGACATGTTAGAAAGATTTAATAGAAAGACTGCTTTGGTAGAGAGACTAAAAACAAATGCCATGTGCAGCCTGTGTGACAGCAAATACTACAGGAGTAAAAAATAGTTGTGAATACTCATTCTTTGGGTTTCTGTTTTGTGTAAGTTTGTGTTTACCTTTTGACTAGCCTGCTCAGGACTTTCTGCTTTTGTTTTCTTTGAAGCATTAAGGACATTTAAGAAAAAAAAAAGTAAAAGCTATTTTAGTGGATAATGTTATGCAAAGTGTTTAAATCCTCATAAACACTAAGCAGATAAGAATATTTGGTAACAAGTATGTTGCTAGTTAGCATGAGTTCTATAGAAAAATACAATTTAACTCTTTTGGACTTTTATTTGAAGCTCCTAGCCTTGGTTCAAGATGCAATTCTACCCTGATACTATTCTACTCTTTCACAGCTCTTGGCTATTCTGGCATGTAAATGCTGTATTTTTAGCATCTATTTTGGCTTCTTTCAGAGTCTTTACAATTTTGTCCATCTTTCTTCCAAGTATTTGGAACTTTGTTTGTTTGTTTGTTGTTGTGTTTTTTTGTTTTGTTTTTCCATAGGAGACCTTACTGAGCAAGACTTCATTGCCAGCTTTTCCATGCAGCAGACAGAAGTAGATGTCACCTTGGTTTTTTCCAGTGCTTCCAATAAGAAGCTTAGGAGAGAGGAGATTGGAAGTTTTTGTCCACTTTTTTGCTTGAGGAAATGAGGGGTAGAGCTGTGAGTCCCCTTTCCAAACTTGGTTTTACAAACAGAAGGGTTGGGATGGTGATTGGGAAGGACTCTTCCAAGTAACTGAATAATTTATAGATAGGTAAACAGAACAAGGCACTGCAGCTGTGTGGGTTGGGTTTATTGAGGTTTTCTGTTTGTTTAGGTAGTTTTTGAACATGTATATTCCATTTTTAAATGAGTGCTTAAAGTTAACTTCAATTCAGTGAAAGCTAGCAGTGGGCAGACAGGTAGATTTGTTAAACAGTAGCATTGTGTATTTATTTTGGTTAATCAAGATGTGTCATATGAAATTTGTTTTCTTGTAGGGGAAAATTCAGAATTTAAACAATGTTAATAATGCATAGGCATAGTAACTGCCAAAGAAGACATTTGGCAACTTTACAGAAAAAGAAATTTATGCATTTCCTCATTGCTTCCTAAGAATTCTTTCCATTATTCATGATGGGGTTGTGACAAGTGATTGGGAATTTTGATGGGAGCTTGTTTCTCATAGACTTGTCTAGCTCTGTTACTGCATGAGGAACAGGCCTGTAAATGAGAGATGTACAAAAACTCACCTTATTAGAAAGAGAAAAAAAGATAGAAACTCTTTGGTACCCTTGCTATTGCAGCAGCAGAGACCGATGAAGTATGAGGAAGAATAGCCCTAGAAATTAAATTGATTTCTCCATTGGAAGTTACCTTTAGAAAGGCATAATTATAGCAGTAACATGCTATTAAAAGTTGTACCAAGAGCTGGGCTTTACTGTGACTCCTGTGCTGCATGAGGTACATCATGTTCTTAAGGGATAAATAAGCTGGGATGGCAGGTGTGTTACACACACTTGGGTTTGAACAACAAAATTGCTGCTTCAGTTCACAGTGTTTAGTCAGGAACTGATTTCCAAGGGCTCATAACCTGCTCCTAATATTTTGGAATGTTGGAATATTTTGGAAGGGTGTATAGTAACTCAGACTGGGAATGTTGTCTTCTGCTTAATTTTTCTCTTCTGCATTTTGAATACCCGTTAGGCCAGTGTTAAGATTTAAGCATGGAATTTCCTACACCCTTTAACTTTAGATATTTCTGGTCTGACTGCTTTGCTTGTAAAGTTTGTGTAATTAAAAAATTAATGTGCCTTTGAGGCACTGTATTTCCCATTTTCTCAGTTGTATATATCAAGTTTAGCTCTGTTAATATATAATTAATGAAGAAAAATGAGACTTGCTGAAGAAGATTGGGAGCACATTGTAATAAGATTTCAGAAATGGATAGATCTCTGGGTCAGGGAAGGTCAATTTACATGATCCTCTTGTTGGAGACAGACTGATCTAAACTAAGGATTTTGACTGGTCTTTCAAGAGGCAGCAGTTCATGGGGTTTTACTGACTGCCAGTGTATTGATTTCTAAATTCATTAACAGTCTTTGTGGAGTAAAAGAACAAAACACCGTTGTATGAAAATAAATGGAAGCTGCTGCCAAAACAGAAAGAATGGGGAGTGAGAATAGCACTGACTCTTTGGGGGTTGTTTTTCCCATTTCACATCCATCTAATGAGTGGTTAATGAGACTTAGTTCCTGAGGTGATGGAGTGCAGTGGGAGGTGGTATGAACCTGTAAGAGGTTTGTGGTTTCTCACAGGAATTCTATGAAAATCTAAATCTATTCGGACTCTGTTCTGGAATCAGTGCTATTTTCCTGTTAGAACAGGCCGGGTTTTGGTGGGCGGCTTAAGAGCCGGCAAAGATGGCAGTTTGGCTTTTTACTTACTGGGCTGGATTTTTATCCTGTCAGGCAGATACTTCTCATCTACTGGGGTCTCTCTGACTTCTGAGTTCAGGCAGAACATGCTGCAGCTTCTCTCTCCTTTCCTTTCCCAGAAAGCACAAGATGCTGTGCATGTGTGATGTGTTCCAGAACTCTAAGGTTGGTGGGTTCCTGTGGATTCACATTTACGATCTGCCTTTCCCACGTGGGGTTAACTGGTCAGTCTGTCCCTCATTCTCTTTGTCTCCTGTAGCCTGCCAATGACCTTATCTGGTGTGTGTGTGTGTGTAAAAATCTTTGGATTTGTCCTGATCATTGGTTTGAAGAAATGTGCAGAGACCTTGATTTTTATGTACTTGGGGAGTCTATAAAATGGATTTGTGGAACGACAGTCAAATCTCCCAACCCCTGCTATCTTTCGCCTTCTGCCAACTGCAATGCTGAGAACCAGATTTTCTGGAGTCTGTGGTTTTCTGTATCTTTAAGAGGTTTTTTTTTAAGATTTCTTCCTTTTGCAATGTTTGTCCTGTGCAATGGCAAAAGGGTTATTTTTGTAACTGGAAGGGCTGGAAATTTACATAAGGAGAGGAAAAAAAAAAACTTACACAAACTCAACAAACTCAAATTCTGTGCTGGGAATACCTGCTGTGTTCCCGTTATAAACATAGCTGTGAGCAGTTATAAGATCCCATCTGTGGGCTGAGTTTTTTCTCCTTTACTCCTTCTTTTCCTCTCCACAGTTCAATATGGTTTGGGTTTTTAGTTTCCCTTTCTAATCAATCTGTTGCAGCTAAAGAAAAAGCAGGGAGGAGAAAAGAAAGGTTGCTAGAAATAATTTCTTCGGAAGTTACATAATCTCCCCTCGATGTATTTAGGAACGTGTCTCTGCCTTTCAGCTGCACCAGGCATAACCCACCATCTTCCTTTAAGGCAGCAGATTTTGCACTAAGGTGTTGGATTGTGAAATGCAGCAGCTGAGGCAGGGACACGTCTCCCTGTGTGTTTCCCCCTTCCATGAGCAGTGCCTTCAGATGGAGAGGACAGATGTGTCTGGGAATGGCACCGTCCCCAACCACTGCAGCAAAGCCTCCAGATGGCCGGGGCGTGCTGTGAGTGCTTCCTGTGGAGCATCCCCCAAGGAGACCTGGTAATCTTTGAAATACCTGCACACTCTTCAGGTTAAAGATGTTCTGAGTGTGTGTTACACAGCCACAGCTGTGATTCAGGCACTTGGGATGGAGATGGAGTAATATTTCTGTTTGAGTCAGTGGCAGATTTCTGTCAGGGGCTTCAACAACATTTCTTCGCCAACCTTGTATCACTTTAATTTCCCCGCTGTACTCTTGTCCAGCAAAACTAATTAAGGCAAAATGTGGCTAAATTAGCTTTGGAAGCAGAGGGTGTTTTTCTTTAAAAATGAAAGTAATTATGAAATCATATTTTAATTATCAGCTTCTCAGTAATTTAAGGTATGATATGTTGACACCATTTTTTTTTTTTTTCCCTGCTTTTGTTTTTAAGTAGCTATGCTTACTTGGTCATTTTTCTATACACTTGACCTGCTATTAAAGAAATCTGATATAATTTAAGTTCTGAATAAAGTAATGACTCAAAATTAGACTTCTTTCCTATTTAAATGGTTTGGTTGGCATAACTTATATCCTGTTTATTTCAGAAAGTATTTGTGGATGAAATCGTACTGTGTTTGCATCTCAAGGAGTGATTTTTGCCCGAGACACTCTAAATCATTCAGACCTTTTCATTTAATGCTTTGAAATATTGATTAAATATATTCACTCTGGTTTGCTTTAATGTGATTGCACATCTAGAAGTTTTCTTCTGATGTGGTGCAGCCATGTCTGGTGTAAGCTGCCTTAATTAGCACTGCTTAGTGATTTGGGACCCCTGTCAAAGGCTGTTGTGTTATCTGGAAACAGAAGGAGTTAAAGCTGAAGCTGTGACCTCATCCCTGTTCGTGTTACACTGGAGTAGGAGCTGCGCTGAAAGGGATTGTTTGGCTGCATCGCTGTCTGTGCCGCTGCTTGATTGCTTTAATTCGGTTCCGATATCTGTCACACACTCGCTGAACAACTCTTACAGTAGGGATTTGCGGGAGTGCTAGAGGCAAAGGAAGCTGCGCTAATATCGAGCGCCCGTGGAAACAGCTCCCACGGCGATAGGCTCCGATAGACCTTTCTACCTGATTTCAACTTGTTACTGCTCCTCCGCCTGTGAAAACTGCAGCGGCACCGAGGAGAGCTCACACGCAGAGCAGCACGCAGGCACCCGCGGCCAGCCGTGCGCTTACGCAGCCGCGTGTGCCATTTATTCCCTGATTCCCACGCCGGCTGCGTGGGAGCTGCGGGAGCGCCGCTGTGGCTTTAACGTGGGAGCGGCGCGGGCTACAATAGGTGTCACTGTGTGCGAGCCCAATCGCGCTCGGTGCCTGCAGCCATTGGCTCCGCGCTGCCGGCTCCGGCAGTCCCAGTCCCGCTGCCAGCCCTGCCCGCACAACTTGGGCTCGCCGGCAGCCTGGCACCGCCGCCGTGCGCTCCTCCTGCCCTCTCCTCTGCCCGGGATGTAGCGCGACACCATGGCTCCTGATCGGGAACGCTGGAAAGAAGGAAAGCTGGCAGGGATGATGGGGATGTATTTAACGATTCAAGTACTGGATCAAACTTAAAATCAGTTTCTTACTCGGTGCGCTGGAAAGGTCACCTTGTCTTGCTGTAAGAGAAGCGAACTCTCAGCTCTGCTGCTTTCGGTGTGACAGCTTCCATGTACATTCCTAAATGTTTCTAGCTAGTTAGGCTGTCGGGCTTTACACACGGGTATACTCATGGTAGATGAGAAAGGAAAGAACATGAAATGTCTCACCTTCTTCTTGATGCTTCCAGAGACGGTCAAGAACAGGTCTAAGAAGAGCTCTAAGAAAGGAAATAGCAGCAGCAGTAGCAACAGCAAATTGCCTCCTGTTTGCTATGAAATCATTACCTTGAAGACCAAAAAGAAGAAGAAGATGGCTGCTGATATTTTTCCCCGAAAGAAACCAGCTAACACTAACACAACTGCTGTCCAGCAGTACCATCAGCAAAATCTCAATAACAACAACACTATTCCTGCTCCTAATTGGCAAGGACTTTATCCAACCATCAGAGAGAGGTAAGTTCAGGGCAGTTTTTTGGTGTTTGAATGGAGAGGTGAAAAGTAGCAAAATGTCCTGAGTGCATTCATTTGCTGAAGAAAACACGGTTATGTTTTATTTGTTTGGGTTTTTTTTTCTCCCTGTGTCTGTGAAATAAGAATTTTGGTAATGGAAAAATATTTTAATATCTCTTTTCCAGTCAGTGCATCTGTTTGAGTTAATAAAAATGTTGCTTAGAGCTGCAGCATATCCGTAAAGGTTTCCTTTTAGACCTCAGTGGGGATTTTCAGTGATACATGCTCTGGACTTTGATTTCTACTTCTTGGAAAGTTCTCAGAAGTTTGGGGATTTGTTTTATTGCACACTTAGACACCACACGCACTTTTTCCTCCTTAGTATTTTCTCTGGTGTCTCTGTGCAATGATGTGTAAAGTAGCTTGAAGCAAAGTGTGACCTGCTTCTCTCTGCTAACAAGCAACTTGAAGTTGTTAAAAAAACAAAATTTCTTGGGTCTGGGGGCATGCAGAGCGAGTTCCTGGGTGCCACAAATTAACATGCAACCTCTGTTTGTAGAAATGCAGTGATGTTCAACAATGACTTGATGGCAGATGTTCATTTTGTGGTCGGGCCACCAGGTGGGACCCAGCGGCTGCCAGGACACAAAGTAAGCAACAGCTGCATGATCTGCTGGGGTGGGGAGAGCTCCCACGGTTTCAGCAGGACAGAGCGTGGGAGGGGAGGCTCTTCTGGGACAGGCAGCAGTCTGTGTTTAAAAAGGCCACATGCAGTGGGATAATCTGGCCCTGGCTTTTCTTTGTGTTTTCGGTTAAACAGCACATTTGTTGGGCTAAGGCAGTAAAGTTAGGAATACTGCTTTGTGCTGTTGATTAATACTGCTCTTGAGATTTCCTAGAAATCGTTAACTTCTGTGGTGGAGGTGAGTGTTTTCCAGTAGCTAATGCATCTACGCCCAGGAGAGTAAAATACAAGGAAAATGTGTCATTTGTTCTTAACTTGGGCTTCATTTCTTACTGAAGTGTGTCTGTAGAGCCTGTCAGTGCAGCCCAGTATGCTCAGAGTGGCTCTCCCACATTGTTTGTGTTGGCAGTGTTTTCAGTTCAAAGCATGAAATAAGATTTCCCTCTCTCAACAGTACGTCCTGGCTGTTGGGAGCTCCGTATTCCATGCGATGTTTTACGGAGAGCTCGCTGAGGACAAAGATGAGATCCGTATACCAGATGTTGAGCCTGCTGCCTTTCTTGCAATGCTGAAGTAAGCATCATTCATCTGCTGGATGTGTGTTCCTGTCTGATGTATACATACACTGCCAATGTCACAGCTGAAGTATTAGACTTGCATGTAAACAGAAAGAAAGCAGTCACTTGAAATATTCCTCTTCTTTTTGTGTTTTAAACTTTCACCTCGTTTTGCTCTCCCCCCGTCCTCCCAGGCACACACGTATTAGACTAATGTAGGCAGTTGTAAATAATGACTTTGACAGGGGATCTTTGGGCACATTGTGTACTGTAATGCCTATCGATCTGATTTGTCACTACACGTTACACAAAGGAATGGAGTTACTAAAAAGATTTGTCAGCTGTAACAAAAAACCCCAAACCAACTGTTCTACTTTGTAAGCACAGAGAAAAGTTAAAAATGCATGCACAAAGCACCCCACCCCAGACCCAGTAAATTGCTGGGTTTGTAGATTGACATAGTTCCAGCTCTTTTATAAACCTGCAGTACGCAGATCTTGTCGTGGAAAAATGACCTGAAGTTATTCAGCATAGCCTCTGAAAAATAAATCTCTCCTCACGTATCATATTGATGTGTTTGGAAAGTGATAAAAAGCTGTTTACGTGAATAGAGGGTTTTATCTAACAAGGAAAACGAGTGAGTTACATGATCATTATTTGTGTTCTTGCAAACTGCATAAGAAATGCTCTCTTTTCCTAAATGGGCATAATTAAGCAGCTTCCCTGCTGAATTGTCCTTGAATGTATCTATAAACTCTGATTGTCAAAGAGAAATGCTCTATCACAGAAATGCTATGGCTCTGAGGTGGTTTTTTTTTTTCCTTTAGCTTAAATAAACGCTGTTGCTTTCCTGTAGAGAAAATACATCAGTATCTGGTAGTGATCCCTTTAATATGCTGCAGGTTTTCTTGCATGTAATGATCTAATCACTAGCTAGCAATTTATTGTATTTCATAGGTTGTTTTGATTACCTTGTGATTACAGAACAGTTTCTTTTTCATTTTTAATATTTCACTGGCAACCTAGATGAACATTCAAAGTTGCATATAGAGTTTTTATAGGTTATCATCCACGTCAGGAATGTTCTGTGCAAATATTGGTAACTGCCAGGAGAGCTCCACAGATGTTCTGTAGAGTTGGAATATAAAGTTAAGATACGACATGTAAGGAGGTTTGTTATGGATCTTTGCTTTGGGCCTTCTTGATTTTGTGGCAGAGCTCAGACTTATGCTTTACTTTCATGCTGAATTTTACAAATCACAAGTACAAGATACTTGGATTCTTCCACCCCTCCCTTTCTTTTTCAACAGCACATCTATTTCACTGTGGCTAAACATGATGTGCTGTATAAAAACTGAATGCTTTCTGAATTTATCATTAAGAAATGTGTGCAGAGAGCAAGCCTAGGAAAGAGAGTATCAATACTGACATCTAGGTCTTGGCATATTATTTAGCCCATGGCAATTTAGGAAACTACCTATGAGAGCATGGCCAGAACCAGGGGATTCTTTACCTGCTCAGCTTTTATTGAAAAAACCCAAAAGACCAGGAGAAGTTTGTGGTCTTTGTGGCTGTTGAGGTAACCTTGCCAGTGCTGCCTTCCCTGCCGCAGCACTCCTTAGGCTGCAGCGTGCCCCGGGGTCTGCGGACACCGGGATGGTGCCGGGAAGGCACAGGGATGGTGCTCAGCAGTGCAGCCTCCCCTGATCACAGCATCCACTGCATGTGGAGCTTAGGGGGAGCCACAATCCCCTTCACTCTGGGAAACCATCCCTGCGAGTTTTTCTTGCTGCTGCTGTGAGCCATGGATGGTGCAAGGCTCTGTTGCCACAGAGGGAAAGGCTTTAGCTATGCCAAAGCAGCCTCTCCTTCATACGCTGCTTTCTGTATCATAAACTTTGTCAGAAAATACATTTAGCTTGGGTTTTTTGGTTTTGACATCTTGCTGGGTTTTGTTTGGGTTTTTTTGCTCTGGGCCAGTGAATTCTGATGACATAAATATTTTTTATGTTTTATTACACAGTGGGCGTTCTGAGAACAAACAAATTATTTCCAGGTATAAATAGGAAATACCATGTCTACCATGGTAGACATTAATTATTCTTCCAGTAAAACTGCTTTGACTGTTCTCTACAGTTCTAAAAACAGGGTTAAACTCATAGTCTAGCTGCCAAACTGAATTGGTGCATTAATGTATTATATCTTATCTCAGTCTTGACTGTTCAAGTTAGAACTGTGATCTCATCTCATCCCAGGCTGAATGTGTTACTAAACCATCAAGCCCCGTGGTCTGGCAGAATCCTGTGTTTGAGAACAGGGTGAAACTGGAATATCAGTAATTGCAGACCAGAGCTGAGGTGCATTGGCAGAGTGAGGGGTGTGGAGTATTGCTGACAGCCGATCTGTGCTGTCTCTGCTGTACATCAGTGATATGGTTCTTTATTTTCGGGAATATTAAAATAGCAACTTTTGTACTATTTCTATTTAAAACAGATGTCATCGTTCTCTGCTGTACTAGCAGGCAAAGAGAAGTAATAGAAGGGAGGAAAGAGTTGGAGAGCAATGAGGAGAATCATAAAAACAAATTCATTGAAAATGGAATTTTTGGGGCGATAAAGGAGCTAAGCCTGTAACCATTGATATACAGATAGGTTCTTTGGTTTCACAAATAAGCTGAAACCAAGTAGTGAAGACTAAAAATAGGCTTGTCTCTATGTAAGTTTTCTTTTTCTCTGTAACCTCCTAGATTTTATGTTGCTGGAGCACTATCTCCTCTGTGCGTGTTTTCCAAGTGTGGCATGGAGGATCTTACAGCTGCAAAAATGCAAAGTTACTTACAACTGTAATCAGATCAGTGTAGGTACTAATTCCTCTTTATAGGCACATCTGTTCTGCAGAAAACTCATTGTGTAGGGAAACCTGTTAGCTAGAAAAATTTAATTAGTACAGGGTTGCATACAACTTTAGCTTTTCTGGAGGAAGACACTTTTATCAGCCATAACCATCAAGACTTGCTTGTCCCTGTGAAGAGTGAAATTGCATTTGGCATGGTTTTAGCACATTGAATTCACCAGCTGCAAATGGGGCCCTGAAGCATGAGATATTGAAAAGAACAAACTGTACAATGCTTCATTTCTCTGAGCAATGAATCCCAGCAGTTTAGTCACATAAATAGAATTTCACCTTCATCTCTTTCACCACACTACCATAGCAGTAAAGCTTTTTTCATCCTTATGCAGTGCAACTGAGTGAAAATGCTGTGCTAGTTGAGTTAGGATGGTTTGAACATTAAAAACCTGAAAATCTTCCATTTCCTATATGCTTCATCACCCTTTGTAAAAACCAACCAAAAACACGAGCCCAAACAAAAAAGCCACCTCCGAAAAAACCCCAACCCAGTAGTTGCAGAAATGGATAGCACCTGATATATTTGAATAGCATTTCTCTTCTTAGATTGCCTAGTTACTCCCTACAAACTTGTTACCATTCCGGTGTTTGTGCATACACCTCAGTACCCCATGGTTCACCATCAGGAGACATGCAGTCCAGGGACTCTTGATTACACATATTCCAGACTCCTGGGGCAGCTGAGTGAGGCAGCCCTGCAGGAGCTCCTGCCTGGGAGCCAAGGCCTGTGTGGAAGGAGCACAGGACTGCAGGGGTCACGGTTTTTAAACAATTGTCTCATGGCGTGCACCCCAAATGAAAAGTTTGATTCCCCTTAGATTTAAGCCCGTTCTCTTCCATGGTCTTAACATTAAGTGCTGAATTTTTTTTTGTACTTTCTTTCTGGGCTTAATCAATACTCCCCAAACCACTGCTTATTTTTAATATGGAGCCATTTAAATATTCCTTGTTTCTGATTTTGTATGAGTTTGTTGTTGACAGACCCGTGTTGCATTAAGCAGCAGCATTACACCCGTGTGCTTTATTTCAGGTACATCTATTGTGATGAGATCGATTTGGCCGCAGACACCGTCCTGGCCACTCTTTATGCTGCCAAGAAGTACATCGTCCCTCACCTGGCCCGTGCCTGCGTCAACTTCCTCGAGACAAGCCTGAGTGCAAAGAATGCCTGCGTGCTGCTCTCCCAGAGCTGCTTATTCGAGGAACCCGACCTGACCCAGCGCTGCTGGGAAGTGATTGATGCCCAGGCCGAGCTCGCTTTGAAGTCTGAGGGCTTCTGTGACATTGATTTTCAGACACTCGAAAGCATTCTCCGAAGGGAGACTCTGAATGCCAAAGAAATCGTTGTTTTCGAGGCAGCTCTGAACTGGGCTGAGGTGGAGTGCCAGCGCCAAGAGCTGACGGCCACCATAGAGAACAAGCGCAAGGTGCTGGGCAAGGCCCTCTACCTGATCCGCATCCCCACCATGGCCCTCGACGACTTCGCCAACGGCGCCGCTCAGTCCGGGATCCTGACCCTCAACGAGACCAACGACATCTTCCTCTGGTACACGGCTGCCAAGAAGCCGGAGCTGCAGTTTGTCAGCAAGCCCCGGAAGGGCCTCGTCCCTCAGCGCTGCCACCGCTTCCAGTCCTGCGCCTACCGCAGCAACCAGTGGCGCTACCGGGGCCGCTGCGACAGCATCCAGTTTGCTGTGGATAAGAGAGTGTTCATTGCTGGCTTCGGGCTCTACGGCTCCAGCTGTGGGTCGGCAGAGTATAGTGCCAAGATTGAACTGAAGCGACAGGGGGTTATCCTGGGCCAGAACTTGAGTAAATACTTCTCGGATGGTTCTAGTAACACTTTTCCCGTGTGGTTTGAGTATCCCGTGCAGATTGAGCCCGACACCTTTTACACAGCGAGCGTGATTCTGGATGGTAACGAACTCAGCTATTTTGGACAGGAAGGAATGACAGAAGTTCAGTGTGGGAAGGTGACTGTTCAGTTCCAGTGCTCCTCGGACAGTACAAATGGCACGGGGGTACAGGGAGGACAAATTCCCGAACTCATATTTTACGCTTGAATGGGAGTGTGTGGATACAAAGCATTTCGCTATGAAGAACCTGTCTGGTTCAGGCCTACTGACACTTAGCTTTTTATCTGCAGATACGTGATCAGTACAGGGAATATGTAACTAAATGCTGTGGGCAAGTTCCTGGCTTGCTGTACTTGTAGCATCGTTGGTGATTAAGTGTAATATTTAAACTGGAAGCTCATAGAAACAAGCGAGTTTTAAAGGCTTTGTAAGAGGGGTGGCTGTTTGCTGGTGATGCTGACTCTTCCTTTGATGCACCTGTGAATCACCAGAGGACGTCCCCCTCTTGTATCTCACTAAACACTGTCTTCATTGATCCATTTTCTCTTTCTCCGTTTTCTGCTTTCTGCTTGTATTGGGGAGGTAGGGATAGAAAATGAAGAGCCTTGTTTTATAGCTCTCTCTGCTGTCTGCTCTGCAGAGTTTAGAGATTCCAGTAAATCAAGCTGCTTTTGACCATGGGGGCTGAAAGAAGTCCTTCAGTTACAAGCAGAAAAAGTGCTAGTTTAAACCTTCACCCTGTGAGATTCTCCTGCAGCCAGCTGTTTGGGATGGCTCCAGGGGAAGCTGGGGAGAAGAAAGCATCTTTGAGGAAGCTCCATGGCATACTGACCATGTCCCCAGTGGATGGACATGTTCACAAGGGAGGAAGGGATATGGGCTTGGCAAGTTCCTCTTGGAGTTCATTTTCTAGGAATCCCACCTTGAAGGCAAGGAAGCACTTGCATGTGTTCAAATTGTGTATGCAGCTCTTGCAACTCTACTCCCATGACCCAGGTTTTGCTGCATTGGAGTTGATCTGCTCTTTAAATGACATTTCTTTGGACTCTTGCTAAATAAATGAGAATTTATATCAATCATCTGACACAGGATAATTTTTTGTTTGTTTTGGGTGGGTTTTTTTTTCTCCCTAAACATGGTAGAGACAGATTTTAGAGGAACAAAAGAATGTATCAATCTGGACTTGGATTTTTTTCTGTAATAGGAGATTTTTTTTTTCTTTTTTATTGCTAGTTGAAATTTAGACAGAGACAGAAGATTCCCAACTGTGGTCAAATTACTCTTAGTGTATACCATCAGACAGCAGTGAGGGGGAGGAAGTCTCCTCTAATGGGTTATTGTTGGAGCTCTTGCAACTGCTTATGGCTACACATCAGTCAGAGGATTATGTGGTACAGAACCTTTTCCTTGCCTGAGTTTTTTCCCCCAAACTTCCTGTTACATGTCCGTTTCATTTTTGCAAAAGTGTGAGGGATACTCCTTGTATCAGGGAAGGAAACCAGTATAAATTAGAAGTACAGGTACTATGGAAACATGAGCAAATCCTTCATCACTGCACTGGGACAGTTGTTCCTCAAAGGCTTCACTGCCTATTGTAAAGCATCTCATTCTTGCTTCACCTCCAAAGTGGGTTCTGTTTGTTGCGTACCTTCCAACAAGTTGAGAGGACCAAATGATTCTTTAGACCGGCTGAAGATGAATGTTACACTGTATCAACACATTAATGTAGCATAACCCTAAATTCACTTGTCAGTTCTGTAATAAAAATGGTTTTCTGATATGATTTCTTACCAGTTTTATACTATTACTCTAAGTGTGGCTTGACGGTTGGAATCCTGGCCCCCGGCCGTTGGAAAGTGCCAAAATTCATCTTTGCACTGTCCAAAATACCATCTGAAGTAAGGAAAACTGGAGTGTAGTCATCAAACACTTTATGGCCAAAGCCCAGATCTTCTCTCTAGGTAATGAAAGGAGAGCCAGGTAAAAAAGTACCCCACAGGATTTATGCCTTTTATCCATCTTAGCGTTTAATGTTTTGTATACATGCATACATGTGTGTGTAAGCAGCGCTCTTTCTGAAATGTAAATACCCTCAAAATACATAAAAAAATGTTTTGTTTTTCGTAACAGATGTACATAATCCAGACTGTTCGTGAAATCTAAACAGAATGCTCCATGGAGAACTCCCAGGGAGAGATTTAAAAAAACCTCCAGTTATTTATATTTAGATCTGCAGCTGAAAATAGACAAGAGTATAGATGGTATGGAGTGGAGAAAGAGTTGCTGAAGAGATTGTAAAAAGGAATGATGAGGTAATGGTCATCTACTTTTAGACAACATCTGAGCAGCACTTCCATTTCTTTAGACACATTTCAAAGCAGAGAAAGATGGTAATCAGCTGATTAAGTTTTCATACAGCAAGTGGCTGATGCAGATGTAATTACTCTGAGTGAAGAGCAGATTGACAGGTTGTTTGTAGTGAGCAGCGAGCTGCATTCCAATTTGTTTGGTAAAAAGAAACCATGTGCCACAGCTGGTGGGACAAGTCAGAGAGTACTGCATTGGTCTCGGGTTCTCACTTTTAATTTATTATTTTGTTTTGACTTACCTGCAAATAAAGGTGACGTGTCTGCTGGGTTCACTGGCTGGAAGAGAAGTTCAGAGATAAGAATACTCTAGCTGTTATATGTGGGAAATGAGCTATTATTTAATTATTGTTCTTATTTGATTCTTTTATGAAGTCTTTTTGACGAAGTAGGATGAATTCCTAGCTTAATTCCTCTGAGTCCATTCCAGGTTTTAGGAGCTGGTGCAGGGAAGGGTTTCTGGTGTGGGTGATCACACAGTGACACCCAAAACACCTTTTGATGCTCACAGCACAATTTGCTTCTGAGCACTTTGTGATTCTAACAAGTACTGGGATGTAAGAAGGTGAGCAGTGCCACTCACCTTGGGACATCAGGGCACTTCAGTCGGTGTCTGAATGTGGATTTGGTTGGTTTAGCAGGAGCACCCAAGCTTGAATATATTGATTGACGTTCACAAGCATCAGCCACATCAGCCTGGAATGTAAACGTTGTGTCGATAGAGATCACCTTGCAGATTCTGTCTAAACTGTTCCTGGCTGTCTTTGCTACTTGTATCTTTGATTCACTGGCGAGAGGAACCTGTGATAAGAGAGTATAATGTAATATACTTTCTGCATATCTAAAATGGTATTTAAGTAAACATTTTAAATTCTACACACTTATTGCACTGAACTGGTTTGGGTTTTGTTTTTTTGTTGTGATAGACTCGGCTCACTTCAGGTCCCAGCACCCATTTGTGCTGAAGCAGTGTTCAACCTTAGCAGGCTTACAGCATTATTTATAAAGGACAGATATATATAAATATATGAAGTACCTCATGTTGAATGTTATTGTACTGTATCTTTAATGTCACAGTGCAGATCTTGTTGGACTCATGAATGTGTATAATCACGTTAAACATAAAAATAAAAATGATTCTTAAATGGTTGTTTCCTGCAGTATCTTTGAAGCATGAGCTGTGAAAGCCCTTCTGTAGTTATCTCTTCTAACAGTTCCTGTTGTTGTACAGTTGAGCAGGGATATTTGTTGAGCTTATGCATTCAGAGATCTTTTGATCCCCAAAGAAGCAAAAGTCTGAGGAAAAAACAAGGAAGAACAATGAAAATGTTAATCAGTTACATTGTAAAAAGGTTGACGATTAAGCTAATGAGCAAGAGTGAATGAATTCATTTATGTGCTTTATGAAAGACCTTGTCTACTAGCATTAATATTTTCATGTTCTATTAATATTATTAAGCATGTGGAGATGAAGGGGGAGGGTCTCTTGTTTATTCTAAAAGACAGTTGGCACAGGAAAGGCCATGCTTTTCAGTCTCTGATGTATCAGAAAGGACATGGTTAGTGCCAAGAGGCTGTTCTCTGCTGAAAAGTTAATTATATAATATTATTCAGAATTCTGAGTATTAACAGTATTCTTCCAGGAGATTTGAGACTTCATTTTAAATGACTTCACTGACTTTTAAGGTCAGTGAAGCTGAAGCATCACTTCCATCATGTCCATCTCCAAGACCCGTTACTGTCTAATGATAAAAAAATACAGTCTGATAGAGAGATGGGAATTTGAGGAAGTCTACCCCAGAAAAAATCAATACCTTCACAGTTCATCCAAAATTCTGACTGAAGCATGTTTACAGGCATCAAGTTTGCCACTTTGAGTAGGTAAGTCTTTCTAGAATTCTTACTTCAGTACTTGGCACCACACTGCTCCATTCTTGATCCAAGTTCTCTTACATGCCCACCACTTCTCATTTGGAACTGACTCCAAGCAGGAACTGTCCTATACCTGTTACTGTATTAATGACACCAAATGTGTGGTAGATATCAGTGCAGCAAGGACCATGCTGGCAGCAGCAGCCTAGCTTGGTGAGGCAGAGGAGATTGGTGCTGCTGGCAGCCTCAGATGCTCTGGTAAACAGGCCAGAACTCAGTGGACAAGATGAATAAAGGATGGCCTATCTCATCCAAAGGGACATTCTCCTTTGCTTCTGCCTGAAATTTGGCAGGAGTGATAGGACAGTTGTTTTGGAAATTGATTTTAGGGAGAGCAGTGTCAGTCTGTTGCACCGTGTTTGGTGAGACAGAGAATCACGTGTGGATTTGTGCCAGCAAAAAATGAAGCTTGAAGTGGAAGGAAAAAGTGCTAGGAGTTTTCTGGGCTTGGGAGGAATTAGACCCCAAGAGGTGCACTCAGGTGTTTGTCTTGCGGGTAATATCCTGCTTGGTGAAGAAGGCTCCCTGCTCCCACATAGTTGGAAACTCCTGAGGAGCACATGGCTGCTTCTCATGAGGGCAAGATCCTGTCTAAAACAGGCTCTGAATACTCGGATATCAAGTGTAGGAACCTAATATTCCCTGGCCTAGCAGCAGTAGCTATCCTACAGCCCAGGAGAAGCTTAAGGAAGCTCAGAGAGCCTTTGGGACCTCCCAAGCCCAGCACTTGGAGGAAGCTGAGATGCTGGCCCAGGGTGAGACACGATGGGGAGTTGAGCCCACCAGCAGTATTTGGCCGTGGTAAAAAGCAACAAATTTGAAAGCCAGCCTGTCCTTCCATGCTTGCAGGGAATCAGTGGCAGCAGGAGTACCTGCTGATTTCCTGAAGGCAATGAAAGGAGCTGCTTTCTCAGATGGCAGCGTGACCATGTTCAAAATAAAATTAAGAAAAGGCTTTTTGGCATGCTGCTCCGTTTCTAGAAGTCTGAATTTATTTTCTCCCCAAGACTTCCTCATAAAATGAGGCCCTGGCCCAATTGAAATCAGTAGGAGTTGCCCTAGTGACCTCAATAAACCCAGCATTTTCATTTGTAGCATTCATTTTGTATGATTATTCCCAAAACACAACATAAAACTGCCAAAAAAAGGGAAATTAATTTTTAAATCCCACTGTAATCTGATTATCTAAAATAAAGGTAGAAATGTTTCTATTAAATTTTACAGAACTCCTGTTCATCAGATTTTGTGTGCCTGCCCCCAAGCTTTTCTGCTAGAATGCTTTATCTTCAGCCATGAATCTATAGACAGAACAGTAAATTTGTACAAGGCTTTATGTATATTTTTACAATCTGTGTATAGAATTCACAGCACATAAGATGCATAGCGCAGATAAACTACTTTTAGGATTAGAAAGTGTGTGCAAATTGCCCATAGTCCCTTCACCATGAAGAAAAAACAAAACCAGCTTTTTTGCTTGAAGGCATTGGTATTTTGAAAGAGCTTCTTGAAGTCTGTGTGCTTGTTGATAGCATCAGAAATGCATTTATATTAAGCCTTTAATTGTAGCATTTTAAAATCAGCTTTCTAATTGTTTTCTATAGAAGGAGATAACACAGTTGGCCTTCAGGGATCCTTCACCCTGGTCCAATGGGGTTTACACTTGAACAGATAGTAGCAAGTGCAGTTTTCTAGATCTCATTTTAAAGCTTTCACAGGGATGTTAAGTGCTGCTTGGGGAGCGCCAGCGTTTCAAAAACACCCCTGGCTGGTTTTAGCCTGCCAACAACCAGGGGCTTGCATGGAGAGGAGTCTGAGTGGGGCTGCTGTGGTTGTGTGGAGGGGAAGGGTTTCCACTTCCCTGAGGGCAAAACACCTTGTGTTGCCTCCCGCAGCAGCCACATGCTGAGCATGATGTCAAACACTTGAGCGGCTGAGAGGGATGGGAAGCATGAAGTGCCCTGGGGACCCCCTGTGTGAAGGCAGTGGTGGAGGCTCCCAGGCACGGAGCTGTGGTGAGCAAGGTGATTTTGTGAGCCAAAGAACTGGCATCCTGTATCACAACACCCTCTCGGTGATGGAGAGTCATGTCTGGGCTGCTGAATGATTGTGATTTTGCACAGCTGAGAAGCCCATTTTGTTTTCTTGTTGTTCTGGGAGGTTCTCCAGCTCTTTTCTCCCCTGAGCTGCCTATTCCCCGCTCTGTGCCAGAGGCTTCCATGTGCTCAAAGCCCAGAGACTCCCTTTTTGCTGAGACTGGGGGTGCTGGAAACACCTGGTGAGAAAAGACTGGCTGAGGGAGGGTGGGAGACTCCAGTGTTTTGGTGCACTGCTTGGAAGCTGCCCTGGATTTGCTGAATGCAGCTAGCATGGCAGGATAATTCTTTTGTGGGTACAAATGTATTTTGGTTTTCTCCAGCCAATTGCTGGTTGTGCTTAGAAGGGAAAATGAGCATTAATTCAGTTTTTTTGGTAGGGTATAAGAGTTGTGATTCTGCAAAGGCTAATTTATGCCTCTGCCTTTCCAGAGTCAATAGTCCCAGTGGGCTCAGGGGTGATGTTGGGAGACGAGGCTCTGCCTTAAAAACGTGCATGGAACCTTCTCTTTCTTTAACGTCCTGTTTGTAGGAAGTTGTGATGCCATGAAATAAATTCACAGAGAGCTGGAGCCTGGCATGTCTGGCTTGTTTTTGTAATGGGACATTTTATGAATAAAAGAATGATGGAAATGTATTTAGCTTAGAAATACTAAATCCCTCAGAACTTCCAGAACATGGGAGGAGTAGCACAACATAAAGGCACTTCCAGATGTGAGGTTATGGTCCCTTGGTTGCAGCCTTAGGCTAAGGTGTGACATGTTCTTGCTTTTGTTCTTACCCATCAGGGCATGCCAGGAGTGGTACTTGCATCAGACTCCACTGGTGCTGAGGGAGAAATGTGCTGAGCGAGAGAAATGAAGGGCAGAGATCTGGAATACAGAGGGAAAGTATCTAATCAGAAATAACAGCTCTCATCAGGCACAGACAATAGACAGTAAACTGGCTTCAGGAGAGCTATTCAGGCATCATGGGAGCCAAATCAACAGACAGAAGGTAAGAATAGAGTCATGACAACTATTTAAATGATTTTCAAAAGTTGATTATGCTCAAGACTTCCCTAGACCCTACAAAGGGAGAATTTGTTTTGCTGCCTTAGAATACAGTCCATGCATGTTTTTGCCTTTGTACCGAATGAAGCATGGAGGACAATGTTTCTTTACAATGTGTGCCACATAAGATGTTTTTCCTCCTCAGTTCCTGGGGATGAGCAGGTTGGTTGACCCTGCTTTGGAAAATAGTTTCCAACTACAATCTGTAATTGTCCTATTGAGCACTTCTCCTTCACCCCTCTACACAGGATCTTTGTTGGCTCATAATGAGGTGGCAAAGGGCAGGAGTGCTGAGACACAGCTGGGAGAGGAAGTTTTCCCTGCAGCCTGATGTGTTTCCAGGATGGCAGTAGCAGGGTGCTGTGTTCCTTTATCAAACACTTGTCCTGACTTGGTGTGAGCCGGGCACGGGCTCACCACGCTGCCTTTGTGGTGAATTAGCTGGGGCACACAGGATGGCCTCTGATGTCTGTGTCACCCTTCTGCCAGCTGCAGGGGGATGGATGATCCCAGATCTGGCACAATGCCTGCCCAGGGTTTGGACAAATGTGAACTGACAGAGGGAGTTCATACCAGGTCAGCATTTCACGGCATTTCTCAGCGGGTATTAGGAGCTTTAAAAACCACTGAAGTGCAACATGAGATATTTAGAAGTTGGGGTTCCTACCAGCTCATGGCAGTCATTTTTCATCCCATTTTACAGGCAGAACTCCCCAGCAGAGCAGTCACAGTGATCATGGGTATCACTTGGGTCTGGAGCCCTGGGAAAAGGCAGAGGCTCACAACTGAAAACTGGAGCTCTAAAAGCAGGTTGTGGAATGGTCAGGAATATCAGATGGAAGCTACTGTGTTGTCCTGATTTTCCAGTAGCATAGTCTGTGCTGGCAGGTTTGTTGCCACTGGTTGAAGGTGTGTTTTTGTGTAATGAAATACATCTCCTGACATTAGCAGGACTGGAGCAAACACCTACCATTTCCCATCTAGGAAATCTGGCATTCTGCACTCCATGTCTGCCTTTGAAAGAAAAATGAGGGTTTCTTTCCAGCACTGCCAAAAAAGTGGTATTAATTGAAATAAAGCTTGGAATGAAATGTGAATGTGACTTGATCTAGGAGCAGCCTTAGAGAATGAGATTTAAAAATATGCAGCACAGGAAGGAACTCATGCATTGAGTCACAGGAGGACTGATGAATTAGTAAGGATGGTCTATCCATAATTTTGATGAGCTGGGACAGACAGGAGAGGAAGCAGCACACAGGAAAAGCAATACCAGTAACTCAGGCTGAGATCAGGAGCCGTCAAAGGAAAAAAAAATCAGCCAAGTTAAGGGAAAAGAAATCTCTTACCCTTGGTTTCTGCCATTTCTCATGCATCTCAAGTGATTGTGTAGATGACATGAATTTGCTGAGCTCCTGTTAGGACACCATAGTTAGAGAAATTACTTACAGCAGAAGGCCAGAATGAGGTCTTTCAAAGGTCATCATCAGAACTGGTTTCTCATCAATACACTACTTGATTGGAGAAAAAGACTCAAAATTGCAGGGCTTTGATTGCTGGGAGGGAAGCTTTTAACTGCTTCCTGCTGTTCTGTCATTTTATGCTAACCCCAAATGGCCCCATTAAATTGATGTCCTGTTTCCCATTTACTGCCCACAAATCACTCTTCTCCTGTTAATATAGGAAACGTTTTCACATGATAGGAATTGGAGGGGCTAAACAGTAAATCTTAAAGCCAGTAAAGAACTCAAAAAGTATTTACCCAGTGACCAAAGTATTGATTTCCCCCAACACTTCATAACACTCAGTTGTGAACTTTATTAAAAAATACAGAACCTCATGTCTGCTTTAAGAGAATCTTTGCACAAATACCATTCCCAGGCTGTGGATTGTGAGTCAGTGTGATTTCTGTGTGACAGTTAATTTCTTGCAGCTAATAGGAGGCTGAAACAAAGGCTGGGAGTGATGCAGCTGTGGGGTGTCACTGCTGACGCCGTGTGACACTGCACGTTGCTGCTGTGGGCTGGGTCAGCAATGAGAGCAGCACAGCAGCTCTGTTTTCTCAGGACAGCAATGCTCTGAGTGCCTGGGAGCTCTTTGGGCTCAAGAGCTGAGCCCCAGAAAGGGTTTCCTTGACTTTGATGGATATCTGAGCTTACACGGCCTCAAAGATTTGTGAATTCATCCACTCTCCCATCCAGAACTGGGCTGTGCCTCAGGTCTTTCCACTGACAGCATTTTACTGAAGTCCACTTTTACTGTCAGGTTAAACTAAAATGCTGACAGTGCACTGGGGTGATACGTGGTCCCCTCTACACCTGCTCTGCTGCAGAGCTCCCCTGGCAGTAGAGGGAAGCGTAGGTAGCTGGATAATGAATCCTAAAACAAGAGTTGGTACCGCAGGAATACCCCAGTAATGGTCTCAAAGCACTTTGACATAACTGGAGAGGACAGAATGAGTGAGCACCTTGTTATGTGTGGTGTTCCTTGTAAGCAAACAAAAGAATTACCCTTCTTCTGTTGTTCCCTTCACTCTTCCACATCCCTATTTCCCCCACTGCAAAAAGGGGAGGATGAAATCCCACCCCTCAGCAGTGCTTTGGTACCTACTGATCAAACCTGCTCCATAGGCAGCAGGAATCAGGACAGGTGCAGCAAAGCCCCTCTCTCCTCAGGAGCCAGGGATTGCTGGTGCCCTGTGTCACCAGAAGATTCCCAATATCCTTAAATGTCACTAAATGGGGAAAAGTAACATTGCTGAAAATCACAATCAAAGGGGCCTCAGATGTAAATCCTTTCTAGAATCGTTATAATCTTCAACTGCTTTAGTTCCAACAGATAATGAGCTGACAGCCAAAAGGTAAATATAAATGCAAAATATTCCCAAAGCAAACATGTTATTGGCTTTTAAAACAAGTCCATTTAAATAATGTGAAAATTTATTAAAGAAACAGAATCTATTCTGCTTTATGTTTAAAGAGGAATTAATGCAAATATCACAGGTTTATCCTGCATTACTCCCTCGGGAGGAGTCACTGGGGAAGCAATTTGTTTCTTGTTAGCTAAGGCATGGAGCTTTGAAGTTTCTGAGTTGTCTGTCTCTGCAAGTAGCCCATTTAATCTTGAGGAAAAGTGTCAAATCCAAGTTGGAGTCAGTTGTGTGCATTGTTTAAAGCTCTGGCAGGAAGAGGTTTGCAGCATGCCACCAACCAGCAGTAGCAAGGGCAGTGGAAGTGGAACAAAGAATTTCTGGAAGAGATTTTTTATTGGCTATTACCAATGGATATGGAGCCCTGTACAGTGAGTGTCAGGAGGGCCTCTATTTGTCTTTTCTTATTTTTTTTTCTATACAACTGACTTTTAGTCTAAGGGCTCTCATAATTTGCTTTTTGGTGGTATCAGGTGAGGATGATTTCTGTGAGGGCTAGTTGCTGGGGGCACCAGAAGTAGGTTTGTTCCCCCAGATAATCCTCAGTTTTAGGGATGTTCACACGCTCCTGTTCCTTTGACTGTGCTCATGAAATTGTCTCTGGAGCCATGCTGTGACTGGATTAGGTAAATTAGCTAGAATTAATTTCTTTTAAATTCAGCCTGGAATATTGTGCTCTGTTTGTCGATATGACTGTGTGGGCAATGGTTCGTGACAGGTTAGGTGATGGAAGCACACACCTCTGACAGGCTGCTTCCCTGAACAGGAAAATTTAAAAGCTCTTGTCTGAAACTCCCCGGCCATCGAGTTCATGGCAGACTCCACCTTCATCCCACAACTGTTTTTCAGGAGTCAATTTTTTTGTTCTTTAATTACAAATCAGACCCTCAGCTATCCATCAGCACAGCTCCAGTGAGCTGGTACACACGAGCTCCCCTGAGTCATCTTTTAGCCTGAAGGTTCCAGCCTTGGGATATCAGCTGCAAAGAAGATCTCTGTGATGTTAACAGCCTGTAAAGCAATTTAGGGAGGTCAGTATGCATCTGAAGACAGCTCAAAACAATAGCCAGAGGGGGAATATAAACTGTTTATAACAGCTGGATTGGCACTGAAATCTACTGATGCAAAATTCATAGCCAACATGAATTAATTTGCTCCTGATCACTCCTTACAAAAACTCTGGCTTCTCCCCACTTCCCCTAATGACTTCTATTTGACAGCTGTGGGTTTGCAAAGCAAACTGCAGTAGCAGAGTACACATTAATGTTCCGAAACAGCACTAAAATCTGTGAATGGAATTGCCTTTGAAACTTACAGTGGTTGCCAGATTATAGTGAATCAAGCTTGTCATGTTTTTATGGACTGTACTTAATCCTTGAACATCTTTCATCTCCCTATCACCTGTGTGTGAGGGAAGTATTAGCCCTGTTTTACAGATGAAGAAATGAGGCACAGGACACCTGAGAGAGGCCTGGAAATTGCTCTGCTCTGTAGCACGGTCTTACAAGAAGGCACCATCTCACCTTTTCATGTTAGTTGTATCAGCTGCAAGATCTCAGATTGGTTTTCCTGACATGCCACAGAATGCTTTGGGTTGGAATGGACCTCAAAAATCATCCAGTTCCGATCCCCCAAAGGTGGGCAGGGATGCCTTCCCCTATCCCAGATTGCTCAGAGCTCCATCCAGCCTGGCCTTGAACACTTCCAGGGATCAGGCATCCACAGCTTCTCTGGGCAACCTGTGCCAGTGTCTCACCACTGTAACTGGGAAGAATTTCCTCCTAATATCTAATCTAAACATACTTTCTGTCAGTTTGAAGCCATTCCCCCTTGTCCTGTCACTCCATGCTCTAGTAAACACTCCTTCTCCATCTTTCTTGTAGGCTCTCTTCAGATACTGAAAGGTCACAGGTCACCCCTGAGCCTTCTCTTCTCCAGGCTGAACACCCCAACTCTCTCAGCCTTTCCTGAAGGAGAACTGCTCCATCCCTTTGATCATCTTGGTGGCTTCCTCTGGCTTCAGTCCTACAGCTCCATGTCCTTCCTGTGCTGGGACCCCAGACCTGGACACAGCACTGCAGGTGGGGTCACACCAGAGGGACAGAATCCCCCCTCACCTGCTGCCCACAGAATTCAGCTCAAGATCCCACAGGGGCCCAGGCAGTGGTTGGGGTGTGCAATGTTTCTCCTGGTTTGTACCAGCACCTCTGCAGGAGAGGGGAGCAGGGCTGTCCCTGTTCCTCCTTTGAGACAGAGGTCTGCAACTTGTAGCTGTAACTAAGTAAATGCTCTGTAAAGTCATTTTATGTAACGGCCTGGAATTTATATCTTTGCTTATGAAACAGGAGCTAGTGGCTGTTTTATTAACCAGCATGCAGTGCAAATGCTACACTGAGCTGAATTCTTTCCTCAGATAGTCTGTGCGTGCTGGTGAAGTCAAGGAGAACTGGGCTGGTATCCAAGGACAGAAGCTGGTTGCTTGTCTACTTAGGATACATCGAAAGCATTAGTAATGAGATGTGAGAAGAATAAATAAGCCTGTTTACCACATGGAACAGAGCTGCCTTACAGAGGGTGAGCTGCAAAGTGACTAGTTAAGGGCTGCAGCCAATAGCCCCTCCCAAAACTGGAGGCTCTCCTGTCATCTCTTCCCCACATCAACCCAGGAAATGCCCTGGGAAAAAGCTCTAGGAAGTGCCTTGAAAGGACAACTCTGTAAGAAGGTCTAGTCCAATGTACTCTGCTGGGCAGGTCCCTTTTGTTTGAGGAGCCAAAGGTATGAATGGTACTTTTCCAGGGAATTTCAGAGATTCCGTGCTCATGTGCAGGACAGGAGCAAAAGGAAGACCTTTTCAGGCCAATTGTGATCAGTCAATGCAGAGGATGATCCCCTGCAAACAGTGGATAGGATACATAATATCACACAGCACCTTGTACCCCAGGAATCAGATGTGAAGTAAGTTATGGGCCTAGTTCAGGGCTGAGAATGGTCAGCAAAGCCTTGAACCGTGGAATTTAATACGAATTGTCACAAGAAGGGGAAGGCTAATTTAGGTTTAGAAATTTGTGCAGCATGAATTTTGTAGCTGCAGTTTTACCCTTTAATAGTTAGAGAGCTGTTATATAAATAGTACAAGGCGCTGTGCAGACGGGGTGGGAAAAGAGAGTTTATTTCTGTAGTCTAAAAGAGATCCCTTAAAAAGTGGGATTATGGGAAGAGAAAGGAAGGGAAGAGCATGATCCGAGGCCACAGATGGGTGGAAGGTCTTGCCAGCCAAAGCAGCATCTTCCCTAAGTAAGGATTTCACAGCAGAATTAAAAATGCATCAGGTCTAAGATCTTAATAAGGGGTTTCTAAAGAAGATATGTGGGAAATGGAGCACAACAGAGCAGGCAGATCCTGCTGGCCCAGGTGGCTGCAAGCCAGGAGCAGAGGGAGTGTGGGTCTGTACTTGTGCTGGAGAATTACAAATAAAGGAACAATTGGGAAAGGCAAGGTGTAATTCATGGAGCAGCCAGAATTTGTTTAATGTTTCTCAGGATTTAAAGCTAATCACAAGCTAAATTTACCCTTCTGATTCCTCCTCCCACCCCACACCTCCAGGATCTTCTAATTTATAGCCTTCCGGATTCCTGCACTTTTCCTGAGCGTGATGTAAAGGAATGGATCAGTCCCATATCTCAGTGGCTGCAGAAGCCTGACAGTGTTTTCACACTGCTTCTCCCTCCAATAAATCAAAGCATTCAGAACTGAGGGCTGCATTTCCAATAGAAGTCCTATGGTGGGGAAGGACGGCTGTTTCTGCATTTTTACAGCTGTGAATCCCCTGGATGGCATTCCTGCTGACGGGAGTGCCTTGCAGCAGTTATATAATTGCAAGTCAAAATTTCCCTGGTTTGCCAAATTGCTGAACCAGAAGGGTTTGCTTACTAAAGGACTGGAGGGAAGGAACTAGAAAGGAGACAGAGGCGAGAGAGGCTGCATAAACTGTTGGGCTGTGATCAGCATTTTGATCATTTTAGGAATTTGTCAAAGGGGAGGAGGGAAAGTTGTGTGGTGAGAGATGGGTGAATAATTAACCACATATAATTTAGTCAATGAATTTTGCTGATCGAGGATTATCTACAAATGGATTCCTCTGTGTGTCAAATGTTATTCAACAGCTCTTTTCAGTGAATAATTTTTGAGTTGTAGCTGTATCCTGAGGAGTTCATTGAGGTATTTGATAATTAAGCGCTGAGAAATAAGTGAGAGTACTAGCACACCAAAAGCTAATCACTTAAATGGTGCTTGTATAGTCTCATTGAACTCTTAAGGTGTAGAGGAAAGTTTGTTTGATTTGAACTTTCATCACTGCCTGGTCTTTGAAGAGGTCACTTTAAATCTTGTAAGCTGTGAAATCTGAGGTATTTGGAGTGAATTACCCAGTTTTGAGGATCTCCATACCTTTCTGTACATGATTATATTTAGTAAACACTCATCTGCAAATCTCATACAAACAACTAAGCCTATTTCTTTGACTTATTACTAGTTACTGCCCTTCTTCCTTCTCATCACTTCATTAAACTTCTGTGCTCCTTCCACATCGCATTAGAGATTACTGAAATAGGGCAGTTTCCTGTAAATTATTTGCAATAGAGCCTAAGCATCATTCTAAAATTCAAATACCTCTGTAATAATCTGTAGTATTAATTTCTGAGTCTCTGAGGAAGATGCTGATATTTAACCCCCACTCCTTGTATAACCTTGGGCAGATCAATTACTTGGAGAAATTTTGTTATCCCCATTTTACAGCTAAAGCCCATTTGGATGATAAAAATCTCTTGCAGTCATGAAGCGAAGATCTGAGAGCTGCATCCCCAAAACTGCTGTAGTAGCGAGGGGAATGCTCCAAGGATCTACAGAATCCAGCATCACAAGAGACAGAATACAGCAAACCGTAGATGCTGTTGATGAAGTAAAAGTGCAAGTAAAAAAAAAAAACAAAAAACAAAAAACAAACAAACAACTAAGAGTACACATTGTTTAGGTGAAAGGCTTTAGTGGATAAGATGTGGATTTTTAAGCACCAACTCTTGTGGTTACAAAACAGTTGTGTTTTGACCTGTTTAATTTAAATGGGTGTCCACAGGAAAACTCAGGACAGCCTAACGGAACTCAAGCCAGGGCAAAAAAATCATCCTGAATTCCTAACTGGGGAAACAGACAGCACATCATTTGTGGAGGCAGTAGATCCAAATAAAATAGAATTTATATTCTAATTCTATATTGCCACGTGGCTTTATCCTGCAGTCACACTCCAAGCAGCACAACTGTCCTTTCAGGGAATCGTGTGCTGTGCTCAGCTCCTGTGCGTGTGTTTGCAGCTCACAAGCAGATTGCTAATGTGGGGTTTTTTTGTTTGTTTCAGTGCTTTCCCTTAGGAGGCGATGCTCCTGACAGTTTGATTACTTGGAGTCTGAGGTGAAAATGCCCAACCAAAGAGATCAGTTGAGAGAGAAAAAACTGCAGCACACTAAAATAAGGAAATCAGGATTTTTGTGAAGGATACAGTTGCGCGTTCGCGTGTTGCTGAAATCCAAAGGTACTTCTAATAACCCTTTAAACCTCATCTTTTTCTAATAATCTTCATAATCCTCACCTAGGATTGCCAGGGAGTAATTTGTGACTGCAGTCTGTATGACAGGGAGAAAAGCAAAGCTGCTTGACAGAACATCAAAGGTTTGTGCCACTGAAGTTTTATGCAGCCATTGCTAAATCCTTCATGCTTGAAACAATGATGAAAAATGATTGTCAGCTATGAAACCAAAATTACATCAATCTGCTTCGGGGTTGTGGGGCGTTTTTTTCTTCATTTGAAAACATGACCCAACCCAGCACAGTTCACTTACCAACCTCAAGTGTTCTGTCATTGAAAAAGAATAGAACTGAGTCAGGAGGGGTGAATTTATTTCATGCTTCACAAATGTATGTGGGGGGGATGGGAAGGAGAAAATGCTGAAAATAAAATCAAGCAGGTCAGTGCCCAAATAGCTCATTCTGATTGTCTTTATATAACACATGTAACAGACAGTGTAGTTACCCTCTGAATTTCCAAGGGGAATATTCAAAGCACAGTAGCTGAAATGGAAACTAAATATGTCTGGAGGCTCTAGTTTCCCAGCAATATCACTGCAGGTAGTTTTTCTGGCTGTAAATCAAGTGATCCTTAAAACTGAATGCTGAGAAGCAGAAGTTTGGGAGTGATTTGGCTTGTCATCTCTATCAAAATCTGGTCTTAACGAGGATCTTGTAAGCTACTTCTACACCTGCTTTTCCCTGTGCAGAGGCCTCCATGACGCACCAAAACCAGGGCACCAAGTTGGGAGCAGGAGGAAATGAGAGGTTTAAAGCATCAGCATCGGCTCTGTTAGGAGTGCACACGTGGGAGAGGCTGCTGCACACAGAGCCCAGAGTGCCTGTCCTCCATCTGTGCCACTGCCTGCCCATGGCACCGTGGGCTGCACTTTGGGACTGCTGGGGGAGTCCTGTGGCAGACCCCGTGGGTCTGCAGGGGGAGAAGGCAGCTTGATGCCAGCCTGGCAGGACTGAAGCACATTGTGCTGCTGTTGCTGTGCAGCAAGGCTGAATCACTCAGCATCCTGCTGCTCTGTGAGGCTACTCACAGAGGAAAAAATATATCCCTTTCACCAGCCGTGGCAAGGGGACTTTGTCTGGACAACATCCATTCTGCATTGCAGGTAATTATTTTAGGGTTATTTTTGGAGGGAAACAGGAGAGACACAGCCTGGCTGCTCCTGTTCTCAGTCGTGAGGGAGAAATCCCTTCAGTGTGGTCCCTCTGCAAGGGTTCTGTCCCCTCCCAGGCTGTGTGATTGATCAGCCAGAAGCTGATGGGAGTCAGACTCTCCCCTCCAAAGCTGTGTTTTCTTCTCACGGGTGAGTATTTGCTGATCTTCTCAGCCGCTTGCCTTGCAAAGTTGTGTTCTAATATCCTGATTATAATTTGAAGCTCATTAGCAAACGTGCACAGAGTCAGCATTGAACATATGGGAACTTTTCTGAGATTGTTAGTTCTGAAGAGATGCTCCTCAGTGATTAGTCACAAAGACTGGGATATAAATTTATACTTCTCTCTGCCCCTGCTCTTGCTGCATATTCTCTGTACCACCTCCGACAGAGGAGTTGGAGGTCAGACAAAGAAAGAAATGAAATACAGTCTAGCAAAAACTAAAAAAGATTATAAAGATAAATGGTAGCATTCAAATGTGAGGCACTTGCAAGTGTGATGCATGGCATGAAGTGCTGCATGTTGATGAGCTGTGTCACCTCACTTGTCTGCAATTCTTCTCATTCTCCTTCCATTGCTTTGCTGTGGAGCCAATCACAAAGATGACACTAAGCTATTTCATCCTGAAAATCCAAATGCTTGATTTAGCCAAGGCTTTTTTCCTCTTTTTGGCTACAGAGCGAAGTGCTGTGCCAGAGCCTTGCAGTTCTTTGAGAAAGTGAATCAAAAGAATCATTTCAAGCAGTTAGATAGGTGGGTATTTATCTTCTCTGTATTAATGCACCTGTTCCCCACCCCCCAAAATATTCTCTTCGTTGTCAGATAAGCACTTTGCTCAGGAGGTTCCCTCAGGGGGATCTGGGCCTAGGAAGCCCTGTGTCTCTTCTGCTCCTTCAGGAACTCTGCATTTTGGATGTTAGGCAGGAAAACGCCACTTGCTCCTGCAGCTAAGCCTCCTTCAAGGCAGTCCCTGAGCAGTGGGGGACTGTGCATGGCATGGGGAGAGGGAAAGGGAGAGAGGAATAGAAGCCAGCAGCTGGTACTGCTGCATTTGTGCATCTGCATTATAAGGTTTTATATGATTAAATTGTTCCACAAGGTAGCTCTAATGAAGTTATAAAAAGTCGCTTCAGCTTTCCAGCTGGTGCGTAGCAGAATGTGAGATGAAACTGATGGTCAAATGTACACTCTAATCAGTCATGAAACATTTTATTTAATTAACTTTGCTTTACTTGAGAGATACTTTAAAGTTTTGATCAAAACACTCTCTCATTTTGGAACTTCTTTTGGCCTGATTTCTCAAATCTAATTACTCATGAGCTTCACATTTGACCTTTCAAGCCAGAGCATGGCTGGTCCTCATGGCTTAAACCTCTAATTAGGCAGATGAACTAATAAAATCATCTCTTCTGTAGTGAGACTCCTTTTACCTCAGTAGCTTTCCTTGGAAAACAACAACATTAACTAAGAGGGGTCTAGTTATAAGCTTGCTTTTTAAATCTCAGAGGATTTTTTTCTTTAGTAATCCTTTATTGATGATGTGACTCAGATTTTTTTTTTTTTCATCTTCCTTAAGAAAGGTTTATTTTTAGAGATGTCCTACTTCTATGTCACCAAGGTTGGTGCTTTGGACAGCACAGCCTGTCTGAATTTACTCTTAGTGAGAAATAAGTGTTCCCTATCAGCACCATCTCAGGCATGTTGCAGGTGTGCCCCAAATGAGGTGCCATCTCTCAGTAAATAACAGGAGTGTGTCATTAAAAACTCCTATTGATTTATTCTTCACCAGGTTTTTTTTTCTTCCTTGATAATGTGTCTTATTTATGGAAAGAACTACATTTAAAAAATGCCCATGGAAAATCAAAGCTATTTTTAGGGTGTTTTTTCCATTTATTTTTCCATTTATTTTCAGCACTATCATGCAAAGAACTACTCAACTTTCTGCCCTAATAAAAACACAAAAGCAGAATAACATGATAGAGTATGTGCAGGCATATCTGCTAACCATTCAAAGTCATCAGGATGCTCAGATACTTTCCCATGTTTAAAAGTGTATTTTCTCAGTTACTTTCACAGGAAGAAACTTCCAGCTCTCAGGTCTTCTCATACCTCTGGAGAGCACACCATGCATGAAGTGACTGTGAAGAACACCTCAAACAAATAAAAAAACCAAGGTAATATGTCTTCATCAGATCTTTTCAGAATGCATTGGTAAGTCCTTACATGAAACAAGTTTTCTTTCCTTTCCATTATAGTTCTTTACATTATTAGTTATTGTAATTAAATGTTGTTTCTTCTGTAAAATCAAGTTCTCCTTCAAAACTAGCTGAGTCTTTGGTCACAATTTCATTGCAGCTTTGAGTTCCATTTACAGTTTCTCCCTCCAGGTTTATCTAAATACCAAAATTACCTTCCTTTTAAAAAAGAAAGACTAGTCTTCTAAAACAGCTCTTTTCATTTAGGAAAAACAAACTGAAAGATCCATGTTGGACACTTTCTGTCCTGTCTTTTCAAATAGAATCTCATTCAGGAAAAGCCTTAGTTGGGAAATTGTCATAGAAAAAAATAAAAGCTTTGAAAAGCTGTGGGAGTTTTTGTTAGAAACTGGTTGCTATACTTAAAAAAACAAAAACAAAACCAAATTATCCAAGACGGAGTTTTCTTGTTGGAGACCTATCATCTAAGCTACAAAACTGAGGAAGGTAGAAGAAGTTTTGTCCCATCACTGTTGCATCAAAGTCAAGGTTAATGTTCTGCAGAGGAATTACAATAATAAGGAAAACTATCTCAAAGCAAGGAAATTATGCAGCAAAGGACACAGAAAGACCTGAAGCTCCATTTCCCATAGACCTATGGATTTTGTAATTAAGATTTAGCATCTTCTCTTTCAGCAGGGGCCATTCCAGCTGGGTCAGGAGATGGATCAAGAAACTTCACAGCGGGGCAATTTATAGAAAAATGTGCCAGCCCAGAGTTCCTGGTCCTTATTGTGAAAATCTTGCTTTCTGCTGTTCCCACTGTGCTGGTTGAATACAAAGGTGCTTTGGTTTGCAGTACATGACATTTATTACATTGTTTTTGGAAGCCAGCTAGACTGCTGACCTGTTTGATACCTCGTGGCATAAAATCCTCGGGCTGAAAAGGGCATCTCCTTCAATCATCTCTAAATCATTCATCCTTCATTTTATTGAGTTCCTTCTAGTCAACATAGCAGAGGATGACTAGGCAGGCTGAAGTGACCCTCTTGAAATTTTCATATTTGTTTCTTTTTCCAAGCCATATTAAAAAGTGCCATATTAAGCCACTAAGAATTGAGTTTTATTCTCACATATCAGTTTCTCACTTTAAATTTTTCTGTCTCCTCATACTTCAGTAACTGATTGAAATTTTATTGGGAGTCAAGGAGGGAAGAAAACAAAACTAATTTAATCATAGCAGGAGGAAGCAAGTTCTTTTTCTCAGCCCAGAGAATTGTCTTCAAGCTCACCCCTGGTGGAAGGTCCATGGGCTTTAGCACTGCAGGTGAGTGTTTCTGGGTCAGAATGCTTTCATCTCTGTGACAAAGGTACTTAAGTGTTTGACAGTTTTGTCTAAACTGCCAGGTTTTCCCAGAAATAGCGTTCTGGGTTTTCATGAGCCTGGAGACATTTTTGTCATTTCAGCCTCGTTTAGCTTATTACACCCTGCCAGCCATGTCCAGATAAAGTGCAATGGAGGCTGCTGCCTCTGTTACAAACCCTCATCTTCTCTATCAACAAACCTTCAGTAACATGACCATTAGAAAAGCCCTAACATTTGATCTGCCGTTGACGATAGGCACGTTCCAATTTGTGGTTGCTAGCCTGCAAAAATGATCTACAAATGGCAGGTTGCAGGATGTAATTTTGTGTCTTGCAGGACGGTGTTGAAGTCCTCCTGCTTCACTTCAATGTGAAGGTCATTCCTCCAGCTCTGAAAGTACACTTGAACAAAATGGCATGGGGAACTATACCACAAGGTTGATTTAGAATAAAAACACAGGATAATAATGTTTCGTGTTAATTTGCTTTTCTGTGATTTAACAGAAATGTATATTTCTTGCTAAGCTGGAGACAAGACAGGTCCTTAAGAGAGCAGTGTATTTGGGACTGTGTTTCTTTGTTGTTCAAACTGGTGGATCAGATCTTAAATGATTCTTTGGTTTTACTAGGAAATATTCTCTCATTTCTTCCATTGCTTTTCTTAAAGCAGCAAAGTGCTTACCAATCACCTTTTACAGCTTTGCTTTTCACCAAGCTTTCCTGAGACTGTAAATGTTCAGTGTTACAAACCCATGCTTCCTAGTATTGATGAATCTGGCTCTTGGAAAGCCTGAGCTGTAATGATTAACTATCTGATTAAACCAAGAAAAAGAGCTGCCTTGAGGGTTTCTAAGACGTGCCCTTCAGAAGATTTAATTTCACGATCTCCCTAATCAGTGTTTTGTAAGTGTACATCCTATGCACATCTCTTAAATTGGGGCAGATTGCATATTGGATTATGGTGTTATTACAAATTAGCAGTACAATATCAGTTTCTCTGGTGCAGGGAACTCTGAACAGGAATCGTTTGCATTTCTATGTGAGTGTCCTGGAGACAAATAGAATGAAATGAATAGCCTTTTAATTTAATTGGCTTCCAAGGCAAGCCTGAGAATAGAAAGCACAATGCATTGCACAGTTACTGTAGAAACGGTGGAGGTCAAAAGCTCAGCATGCAGGCCCTACATCAGTCACCACTGCTCCTGTGCAGTAATTTTTTTTTAATTCTCACTGCATCTCCATCAGACCCCGGGAAGCCAGTTAATTCAGCGTTAGTATTCCAAGTGGAAGTGCTGGGTCGTTTGTCACTGGTCGGATCATGCTATGGAATTTGTTTAAAAAAAGCTGCCAAAATGAAAAACTACATTGTATCAGTGCTCTTATATATCAGCCGCAAGAATTAGATCAGGACAAAAAGGAAGAAAAAGGAGAGGAAAAAAAATCTTCCTTTCTCATAGAAGAATAAAAAAGTCAGAACAAGGAAAGAAAAAGTGGTACAAAATGGATAATAGTCTGGCAAGAAACCCTTTTTCAAAATAATCTCTCTATAACAGACAGTTAAGATTTATGTGTTATTTAGTGGAGCCAGCCGTGCTGAATGCAGTGAAAGCGAAAAAGGGAGATAATATCGTGCTAATATTCAAAACTCCTGCACTCTTTTGACTGTAGAAATAAAGAGCTATATAGCTCTTGTAAAATTTGAGCTGGCCTAGGAGCTCATCAATGAACACAGAAGCCCATCCACACAGCGATAAATGTAGAAAAGGGATTTCTTTACTATTTTTGGACCGGCTAGTGCAAGATCTGTGCTGCTACTTCAGCTTGAATTCATTCATCTGTCTGCAGAAAAGTTCAGAACTCCTCCTCTGTGTCTGATCCCATATGCTTGTGCCGGCACAAAAACCTGACACAAAGCACTTCCATATGTAGCAGATTCAGCTGCACCAAGGGGATCACATTAACCTCCCATTTCATTTTTGAATTGTTGGTTTTTAAAAGCACAAAGGTTCCTTTTGTTGAGGTCGTGCACGAGCAGTTGTTGGCATTTTTATTATTTCCTATTACAACACTAAATTATTCCACGTAGCTCTATTTTTATCTGCTGAAGGAAAAGGAGAAGGTAGTGCTTTCCAACTACAAATATCCTGGTGGTCAGCGTTCCTTCCATGGGGGATGAGGGTTTTTATACACTTTTTATAAGTTTAGCAAATTAGCATATTTGACCAATTAGAATCACCAGTTAGAGACGTAAGAGGTATTTTTCCCCCTCTCTAAATCCTCCCCCCTCAGATGGAAACTGAACTTGCTGATGAAAATGTGTCCCTAAGAGCTGTTTTTGGCCTTGGTTCCCAGAAAGAACCAAGATAGGATAGGGGCTTTGGAATGTGTTTTGTCTTTCTGCCTATCAGGGCAGGGAAAAGTACTGGGAAAACTAGCTATGAATGCAATAATATGCTAAAGAGCTCCAAATATACGTATGCAAAGAATACAGAGAATATATAAAATATACCCATCTGGCACCACAGTCATGGGTAGGTTGTCCTGAGCAAACGTGGGATTGCAGGTTTTGTGAGGGTTTGACAGCTAATGCTCCCAGACAAATTGGATGCATCCTGCACACACAGCCTACACAGGATCATACAGTGTTTGGGTTGGAAGAGACCTTAAAGATCATCTATTTCCAATCCCCTGCCATGGGGATGTCTTCTGTAGGAGAAGGGAATACAGGTGACCTGGCCCCTGATAAGTAACAGCTCTGTTAATTACCCAATACAGCCTCACCTCTGATGAGTCACAGCTGGATCCAATAAAGATAAGTGTGATAAAAGGGAGTGGGTGAGCTGGTGAGGGGAGAACCATGAAGGAGAGGATCGTGAAGAAGCATTCTGAGGAGAGAGAATCCTTGCTGTGAGGTCAGTCTGTGTGTGCAGTCAGAGCCTGTTGGAACCTGCAGTCACAGTCTAGCTGGGTAAAAGCTGCATTCAGGGTCTACAAACCAATCCCTGCAGTCAGAGTTGAGCAGGAAATAACCAGCAGTCAGAGGCTGCAAGGAAAACCTCCAGCAGGAGCTGCAGCCAGAGTCAGTGAATGGTTGGGGTCGGGATGGCTGAGCTGTAAAGAGGAATAAACCAGGACCCTTTTTGTGCTGTGGTAAACAGGAGTTCTGTGTCTCAGCTCATTTCTACCCTCTAACAATAGTCTATCACTGGAACAGGCTGCTCAGAGCTCCATTGAACCTGATTCAGGGATGGGGCAGCTACAATTTCTCTGGGCAACCTGTGCTAGTGCCTCACCACCCTCAGAGTAAAGTTAAACAGATTATCTTCCACTTTAACTCTACTGAAACACCTAATTGGGGAGAAAATGACAGGAAAACATGTAAAAGAGGTTTTTAGGTGAAAGCTTCAATGCCTTAATGAAAAAGAAATGTCATGTAAAGTGAATTTGACACAAGCACTGTGCCTGTGTGGTAACATTGCTTAGCATCCTTCACCTTTCAAATGGTTTTTACATCTGCTATGTTCCATCAAGTAAAAAAAAAAGTATATAGCACTTTAAAGCATATTATCACTCCTGGTAAAATTGTGTATTCCCTCTCTTTGATAACTGATATTCCTCAGGTAATGTTGGGACTAGAAGCAAAGCTTTTTCTTTTCTCAATATTGAGCTCTAACTATTAAGAAATTCTCATCTCCTGTTAGGGAGCCAAGCTTCACACAGGGCTGTTTTCCTTACCCTAGCCCTGTGTTTCTAGGAACTCTGCCTTGCAGAGGAAATCCTGGTGTAGTGACCTTTGAGTATTTACTAAGTGGCATAAGGTAACTGAGGGCTGTAGCCTAGCAGTAGAGAAAAGCTCTCTGTAGAAGCAGATTTGATAATTATGGAGAAAAGAGGCCTCATTTCCCTGCAATGTAAAATGATCCACACCTGGCCTAACCTCACTCCATAATATGCTAAACACCACATGCCTTTTCAAAAGGGTTTTAAAACACTGGTGTCAAAAAAATGAAACTCAGAGAGGAGCTCATATAATGCATCAGTGGGGGAAAAACAATCAGTAGGTATAAATGGAGAAAAAGGCTGTGTCAGCCTTCACGGAAATAACACATTTTCTTCCTAATCTCCTGGTACATAGAACAGGCTGGGAAATAAAAGGAGGCTGGAAAACAGGAGAGCCTGCTGGCTGTAATCTGCACAATACCTGAGCACTAGGAGTTTGTTTCAAAATGTAAAATGCAGCAGCATGTGCGTGTTAGGGGGGGGAAAGTGGTCAGCAAGGAGAGGAGATGTGGCACCAAGCTGGGCTGGCACTACAGAGGGATTAAGAGCAAAGTGGGGCATTTCTAGCAGGAGCTGCTGCAGATTAATGGGTTATTGGCCCAGGTGGAAATCTCCCTTCACTGTCACCTGTGTGATTAAAGGAGCCTTCCCCACCCCTTCCTTCACTCATGGGGGCTTTTTGTCTTGTGATTTCAGACTCCTAAATCCAGTCAAAATACCTCTGTGGGAGGAAAATAAAAAGAATGAGCAGAGAAATACCTGTTCTTTAAAAATCAGCTTTAAGCTGAAAGACTGCACAACTGCTTGACTATGGTAAGTGTCAAGGCAACGGGTGGCATGGCAAGAATTACAGTGGGATCTTTTTCAGGCACTGTGATGTGTACATCCAAAATTTTTGTTTTGCCTGTCCCTGTTTATTTTTCTTCATCATCTCCTTAGAATTCTCCTCGGTAGGTGCCTTGTTCTTTCGGTTTTTCAGAGCATTTTAGAATGCCTACAAGAACTTCATGGGCCGTTTCCCAGGTAGAAGTGGTTTCTCCAGGGATGTTGTTGTCACTGCAGCAAGTTTAATATGGGCTCCCTGGCACTCAGGGAATTGAGGCAGCAGGAGATAGGAGAAGTAGGGCTGGAAAGGTGAGTGATATGGAGAATACCTGCAAATAGGGCAAAGAATTGGTGTCTTTGTCAAGAGTAGCTGTTGGCAGGAGTTTGGATCGGTGAATGTACTCAATAGCCACTATGAATGTTTTATGAGTGAGTCCTTCCATCTGCTAGGTAGGTTTGTAGGCTACTGTTTCACTTTTTCAGGGATCTAGGCTGTCCTGCCAGGTGTGTCCCTTTCCCAGGGTAGTTTTCTTGCATGGAGCTGCAAAACAATAATTATTACCAGCTCACCTGATAAGAGTTTTTGGGATCATGCTTTGTCTCACAGCAGGGGCATTGAAGGAGGGACAGCCATAAGAGGAGCCTCCCAGCACTGTAACACTGAGCTTGGCTCTCACAATTTCAATGTAATGATTTGCTAAAAAGGACAAATTCCACATTCCTGGTTTTGGTACCGTTCCTGGGAACAGCTGCTGCTCTCCATTGAATGAATGAATGCCTGTGTTCAAATCTGCAGAGTATCCCATGCCCTGTATGGAATGTGTGCGTTTTCCAGACTTTATCCTGGAGGGGAAGTGAAAAATGTAACAGGTCTAGTCCGGAATATAGTCAAAGATTTATAAGTAGCCATGCATTTTTTATGCATATAAAGTAATAAGAGCTGTAGAGTAAAAGCAGAAATGTGACATTAAATGGTTGCTCTTGCCAGCTTTCCCCGAGACACGATCAAAGCACCATTTCAGCAGCAGAGCTGCAAGACTGCACCCTCTAATAGGAAGACAATGATTTGATCAGGCTCCAGTTAAGGCCAGGACTGTCCTCTGCTTGGGGGCCCGTTCAGCTTCTTTTGCATAACATTAAAAGCAGCTCAGCTGGTCAGACCAAACAGTTGATCAAGAGGTGTTTAGTAATGTGTCCTTTCATTTCATTCCCAGAACCCAGCAGAGGTACAAAGCCAGGATTTAAAATAAATAAAAAAAAATAAAGATGGTTGTGGTCAAATTGGAAAGAAAGTGTTAACACAGGATGGTTCTGTAACCCTCTGCTTGACAGAGAAGAAATCTTCTGCTCCTTCTCTTCCTATAAATCTTTCAGCTTATAATTCTCTTTTTAGTTTTCCTTTTCCCGAGCATCCCGCTTTCTCTTTTTGTAGTTAGCTGCCAGAGAGATGTATTTTCTCCTACTGGCTGTATGAGAATTTCCTAAGGTTGTGGGAACTGGTGCTTCTGGGGAATTATTGAATTCAAGTTATTTGGTGATACTTCTTCCTGCTCCTGCAAGCCCTGCAGGACAGCCGAGGCATATATCATTTCATTTTCTGGAACATTTAGGTCACCGATTTGTCTGCTAGCCTGGCAGTGTTTTATTTTCACATTGTATACGAACAAGTGTAAAGTTTTGTGAGCATAATAAAGTCAGTGTGAAAAGAGACTAAGGTTCATCACAGGATTTCTTGCAAGTTAATTGTTGGAAGCACTGGCGTGCAATCTGGCTTGCTTATCAAATCGATTTAAATGGTCAGAGTGAGAGAAAGGATTGTATATAACTTGGTCAGATTTGTCTCAAGAAAAGTTTGTTTTAGAAATGTTACCAGAAAAAAAAAAAAAGTAAATGCAAGCAGCTGGTGTCTTGCTGTTTTGTGGCCTGCCTTAAATGCCATGTGGAGAATCCTGTTGATGGCAAAGCTCTGGCATGTGCTGCTTTGCTGAGCGCTGCTTGATGCATCTCTTGTGGTGCCTTCTGTGCCCTAAAGGAAGTTTTGGTTCATCAGTTACAATTTGGGAAACAAATATTGATTATTTGATGCCCCGAACATGCCAAGTGTTTTCTAATTTTTCACTGAATTCTACAGTTCTGTTCTTTGCCTCGGTGCATTTGGTAATATGTGTTTTGGAGTAGCTGCAGTATCAAAATTGTTAATTTTCTGCCACTCAGCACGTGTGCTGCTATGCCCTCCAGCTTTTCCTCTTTGAAGCCCTGGCATCCTGCTTTGCTCCAGTGTTTCCTGTGAGACAACTGAGCTTGCCTGCGTGGTCCTGGCATGTTTCTATTTGGCCTGAGAAGCTGATCTTCACAATTATTGTCACCAATTCAAGCCTATCCAAGTATCTGGCTTTGAGAATATTTGAAATACTGCTGCCACTGTTTCGGAGACCCAGATGTACTAGCTTGAAACACTTATGCGATTAAAGGGGCTGTGAGAAATTTTGGATGAGGCTCGTGTTGACTTTGCAGCCAAGATTTCACCCTTTTGTTATCAGACTAGCTTTTGAACTTTTGACCAAACCACGGCCTAACAGATTTATCTCCCCCACCCCCCCAAAATCTAATTTGCAAATATAATCGTCAACCTGAGATTTAGGCTGCAATTGCCACTGATTGGAATAGTGTGAGGGAAATCAGGCTGAATGAGGCTGTGTAATTCTTTATTTGATATCAGTAATGAAATGCCAGCATTAGTTAAAATACCCACCGAATGCCACAGGTTTATACCTTAAGTGCATTATTCACTCCTTGTTCTTTGGTATTTCCCTGAGGGTGGAAAGGACTGTAGTAAGAGGAGAAGAAACAATGGTCTGATCAATCACAGACCTCTTGAATTGCAAATAAGAATCAGCAACCGGCTCGAAATCCTCCGTGCTGGTCTGTTGAGCTTTCTGCAACCCCCTCATGTCATTCTCCTATGACTCTTTACATAATGCACACGCTGAAATCTTTCTCACTGTTTTAGTTTTTTTGGGAGCTTTTTATATTGCCAGTAAGGTACTTTTAAGCTTGTAGAGCCTCTTGAAACAGAGCCACTCTACGTTCCTGTCAGCACACAGCCCATCATGTGGGAGCCAGGGTGACAGACCACTGACAGCAGCACCCTAACAGGGCACCTCTATTGTACCTGAGTACAAGCAGTTATTATCTTTCATATTATGTGAAGAAATGAGTAATGATCTGAGAAACGGTGCTGAGCTGCTGGTGTAGTCAAGTGCCTCGAGATTTTACAACTGTCTTGTAAAAATGTGAATATTTCCTCTCTTCTGCAAACACCAGTGCAGCTCCACTGGGATCTCAATACTTTAGGGCCATCGAGGCCTCTGTGACACAGCTGCCAGAAGGGACTGCCTCTGCTTGCTGCTGCTGCAGAGAGATGCTGCTGGGAACATCTGCAGCTCCCCGTGGTCTCCTCTTCCATTACAGGGAATTCTGGGGTGTTCCAGGCGCAGAACAACAAATAACCCCTTGATCCCCCAGGGTTTCCTCTTTGTCATATGAGAAAATGTCTCACAAGTTTCTGCCATGCATTTAGAACAGGAGCTTGCAGGGAGCTGTGTAAGTGTTCCCCCCTTTGCGTTGCTCTCAGGATCAGATTGAGACTGAATGCCTGCTTTGAAAATATGCTCCAGAGAAACCAAAGCCAGTGAAGTCCTACCTGGATTCCTAGTGGAGATATAAAGGACTGGGAGAATTGCAGAGGGACAGGATAACCCGAGGTTTTTCTTCAGTCTGTAAGCTGAAAAACTTGATGGAACATTGTGTGAGCTCCTGAGCAAGGCAAGCTTTGTTCAGTGGTGCTTTTTTAGTTAGAGTTGTGCTGCTGATGGTTTTGATTCTGTTGACATCTGGCTGTTGAAAAGTGCTAAAATGTTTTATTACCCTGGTCTCAGACAAGGGTATGTCGAAATAGAAAATCATTTGAAAAATGACTCTTCCCCGGCCTTTATATTTTGCTTAAAATTTTTGCCAAAATTGTTTTTTTTTCTTGACTCAGCAATAGATAAAGAATATAATGAGAAAGCGGCAAGTTGTGTGTAAAGCTAGCGAAGCTGCCTTGCCTTAAGACTTTTTTTCATTCAGGTGTCTGTTACAATAATTCAGCATACACTGTGCCTCCCCATCAGATTTTCCTAGAGATTTCTGCTGTGTGCAAACATAAAGGAACTTGGAAGCCGCTAAGCTTTCTAAAATGTTAATGTAAACATGTTGAATATGTAGGACTAGTGAGCATTTTCTAGGCCAAACACATATCAGGTTGGTTAACTGGTTCATTAGCCTCATAATGGATTGCTATTGGTTTTGGGCAAGCCTGCGCCACGTGGGTTTGGTTTGCAGGGGTGGTTTAACATGGTACTTCTACCCACTGCACAGAGGTGTCTCCATCTGTACCAGGAGCTGTTGGGCAATAAGCACTTGTAAGGAACAGTTTCCCTTGCTTATTAATTGGCAATTACTGTAGAAAAATATCCGTGATTTAGTGGCACCTGTCCCTCCATGATGCCATCTCAGACTTCAAAGCCTGAGTGGGTGAATTTTGCCTCTGACATCTGGGGAGGGTGCAGGAGTACAAGGAGGGGCAGAATGTACCCACTGGTGATAGGAACGGGAATATTCTCTCCTGCTTGGCCTGGGTGAATCATCTGAGATTTAATTTTAATTGCATTAATCTTTTTTGCCCAGTAGCACAGCAGATTGTGCCCAGAGAAAACTTCCACAGGAGTCAGGTTCCCAAGGAGTGTGGGCTTTAGGTGGAAATAGCAATGATGCTGGTGCCAGAGGCTTGTTTCAGGTTGGGCTAACTTGCTTTTTCCCCTAGTTCATTCATTGCTGAGTCCAGAAACAGGGATTTCTGGGATGGGTTTGGGTAGTCTCAGGTTTGTCCCTCTTATGCATTTTGCTCAAATGTTGAACTGTGCAGTTCTTTGTTAGCAGGGGGAAAGCATCTGGTCATCCAGTGATCTTTTTACACTTAGCACCTTGCCAAGGAACATAATGGGTCATCTCAAGAAATCTGCACTGGCATGTACTCACTCCCTGAATTTACTTCAATGTTGGGCTGAAGAAAACAAATTGTAATATGTTATTGGAGAAATTTTGTAAGCTGGCCGTTGATAGTATTGCTCAGACTATCTCATGTCTAAACATCATTTAGGTTATATAGATATCTAGATTTTTACTTTGAGTTTTATTTTAATGTTCCCTAACACTCCTGTGTAAATACAGCTCTTAACTGATCACAATAAGATCCTACTAAAGAGAACTGAAATTTCCTCATTAATATCCAATTTTGATACAATACAGTGTGGTGTTAATGTCACTTTTGGTCATGTACAGTTGTCAGGGCCCTGACATAGCTGGACATAACAGCGTGACTTTCATAACCTTGTTATAAAAAGCAATTAGGGGCAACATCCAGCTCTGCAGTTCCACATCACGTGGAGATGTAAGGAGCTTCCAACAGTGAATTTAATTAGCAGGAAACACAGAGTACTCTGTGACCTGCAGTGCAGATAACACAGTTCCTGTCCAGCAATGTTGGTCCCTTGCTCTGAAAGGGCACCTAAACTGCTCTGGTGCCAGACCCATGCATAACTTACAGGATTCCAGGAGCTGGAAACTTCCAACCAGGAAGGCTGAATCAGGAAATGAAATGCTGGTGAATCCAATCTTGTAGTGAGCAACAGCATGGGCAGCTTTAAAATGCTGAGGAATAATCCAGGAGGATCTATGTGCTAATGCCAGCAGTAACTGGACGTGTCTCAAGAATGTGTATAACAGATTTTGGTAATCAAAGCTGCACTGCACAGAGTAATAAAATGAGTGGCTGCTTCATATGTGTGAGTTTACAGGAGTAAGGAGAGATGTGATGTACAACTTTGTATGAAAAGGAGTCTTCAGGACTTGTGTTGGCCACGATGCAGGAACTCCTTAATTGACATTGAGGGGATGTGCCCCACGATATCTCCCTGCAGAGCTTGATGGTGTTTGCCCTGCTCTGCAAGGAGCTGGGCAGCCACCCAGAGCACCCAGCAACCCTCCAGAGGAGGCCTTGGAGATAATCAGAGGGCTGGAGCACCTCTCCTACAAAGATGGGCTGAGAGATCTGGGGTTCAGCCTGGTGAAAAGAAAGCTCTGGCAAGACACCACTGTGGTCTTCCAGCACCTAAAAGGAGGGAGAGGGACTTCTTACAAAGGCAGACAGTGTCAGGACAAGGAACAATGGCTTTAAGCAGACAAGAGGGCAGGTTCAGATTATCTAGTAGAAAGAAATTAGTCACTCAGAGGGAGATGTACCACTGGCACAGGTTGCCCAGGGAAGCTGTGGCTCCCCCATCCCTGGAAGTGTTCAAGGCCAGGCTGGACAGGGCTTGGAGCAACCTGATCTGGTGGAAGGTGTCCCTGCCCACAGCAGGGAGTTGGAATGAGATGATCTTTAAGGTCCCTTCCAACCCAAACCAGTCCATGATTCCTGTGGAAAAGCAATAACTACCATGAGAAGGGCTGCTCTCATTTTTCTGCTTTTTCCCCTACTGTGTGCTATGTGTACTGAATACTTGCTGAGTTTCACAGTGCTGATGCAGTCAGGTTTTCGGCCTCAAAATCTGATTATCTCCATTCTCCCACCTGTCTGTGCCTGGTGCCAGACTTCAAGAGCCATTTTTTGCCAAGATATCCTGTTGAGCCACTTGCAGGGGGTTACTTGCAGGAGGCTAACTTGAATTTGACCTAGAGTAAGAGCAGAGATTTTTAAGATTGTTCTCGAGTGCAATCTAAAATCTTCAAGCAAGAGGTGCAGAAGACGAAAGTGATATGTTCCCAGAAACAAAGAGAACAGGATTTAAAATAGTTTTTGAATAAATTATTATTTAATAAACAGGTAAGAAGTGGGCTCCCAAATTTTCATCTAAGCTGACTTTCATCAACTACCGAGAATAATTACCTCTCTGAAATGTGGCTATTCTCAATCTCATCAGGATTTTCACATTTTTAGGGCTTAGTCCAGCAGCCTAAGAGCAAAGAAGCTGTGTTTGAGGCTGTTTTAGAGCACTTCAAACCTATCTGCCCACTTCCATTCTTTTTGTGCCACCTCAGGAATGCAGAGCAATTAAAACCTTCTCGGCACAGTGTTTAGCTCTGCACTGGAGCCAGCAAGTGCAAAGTGTGAGACAGCCTTGGTGGTCTGAACTTGAAGCTTGGGAATGATAGATAAATAGAGGGATACCAAGCAGGGCTATGCAAGGTTTCATTGCCCTGGTGTAGTGGTGTTGAGTCAGTAACTTCATTTTTTTTGGCTTCATGTCCACCTGTAAAGTGCCAACCAGAGGCCTTTATCTGCTGAGCCTGCCTGGGGTGACTTTTTCCATTTTAGAGCTCGGGGAGGACATGAGGGGGCCTGGCAGAGGAGAAATGGGCAGCCAGGCTTTCGTGGTTTGGTGTTAGCAGAGCTTGGCTGGACTCCCCCTGTCTCCCAGTGGCAGGAGGTGTTTGCAAATACAAATGTGTGTGTGAGTGCTGGGATAAGGCGTGTCCTGCAGCATACGGCATGTGCAGATGCACGGTGCCAGGTGTGAACTGTGTAACTATATTTGTGTGCTCTGAGCCTGGTTTGGGAAGAAGAAAGAGGCTGCTGAGAACTCTGGCTAGGTACTCACTTTTCTTGTGATATATTAGTTTAATTTAAATTCACTTTACAGTCAGTGCACATGAGAATTATTTTGAAGGTTTAATTTGCTAGCTGCTGAAAGCAATAAGGTGGCTATCAACAGAGAAGAAATAGCTTGGCTCTTTGTTAATGCTCTTGGGCTGTACTGTAAGTACTCCAGGCAGCTGTAATGTAGAGAGGCAAATAAACCATTGTTGCTTTTAGAATTGGTTCTTTTATTCTATCAATAGTTTTCTGTTTCTAGGTATTTACCTGTGAGGTACTTTCTGGGGCAGATAGCTGGGGGAACACATGTAGATTCTCAGAACCATTCAGAGGGAAAAGCTGTTTAACCACCTAGAAAACATAATGCTTGGTCTCTTGTTGGTGGCAAATACTTCATTAACTTTATGATGTTTGGATTGGTGCTAATTTTTCTGGCCGGTTTGGTCAGCAGAAGCTGTACTGAATTGCCTGTATTTGTACTGGGAATTTTATCTCTTCTGATGGCAGGATTTGATTTTATCTGCAACCATCTGGAGTAAGTTTATTTGTGTTACGTGGCTTGCATGTATTTATACTTCAGACTGAGATCCCTTAAATTGAATTCTCTGAATTTTTACATATCATATAAATGACATTTGCTTGCAACACAGTGGAGTGATTACAGTGAATACTAAAATGGCAACATTCTGCAGTAAAAAAAAATTACAGTGTAAAATGAACATTCATTTACAGCAGAGTGTAAATTTATACTCTTTAATGAAATGCATTCACAGTGCAGTAAAATACTTCTTGTGCCTATTGAAATACAATTACAAAGCACCGAAACTTATAATATTTGAGACATTCTGTTTCACAGTAAAAATTGTGTCATGTTTGTTAAAATTATATTTGATAGAGTGAAATAAACATGGTCTGTGCATATGTTTATTTCTCTATATTGATAAAATTAAATAAATGCAATCATGACATCAATCTGCTGTAGACCAGCAGTCTAATACCTGGGCTCATTCTGCAGCAGTTGTGTTCCACCACTGTTCCCATGTAGTTGAGAAGGTGCCATCCTCAGGAGAAGCATGAGGGAATGTGGCTTGACAGGGACCACGATTGGCCATGGAAATTTCTGGAGCAGGTTTCACGTGACAGACGGGGCCAGGAGATATCGATTCATCTCTCAGAGGGAGAACAGAGACTGACCAAAAGGTGGCTTTCAGAGCCAAGTGGACCCCATGTGAACAGCCAAGTTCTCTCCAAGCTGCGACAGAGATCTCTGCACAGACATTCTGCCAGTATCTGGATAGAACATATTTGTGGTACTTGGCAGTCAAACCCTATTGCCCACAGGCTGGACTTGTTTCAGGGAGGGGACTCTTCCATCTCTTGCAGAAGTGGCTGCAGCAAGGAATGGTTGTGGTGACATTACAGGCAGGAGCTCTGTAATTCATGGGGGTGCTGGAGATGATGGAAGTTTGAAAAGAAAATGTAATTGTCTCAAGCCCATTCACTGCCAGGAGAGAAGCCTGATGACAAATGCTTTTGTTCTCTCACAGCTCTGGTTTCTGCAGGCACAAACCGAGAAAATGTGTATATTTTTGGATAGATGCAAAAATGTTTTTAATAGTGTGTGCATGGTAATTGCTCTGATTTATTAGGCCATAATTTTGCTGGGGAAATACAGAGTTTCTGGATAGGCCTTTTTGGGGTTGCTCTGGACAGCCATCAGCCATGCTGTTGAGAGCTTTTCCTTTGTTTGCATGCATTGTCCCTTTGACAGCCCTCAGCATTCCTGTAAGGGAAAAACCTCCTGGAGAGAGCCCCAGCCACGTGGCTCTGCTGGCACCACAGATCCCACATCCATCCCCTCCTGGGCTCTGTCTGAGGCCTCCTGGCATGACCTACCCCATTCTGGGGCTTCCTGGGGGAGGCATAAATTACTACAACCCTCAGGCCACTCCAAATGACTGCAAAACCTGCTCATTGCCCCTCTGGGAGCACTGGAGGGGCATTTGTCATCATCTGGCCGTGGTAGGCACACATCCACTCATGTTGTTGGGGTGAGGATCTGTCCTCTGGCATCTCTGGTGTCAAGGTAACATGTTTGATGCTGTACCAGTGTGACAATCCTTACCTTTTCTCAGATCACAAAGAGCTAGCAGGCTCTCATTCTAAGAGAAAAGATTAAAATGCCCCAAATTATGGTGCTGGACATCAAATAGCACAAGATGCCTTTTATCAGTGGCCTGCTTTCTCTTTGTAGCTGGTGTTAAATTGCTGGCTGAAGATAACCACTTATCATGGTTTACATGCCCATTTCTATTCCAGAAATGTAAGAAGACTTGACTCTCTTGGGCTACTAATGCTCTGTCCATTTCTGTCCTCAGCTCAGCTGAGGAAGCTGTTACATAAAATAAATGCTGTAAAGATGAAGTTGGCCATTCTCTCGCTTCTTTGCAAAGGTCATCAGCTCATTACGTTACTGAAGAAAATGTTAAGCCTTGATATCCTGAGATAACTAAATCTGATTTCCACTTGCCCTTTTTATTTCAAAAGAGGAAAACCTGCTATTCATTCCAACCAAAATATTGGTTCAAATTGAATGGGCAAGAGGTTCAAGAAGCACCTGGGTTAACTTGAGGGTTTGCTGCTATGGATTTTCTCCAAGCTGGCTATCTGTGGCACAGCTTGCCAAGGCTCCCCCATGTAGTTTTTAGGCCCAGATGCACAAAGATATTTGCTCTCTACTTTTAGTTGATTTTCCATTTCACCTCAGTCCCCACCTTTCCTCCTGAGTGGTTCTGGCACATCTTTCATTGCATATTCTCAATAATTCTGGTCTTAAGGCTCAGTGATGTCCTTGGCTGTGTCCTTGTGTATGTATTGTAGCAAGGGAGAAGTGGCGGACTCTGGGGAGGCAACTGGGATAGAAATGGGAAAGGAAGAGTCTGGGAGAAAGTGAGGAGCAAAGGAGTTGTGCCCAAGGGAGGAGCAGGGCAAGGGAAGGGAAAGGATGTGTTGAGAAGAGGACATAGGGTGCCAAAGGAAGGTGAGAGACCTTCAGAGGGCATGGGATATCCAGGGAATTGAGAGCTAGCAGGAGGAGAGGAAAAATTTAAGAAAAATTATACCCTGAAACTAAAACAATTAATTTGAAGAAAGGCAAATCCGTGAGGAAAGGAGGAAAAGAAATGATGGAGAGGCTTTGAATGGAGGTGGCATTTCCAACCTGACTGCAGTTGGCAGAAACAAGGTTGCAGGAGGGCAGGGGCATGAGGAGACCTGCTCACAGAACACCACAAGAAGAGCAGCACCATTGCAGAGCCCCTCTCTGCTCCCCCTCGAGCTCTGCCATCCCCTCCCTGCCCCTACCCTTCCTCCCAGCTAAATTTATTCTGCTCCTAGTACTGTTTCTGTGCTGAACAAACCAGCTCTGTACAAATTAAGAGGACAAGATGTTCAGAAGTGGTAAATTAACACTTTTTTTTTGTTGTTTTCCTAGCACATAAAAGCGAATTTAGATTGGTGGTGGGGAGGGCAACCAAACTCAGGGGGTGGGGAAAACCGCACAAAAAACCATTTCATTGCTCAAAGAGCTGAGTGCAACATATCAAAGCAGCTTCCAAATGAATCTTTGCATCACCAAGATGGATTGCAGCAGCACTGATGCTGATTATAAATGGTGAGTTTCTTCCCATAGAGCCTTGAGCAAACACACACTTTGTCTTGGGCCAGGTGCCCTTTGTGTTAAGTTTCCTCTTTCTGTGAATACAGATGAAAATTTCTTAGCAATATTTGACCACTGTGGGCTTGGTTTCTGTGGGTCAGATGGAATTTAGCATCCTCTGCACCCCTGTTGGTTTGGAATCCCAGTTAAAGTGGGCCTTGTGGTGTGGGGTGCAAGAGCTGCCGAGGAGGGTCAGCCTGGGGAAGCTGGCAGCAGCTCAGGGTTTGGGGGCTGCTCCTGAAACCAGGGACCCACTCAAAGCAGCAAGGAGCTGGTGCTCCTCTTCATGAGCAGTTCTGTGCACATGGAGAACAGGAGAAAACCTGTTCTCTAAGCTCTCCCCAGAGAAAGGCCAAGGAGGACACATCTGGCTGTCTTCCACGAGGCACTCGCAGGGCTCAGACTTGGAAAGTTGTGCACGAGCCCAAACACACAGACTGGAAAATCCTCTCAAGGTTGAAGTACTTGGTTTCCTAATTCCTCAAGCCAGAGGGACTCGTGCACCTAACTGCTTCTGTAAATTCTGACTTTAAGACCAGATCACTGCAGCTGTGGAGGGGTCTGCTACCCCCCTTCCCTGCTCTGTGGCTCAGTAAGAATTACATTTTTTTTTAGTGCAAAGATTAGCAATTCAAACAGAGGGAAAAGAAGCCTGAATATGCTACTGCCAATTGCTTGGTTTAATAAGAAAAATTCTTTCACCATATTTTTTCAAGGAAAAGTGGCTTTTCCAGAGGAAATGGTTGCGTTCTTTTAAGGGGGAGGAAAGGAAGGGAAAGGCAAACCTATTTACCATGTCAAATCCAGTGAGGTTCATTGAAGAAGAGCAAAAAAAATTTGAAAGTTTCAGAACAAGACTTAAAATTCAGTTTTGTTTAAACTGGAAGCCCTGCCTTTTTTCCCCATTCCAAACACGTGCAAGAGCTGACCTTGCCCTGCCGGGGTGTTGTGCCCTTGACTTTCTTGATGCTCTCCAGTGACAACTTCACTTTTATCAAAAAAGGAGCTGAGAAGAAAGGGGACTTGCTAGAAATCTGCAATTAGGATTTAAAGTCCCCTCTCCTTCAGGTTTTTTCTTTACAAGTGCTGGGGTTTCTCCAAGGGAAATGGTGTGCATTGATACTCTCCCTATGATTAACAAAATCTGTCCTGTCAATGCAATAAGTGCAGACATGCAATAGGTTGTCATAAATCCAGCCCAATACCCTCTTGCAAAATAATTACACTTCAAGAGAATTTTAATCTCGTGTTAACAAGACCCCCTACAATCTTTGTGCTCTCAGTCATATTAGAAACTGATTTATAATTAATGACAACTGCAATGCCATCAACTTTCCATGAGAGAGATCTTAGGCACCTCCTCAGAAGGGGTTGGAAAAAAAAAAAGAAAAATATGAGAGAGGTTTAATGGCTGCTTTGCCATGTTAATAGTAAGTGGCTCTCACTCAAAAGTACCTGGAAGTACAGAATATATGAGCAAGAAAATAGTCTTTGTACACTGAGCATTTAAGTTACGGTAGAAAAAACCTTTTTTGAGTGAAACCAAGAAGGTATTCCATGTGGCATAATGTGCAACAACTGCATTTTGCCTCTAGAGAGGTATTGAAGCCAATACTCTGACCAGGTTTTGACAGTTTGCAGAGTTCTTACTCTAGACAGGATGTTTGTGGGATGGATGTTCTTAAGAAGCCTGTTAGATATAGGTTTGTTTAACACAGAAATTTTTTTTTTGATACTGTTTCTGTTGACTTCTGCTCCTTTGATTTTTCCCTCCAAGATTTACTCAATAAATAGGTCCCTAATGTATCTACATTCTTCAAAAGCATTAAAAAAATCTGGGTCTGATTAATTAAAATCTCATTATCCATCATAATTGCAGTAGGTATGCAAAAATATAAGATTTATTATTCAAGGAATTAATGCATTTCTAGAACTCTTTGGGGTTTATATGAGAGTTGGAAATGAGCACTGTATAATAATTTGTTTCAGGAGAGCTAATTAAGTCAGTTCATTTATTCAGTTATCTAAGCCTGGTCTAATCCCGTACACCGCTAAAACCTTTTGATGCTCCCAACTTCATTACTGATTTGAATTAATATGAGGACACAAAACAGAAAATGTTCCTTCCACTTAGTGATGCACAGAAAGTGCCAGGCTTGATGTCCACGGGGTAAATCTGTAGCCTGCCCTTGTCTTCCAACCAAAGGCATGGACTCCTTTTCACAGCGAGCACCTTGGGTCCTGCTGGAGCCTCTCTGGGTAACACCAGCTGCAGCCGCCTCTGTTGCAGCCTGGCTTTGGACCCCGAGGGCTCTGGGGGGGAAGAAGGGGGTTCCCAAGCAAGCTGTGGTCACAACTGCTGTTCCAGCTGGCATTTACTCTGCACAAAGGGTCTGTGCTGTGGGAAAAGAGGAGAATGGTCCTTGTGGCCATCTTTATCCCTTTCTGCTGCTCTGCCTCATGCCGAACACTGGAGAGTACACACGGACAAAAGAGAGCCCACTTGTCAGTAAACAAAGCGTATTTATTTAAGATGAGGATTGATTCTGAGTCCTGACAGCTCTCTGTTTGAGGATGCTTACTGTGAGGGTGGAGAAAAGGCCGTGAGACCTGTTGTCTGCTGTCTCCTGGAGAAAAGTTTATTGCTTTTAAAGCAAAATATTTAAGAAAACACTGAAACTAATTATTATTAGTCTCATGTACATGAGTTTATTCCTTCCATTATAGCCCCACTGTATTTTCATGGAAAACAGGAAACCAGTCTTGGCATGCACTGCTTGGAGTTGATACTGTTGGGATATCAGAAGGAAACCTCTGGAGACTTCAGTCCTCATGCAAGCTGGCCACACTGGGCATCCATTTAATTTCTTTTCATAAAACCACGCTATAAAGCTAATTCTTGGGTCTGAAACTTCTGGAGTATGCTGTAAAAGAGTTCTACAGGAAAATTCTGGTTGGTCAAGAGGGACTGAAGAAGCATTTCTGTCCTTGCACTGCTGTAGTAAGGGAATTATTTATCACCCAGATGATCACTGGGTGTTCTGACTTATAATTTACTGTTTTGCATGGGAGTTTGCAGACCTGCTTCCTGGAGAACTGAAGGCATAGCTCCATCAGAGAGATGAAGTGATGATGGCCTCTTAAAATTCTCGGCATTTTTTTTCTTGGCTGTGCAGATACTTAATAAATTTTACATCCAGCTCATTTTTTTACAGCCCCAGACGCCATAGCTTTCAATTAAGTAGGGTTTGGATTTTCTCTTCCATTCTGTAAAGAGTCTCCATTATTAGATGTTGACACCAATTGATTATCCCTCTTTATTGCATCTTCTAAGAACACAGAGCCAATTAAACCCCTCTGCCTTCCTAAGGGTGAGCCAGCCCTGTAGACTCCTAATAGCCCCACCACAGCATGTTGTTCCTTTGTTACTAAGGCAGCAATTAACAAGTTTTTAATGGAACAAAAGCTCCCAGAGACAGGCACGGCATGATAATAGGAAGGTGTCTCCTTTTTGTCTTCTCAACATGGCAAGATCTTGTATAACCCTTCCTCCCTTGGGCTGAACAGCCCTGCCAAGGTGCTCAGTGTGGGATTTTTATTCCTTCGCTCCCCTGCTGCAGTGCATCTAAAAATAATGATATTTACACATGTTCAGTTATTAAGGGGTTCTAAAACCTAAATCTGAGCTGCAGTCCTGTTTAAAGCAAGAGGTGTTTTAACGTCAGTAAAAGGGAAAGATTATCTTTTCTTATCGAGGTGATCTCTGTGGTGCCATTGAGTTCTGCACTGTCAGGTCTTGTTGATGGAATAATTGTTTTTTTAAAGCAATTCTTTCAGGTTTTAATGTCATGTTTATGCAAATTAAAACACAGCAGCCAAGAAAGAGACTTGTCATCTTTCCAAAATAATCTATAAGACTATTTTTTTGGATGAAAGTCTCAATTGGGAAATAATTGCTTCTGTGCATGAGATTAATAATAACTAAGTAATTTGCTATTGTTTTTCATTAGGACAACTGGTTTTCAGCTGAGCTGTTTAAAAATCCAAAAAGATGCCTCCTGAACTTTGGGTGATTTTTAAGGTAGATGAGATGTTACTGGATATGATATGGAATCCAAACCACATCTTTTCCCACGGTGAACTTCAGCCTGTCTGGGTTTTATTTTGTGCTCTGGTGCATGCTAGGCAATTTCAGATTGGAAGGAAGCAACACTGTTGTATCTGCATTACTGGGGAGCCTTAGTGTCCCAGTCTACTCCTAAATGTCCCTTCTCCATGAGGAAGGGATGGGCTGGGAGAAAGGCTGGGGCATTCCCCAAAGTGAAGGAGGAGCCCCAGGCTGGATCACTGCTCTGTTTAATCCATGAAAGATAATAATGTTGTTCTTTGTCTGTCTCCTTTGAAAATGAGAACTTTGGAAGATTCAATCTGCTTCCCACTCTGGCTGAGCAGTGCTGCAATGGTCTCTGGAGGCAGGAGTAAGAGGGAGGGGAATTTGTCCCTTTGGAGAAAAGGGACATGTTGATGGCCATTTACTTCTCCAGTGGAAAAGTAATGTTTCTGCCTAGGAAAGTGTTGGGTTTTCACTTTTAAGGATCAGGCGTCACAGGAGGTGCACGTGGGTGTTTGTGGTACAGCCCAGAATCTGCATCCTTTGGAAAAGCCTGTCACTGTGAGAGACCTGCACTAAAACTGGAAACCACGTCGAGTGTGTGACTAATTTAGCCTCTGCTGTGAACTTGGATCATCTTGGGAAGTTGTAAAGAGAATCTGTCCTGAGCTTTGAGAAAAGATTTCAGATTATAGGTTTGCGTGCGTGTGTGCTGAATTCATGGGCCTCTGCTTACACCTGGATCTGGAAAGGTGCTGCTTTGGTTGTCTGATTTATTTCCTATGGAAATCCTTTAGGGAGTTGGTGCATATCCTCAATACTTCTGTACCCAAGCTTTCTTTCCCCTCATATATAAATAAATATATACATACATATGTATATATATATAAATCTAGAAAATATTAATTGACTCTAAAGAATTTGGCAAAAATAGCCTGGAAACTTTGGCAAAATGTAGATTCACTGTGGAAGTTTATGACTTGAAACTCATTTTTTACAGTTCATTAAAAATGTAATGGGTGAGCTGGAATCTGTCAATGCAATTAGTCTAGGCTGGGGGGAAAGCAGGAGCTCATTTCTTTTGGACAGTAGCATTCTCTGTGATAGACCCTTGTCCCTGTAAGCAAGGGCATTATCAGTATGTAGCAAAAAAAGCTGTATGTAGGTCTTGCAGTTCAGCGCTGTCACTTCAGAGTGATGCTTGAAATGCTTTAGCAATCATGTAGCTGCAGCAAACAAAATGTTAGTACAGTGAGAGACTAGAAGAAAACACAAGGTATAATCACACCCTTGTAAAATAACTGATGATACATCTTCATTGGGAGCCCAAGCTCTATAATCTCCAAAACACACACAGTACTACAGAACGAGAGAGGATCTGGAGATGTGAATTTTAAATGGATTTTTCCTGCTTGTCTTTAGCCTTAGTGATGGAAAAGTCACTTCTAAGCTGGAGCTGTGTCAGGGTGCGTGTAGGAATATGAGTAACGGAGAAGGTGCACTTCTGGCTGCCCTTGCTCATGAGGTATTAAGAGGGAGTCAATTGTACTGGAGGACAACAAATTGAAATTGAGAGGAACTGTCTGCACCATTAACCAATGTGACTCTCCAGGACTGCATATGCAAGTGCAGAGAAGCTCTGAAGAGGAATAACCTCTTCCCTAGGTGAGCAGATTTATCTGGCAGCTTTGGTCCCTGGTTTTGCAGGACTGCAGACAGGGACTCAGTGACAAGGCACAGGAGAAGACTCCTGTACAAACTGATTAGTTTGGGGTTCTGTACACCCAAATTTTTTACCCCAAAGTGTTCTGTGTCCCTGCAGGAGCTGTCTCATTGTTCCTGCATTGGTTTGCAGTGTGCAGGAGGAGTATAACTTCAGACCACCATGGTGACAGTGCAATGAGAGCCTGTGATCCCTGTAGCTTGTGTGGGACGTGTGGAAGTCAAGAAAGCTGATCTGCTAGGAAACACGTGTGCAAGTGTGTTCTGCAGCATCCCAGCATGGGTTTTCCCTGTGTCTCCTGTGCAGGGGGAATTGAACTGGGTCTCATATTCTCACAACCCAACAGTCCCACTCCTTCCCACTGAGCACACACAGGTGGGAGCCCATGGTGAATTTCTATCAGATGCTTCCCTTGCAGTGACAGTATTTGAGGTCATTTCAATAACTTGGTACACCCATGCTTTTCCTAATAGGCTGTTAAACCGTTTCAAACTGTCCAAATCTTCCTGTGTACAATGGGATATACAAAATCATGGTAATGCCATTGCTGAGAGGAACAAACTGCTGTCAGACTCCCCTCCATATCCTCAAAGAGCGAGTGTACAATTGCAAATCCATTGAGCTGCACTCCATTATCTCTTATTAATGGGAAATTGTCCATAAATTGCTGAGGCGTGACTGTGGGTTTTTTTCCCCCAACACAGCTGCAGTCTCTTTATCCTGTGATATTCCAGCCTCTCAAAAATAAAAAGAGAAAGTGGTGTGTGGGGGTGGGGAGAGGTGGGAGGAGGGGGGCTTGAAACCCCTTGTGCAGCATCTTCCAGCAAGTCCCTGGCAAGAGGAGCTTCTTCCCTGCTGGCTGCCCAGCAAAGGGAGATGAGCAGCTAACAGGGACATACAAGAGTAGGAGCAGGAAGAAGTAAAGTATTTACTATGTCATGGTGAAGAATATGAGATTTTATAGAGAGAAACAGTTCTGTTTACAGCATTATTGTGGAGCACAAATACGTTGGTGGGAGGCCTTTTCCATAACATCAGCTTGTCCTCCTCCTTTGAACAGATCTTCTCTGAAGAGGAGTGATGGGTGTGGAGGAGCTCAGAGAGTGGCCCAGCACTCACCAAGGGCTGTGGAAACTTCCCTTTAACCTTTTATATCAGGTCTTGTAACAGCTGAGAATGAAAAACCATTTGGATGGTTGGATTTTCAATAGGACTCAGTGCTTTTGGGGACAGAACAAAAATCTGCCACAAGCATCCCAGACAGAGACACTGAAAGCTTCTGAGCCTGGCCCAGGGCTGTTGTTATTGGTGGCTCAAGTAGTGCTTGAAGGGGGAAGATCTTGGAAGGTACAGTAAAAGGGAGGCTGGGCTCTTAAACCAGGATGATGGCCCCAGGCTGAGTTGAATCTGGGTTCTTGCAGTGACCAGCTTTGCAATCCTAGGCCCTCTTCATTTCAGAGCCCTGTGAGTTATCTGCCTGGACTTGGGCATCTCTACAAGCAGCACAAATACTCCTGAATAGCAGGAACCGTGGAGCAGAGGTCTAGTTGCATTTGGTCAGTGACCCGCACACACGATCCCATTCCTCCTGTCATGTTAGGATGAGGAAATGAACTACTTTGTGTGACGAGTAACAAAAGGCCATGCAGTTTTCCCTGTGTTAATTATACTACAGACTGTTTAATTCTGTAAACGAGCTGCTTGGCAGGCTTTCAGAACAATTACACAACTCCCTCTCCTGCTCTCCCTGCCATAGCTCAAGAGCAGCTCAGCTGTGAAGCTGATGATCCTCAGCACCATCCACCTCATGGTGGACATCTGGTGAGAGCCTCTGTCCTGCAAAGCTGGGGCACCCCACGGTGTGCTCAAGCTTCTGTACCAGGTTGGAAGGACTGAAACCTGCAGAGAGGAGGGAAGCTGTGCAGTGAAAGCCACAGTCAAGTTAAGAAAGGAATAAAATGTGATAAATGGGATCCATGGGCTAGAAATTTTTAAGGCAAGATGCTTGAGGCATGGTCGCCAAAGCCTTTGGAGAGAGTCTCTGTCACTTTTGGTGCAGATGTCTGAGTCTTTGAGGGACTTGAGCTCTTCCTGTCCCTTAGTCATCAGCACACGGCACAGTTTGGGCAGTCAACTGCTTCTGGCTCAGCCTCTTCATGTGTCAAAAGGAAATAATGATCCCAGCCTCCTGCTTTGGGAGAGTGCTTTGGCATCAGGTGAGGCAGGACCAGCAGGTCAGCATGAAGAGGGGAGAAAGGACAGCAGCCTCTGGGTGTGACATGTGAGGGAACCTCAGGACTTGACCTGGCTTGATAGGGAATGGCCTCTCCTAAATAAAATTCTGTGCTGTTGAAGGGTCCGGCCAGCACAGCAAATCAGCATTTGTGTAATTGCACGGTGAAATGTGAGCAGCACAATTCCCCACCCCCCGGTTCCCATGACGACTTTGCACTACAATAAATGTTACAGAACACAACCCACCTGTGAGCTTAAGGTTGCTCACCCGCTAATTGCTGTGCTCTGAACTTCTTGCCCGAGGTCTGCAATGTAAAACATCCCGGAAAAAAAAGCCTTTAATTCCCTTTTTAAGTGGCAAATGTGACTGTGTGCACTGAACACCAGCTCTGCTTTCTGCCAGCAATGCAATTTTCAAACAAGCAAAATAGAATCATCCAAAGCACAGTTGAAAATATTAGTCTTTTATGAGGATGCTCAATAACAATGAAAGGATTCTAGAATTTGTTGAAGAAAATTATGGCCTTGAAGAGAGTAGTGGCTTTTAGTCCTTTGATACATAAGGATTTATAATGCAATGTAATAGAGGCATTTTTCCCCAAAGGATATATGAATTCCATTACATCCCATTACTTGCCATAAATTTAATATCAGAAGTTTTTTATTTAGGGTGACATGTGGAGATGGATATGTATGAACCGGATTCTTGACTGGTTAATATTAAATTTATGTTTTATTAGTGTTATTTATTTTTATATTGTTTTATATCAATATTCCATGAGTTGGAAGTTTGATCTTTAAGTGCTATTTATTGATTTTTTTTTTTTTTTATTATTCCCCCCTCATTTTGTGTTTTTTGGGGGGCAAGGGTAAGTTCACATTACATATGGACTTTCCCTGTACTTCAAACCTGGCTGGAAACTGATTGTGGAGCCCTGTGAAATAATTTAGTGCCTGTGATTCCAGAAACTGGGGCTTGGGCTGAGCCCAACCTTTCGAAGACGACTGTCACTTCCCGCTTATGTTTTGTGACATATTATAGAGCACTGCTTCTCTTTGCAGCAATTTTGTCATTATACAAGATAGAAAGAAAAATGGGAAATCCATTACAAGCCAGACTTTGTTATGACACAAGAGAAGAATCCCCTGGGAAGTTAGATTAAATTCTCTTTGAAAATAAAATAAAAATGCCACCATGCTTGACAACATTAGATTTATTATATATTTATCTCAGGAGCTCTAGGTATGCTCCTGTCAAAGCTTCTTTAGATGCTGAGTTATGTGAGACAAAGCAAATCATTCCTTGAGTCATTGAAAGGGAAGTTTATTACAGAATTGGAATTAAAAGATTTGAATAAGAACAGAAATCGGCAGTTCCATCACGAGTTGGAGGCTGATTGCTCTCTGCCTATGTGAGCCACTTAAACCAGCTCAGCTGTGAAGTGTATACATGCAGGAAGAGGTGCATGCTATGAACTTGTGTTTGACAGTGGTTTAAGCCAAGTTGTTTTATTCCAGCACGGAGTGAACTCAAAGAGCAGCTCAGCTGGCAGATAGGGCTTGTCTAACACACGGTGACTGGTGGTTTCCCCTGCCCCAGACAGACAAATGCCATTTTGTGTGATTAAATCCCAGGGATGTTGTGCATGTTCAGAGATTTTTCTACAGCCATTCCCAGTGCTACGAGGAGCTGGGCAGGCTCACATCTGATTAATTCATGTCATACTAATACACTCTAGGCCTGAGAAACTGAAATTAATGGAAAGATTTTTCTTTCCACAACTGTGCATTATCCTAGAGAATGCATCTCAGAAGTACTGGCTGATTCATCTTCCATGGTCTGCTCCAAGAGGTTAGGGGTGTGCATACGAGGGAGCTGGGGCTGTTGTCATCATGACCAAATTTTCTGCTGGAAAACTTGCAGAAAAAATGGGGAATGAATTCCAAATATCATTGAGTTAGAAACAGGAAAGAAGACAGTCAGTAGGAGCATGCACCATCTGGAATAGGTATATCTGTGCCGAAAACTGGGTTTTCCCTAGGTCCCAGGCGTGGTGGGGATGGATGTGGAAAAAGGAGCTCTCTGTGTAAAACTGACACAAAAAGTGGGGTAGTAACAAACAAGCAAATGAATGCCGGGTTCCAGGAGTGCCTTTGCAGTCAGCAGTGTTAGAGCAGCTCATGTCTTCAGATCTGTGGGAAGTCTTTGTGAGATTGACTTGCTCCAGGGTAGTAGCTGGTCGTGAGCCTCAGAAAGGAGGGAAGCAAGGAGGTTTTCCTTGCCTTTATGGCATTTCCACTGTTCAGGAACAATAATGCTAGAAAATGACGCTGTCCTATTTTATTATTCTTAGAGGTGTCAATAAAAGGCCTTTGGGAGGGAAGCAGTGCATAAAAATACAGAAGCAGAAAGCTCCAGGAGGCAACTCTGAACTAGGTGGAGAAGAAAACTGTGTATTTGTTGTGGGAACAGGTGTATTGTCCAGAAGGCAAGAGGAATGGGGGGAAAGGAAAAGAAGAGTAAGGAGGTTGAAGAGACACTTGAAGATCAGGAAAGCTGAGGAGAGATGAAAGAGGCTACCTGTAAAAATCAAAAGATAAATGAGACTTGAGGCTTGCTAAATAAAACTTCGATCCCCGAAGTTTTTCTTCTGTACGTTAAAAAGCTTATGGAAGATTCTGCTTCTAACTGTGAATTTAGCTTGAAGTTCCCAACTCCAGCACTTTGAGAGAGCATTTGGATTCATTTAAAACCCTTTATTCCTTTTGGTGTAATAAAACCTATATATTGCTTTCCTAAATGAACATCCATTAAGGGGACAAAGCTATGAAAGAGCCATTTCCCACAAAATATGAAATCCAATAAGGTTTATTACCTCACATTTAGTGAATGGCAGAAGCCCGTGAAGTATATGAACAAGTTTCCAATCATCCATCCATTTGTCTCCTAGAAGATGTACAGCATGCAGTGTACCCAGCTCTTCCCCTCCCCCACAGGTCAAACACAGCATCAGATTTGTTTATGCACCATTTAACTTTCTTATCTCCTATGCGACACTTTAACTTTGTCTTTTATCTTCTCGCAGCTGCTGAAAGGATAAATTCCGAATGCAGATCGACCCTGCAGTGCACTTGACAGCCGAGCCTCCCTGCCCTGTCTCTGGCTCCATGAGCACTCCAGGAGGGGCAGCAAGGTGTTTTTCCTCCACTGTTTTCCTTTAGCTAGCACCAGAGGCTGTATTTTTGGAAATCAACCCCACTTTTTAGCTGCTTTTATGGTATCGAAAGGGGGAAGTAGTACAGGGTTGACTCTTTCCATTACCTTGGGAAATGAGATTAAGTGAAATTAAAAGCTGCTTTCTTCAGGCTGAAATTTGTCCATATCCATTCAGGTCTCTCAAGGAGTAGCAGAGGAAAACTCTAAAACATGAAAAAGAATATAATTTTTTTTTTTTTTTTTAGAAGTCAGGGACCTCTAGAACTGGTGTGTCATCTAATATTTAAGTGATGGGGTTTAAAGTTGACAGGCATTCTTTGCTCCTATGAAGACTTCTGGCTAAAAGAGGGAGGAAAGACCACAACCAACCTTTACTTCTGAAGCTATTTGTTGTTGACTGATTCTGATTTAAGTACAGAATTTGGAAGAAATCTGTTTCATGAAAGGTTGTACTGGAGGAAAATATTTGCAATTTTTCATCCAGAAATTACATTTTCTATGAAGAATGAATATAGTTTTGTAATATTTTCTTGCATATTCCACTCACAAGCTGCAACTCTGCCCTGCTGCCCAGATGTGGACAGATGGACACTTTCTGAGAGCTGCAGGGCATAGAAAACTGGGGGGGAGGGATTTATCTCACTAAAACTGGGGGGGAGGGATTTAAAGAGGTA
>VXBN01008510.1:94134-141879 GCA_013397395.1 Sinosuthora webbiana | reverse complement strand
GTTGTTTCCATGACATTTTAGAGCTGAGTAATTACAGAGGAGAGAAGACACCAGGGGAATGCAGACTTTATTGCTGGATTTTTCTCCCTACTCTCAAGAGCCAACAGCCCCTTCTGGACCTCCTGGTTCTGGTGCACAATGTGTTGAGTAGAAGAAGGTTCCAGCCTCATTGTTTTGGGGCAGGAAGGAGGATAGGATGAGTCCCCAGCCTGCCCCAGTGCAAATCTAACCCCAGGCTGGCTCTGCTGGGTCACTCTGGGTGTGAAATGCAGTATTTTGCATCTGTTAACTGCTGGCAAGTCCTTGATGTGCTCTGTGTACAAACAGATTTAACCCCACACGAATATAGAGCGATGTGGGAGGGAGCTGTCAGCTGCAAAGGAAGGGGAGATTCAGGGGCTTGGTGGCACTGGTGGCAGCCAAGCTAAAGAGCAAATCTGCATTTTCCCCTGCCCTGACATACAGCCCTCTCTGAACCCTGCCTCCAGAGGATGATTTTTGCTTCATCACTGGCAGAAGCAAAAAGGCTACAAAAAATGGGAAAATGAAAAGGGAAAATGCCTGTCAAGCTTCTGCTTTACTAGGGATGAACTAGAAGATGCTCCATTGGAAAACCACCTTAGGTAATAGAATTTGGGTGGGTTCAGGTAAGGGTATGGAGAAGTCAGAGTCAGAAAAACATAATAATATTAGTAATTAGGGATTTTCACAGATTAGGCTGTCCTGTATTTGTAAAACTGGAGGTTTTTCTACCTAGTACAAGAGCCAAACAAGGAAGGAAGACCCTGATCCTGCAGGTTAGCCAGTGTCACCCCAGGGAGCAGAGAGGGAGGGCCAGCAGCTGAGATGCACCCTGTGGGATTTGGTGTCCCCTAATTTATGGCAGGTCACTGTGCTGGAAGAGGTGTCCCCCTGGGCTGTGGCACACAGCCCCCAAGGAATCTGCTGGCAGGAGCGATGGTTGAATGAGCCCTGGGTTAAGAGTTGCACGTGTACAGGCTGCAGTGCATTCGGAGCCTGAGAAACAGCCACTGCACCCTTGACAGATTTTATATCTACTCAAATTCAAGGACCAGGGCAGGTCACCCTTGATCAGTTTTGATTGAAGTATCATCCAAGTAAAAATTGCTTTTCATGGGTCAGGAGATCCTCTTTAGATTCCAACTCCCTGCTTGAAATGTGAGTGTCTGATTTATTTATAAGTGTCCTGGAAACTCAAGAGGTTGTGACAGAGCTAAGGGGAGAGCCCCTCAGCTGACCTCTGCCCTTGCAAAGCCATCACAGACAAGATTGGCATTGGCTCAAGGGAGCTGCACATTAGTGAAATGTAACGTCAGTTCGGGTTTCATCACGTCATGCCATAAAAAATCATTAAGTTACTTGGATTAAAAAAAAAATTGAAAACAAATGGTAGCAGAAAACCATTCAGACACAAGCCATCTGGGAGGGAGAGAACATAACACAGGTATTGGTTGCTTTAAATCTCCCGAACAGCTTCACTTTTCTATTTCTGCAGTTGTTGTCTCTGCACTTTGCTCTTTTTGGAATAGCAATTACAGCATGTCTAGTAAGAATTCATGACAGCTTAGGACCTTACTTTAAAGGTAGTAGGGTTGTTTTGTTGTTTTTTTTTATTGAGGAGGCAAGAAAAAGACATTAATGCAACTTCAGATCTCTGCCAACTCCCAGAAGAGATCCAAGCTATTAATATGGACACGTGCACAAGACACGATACACTGGTCTGAGCCTGTTGTTGTCACAAGGGCTTGCAGTGATGCCTGTAGCTCTCTAACACTCTCCATCCCTCAGCATTTATCTTGTAGCAGGTCTACTGTTCCAGCAGAAATTTCAATTCCAAGTGGTTGCTGCAGGTTGTTGGGTCACTTTGGAGGAGTAAGGAGGTGGAGAAGGGCTCAGCAGGGATAGTCTGGTGGCTCACAAAAAGCAAAGATCCCCACTAGTGAGGGTGTAATAAAGTCAGAACCCCGACTTTATTCCTGGTGGGCAGTGCTGGTGTTTCTGCAGGGTGAGGCATCCAGAGACAGCCCTGTGTCATCCCCCAGCCAGGTTTGGCTGAGGCACACACCTCTGAGACAGATGTAAGACATCAGCATCAGCTGGCAGGCAAACCCTGGGCACCTCTGCTCTACCCTGAGCTTGCTTTTGAGTGCAGGCACTGTGCACCAACCGTGGTTTGGGTACCAGCCCCCTCCAGGCACTGGGTGTCTGGGCATGAACAGCCTGCTCACTCTCCTTGGCCATGTGGCAGGAGATCTCCCAGCTTAGCCTTGTCCCCAGGCTGATTCACTACCCAAGGAGAGCCAGTGCTGTGGCAGAAGGCACCAGATGTGATGAAACCCCTGACACAAGTGTTTTGTTTCCTATCTGGAGCCCAGAAGTTGAGTATTCTGTTGAAAAATTAAATGCCTGGGAGTGAGAAGGGCAGTCAAAGCTGGGGAGCAGGGGAGGGAGGGTAGGGTTTGCATCTTGCCACAGGAATATTGCATTATTTGCTCATCTCAGATCTGTGGTTGTTTTGCGCTGCTCCCTTGACTGAACTTCTGAGTAGGAAAATGCAAAATCTTACAATGAAGCTAAAGGGGGGTTAATTGCTTTTTGTTTCCCCTTCTTTATGTAATTTCAAGGCTGGACTGTTTTAACAAGCCCTGGAAGCTCCAAGCCCTTACTCTCAGCTTTATTTTTACAGTTTGAAGTCACACCTGTGAAAAATCAGATGCTTTTTATGTATTGAGATGTACAACTGTAAGTCCCAGGAAGAGATTGGTGTTCCCTAAACACAAGTTTTTGGGATTCTGAACAGACTGTAACCCTAGAGATGGGGCCAGGATAGTTATAATTATTGGTACAGGCATTTCTTCCATCAGAGGAGCTGAAAGTTGTTGAGCGATGAGCTGGCTGAGTGTACCCTCTGACTTCAAGGTTGAGATGTAATTTCTCACAGCCTGTGAAATGTGGTCCCTGCAGAGCAGAGCACAGAGCAGCCCTGCAGGAGGGCTTGTGGTACAGAACAAGCAAAGATTGTGCTCAAATCCTCTGGAAAAAATCCAGGTGAATCTGCAGGAACAGAACAGGCAAAATAAATCCCTTTTCTGGCTTCATCTCAGCAGAATTACGTCAGTGTTTCATAAACTGACAGAATTCCTGTTTGACCAGGGCACTGAGTCCCAGATCTCACTGCTTGCTATATCATCCTGCTAATTGAGCAAACCCTACCCCAGACCAACACTGCAGAGCCTGGAAAGTCTTGGGAGGCTCTGAAAATAGCCTCAACAATTAGGAAAGTAGCAATGCTTAATTAAATTGCCTGTGTGTTTAAAAATGGTAGGGAACCGAGCCAAGATAATCCCCTTCCCCAGAAAAGCAGCTTTGGGTGGGATTCCTCATTTCTAAGAGCCAACTTAATTTTCACATCGCCCACAACAGATTGTTTTAGGAAATGAGTCTTTCCCTACCATTTATACATCTTGCTCATCCCTCCACTTTCTCGCTGTCCCAGCATTCCTGACTTTGCCTCCTCTGTCTTCCATGAGGGAGTTTTGCCACCCTGTTTTCTGGCAGTGGTGCCGATTTCTGAAAATACCTATCTCCATAACCTCAGATAGCAAATTTCCCGGGAGAATGTCTCCCCATCCTTTTGAGGAGCTGCTTATGCAATCACTGACAGCAGAGTCGCTATTTCAGTGAGTTCCCCACAACCTGCACTCACATTCCACCAGCCGCCCCTTAACTGCAGCCTCACCCACAGCTCAGCAGGGACTATCTGCAATGCCTAAAAACATAGCTTTGCCAAGCCAAATTTTCCAGCTGCGCCATGAGGGATGTAGGACTTGCAGGAACCTTCCTTTGAGAGGTGGGTGTCTTCTTTGCTGATAATAGATTTCCCAGAGCAGAAACTTAGTGAGACAACTTTGACCTGAAACTGTCAGTGAGAGATCCAGTGTAACTTCTATTGGATATGTTATCAGGAACAGCAGTAATTTATTAAGGCAAGAGCCTGCATTCCACATGGAGGGAAGAGAGAATTACCTATATCTCTGTGTGATAAAAATCCATTCTTCTCTTCCAAGACAGCAGGTGCAGTGACTTCATGGGGGATCACTTTCTGCCTTCCCAAACCTCTGCAGCTCCCCAGCTGGTGAGCCAGGAGCAGGCTTACAGGAAAAGGGGGAGAGGGGGGGATATTGTCATTTCTTGTAATTACCATCTGCAGTTGGGCCATTTTACAATTATCCTGGATGTCATCCCGCAGAGTGTAGCAGGGCTGTTATTTTTTTGTTTGTTTGGGTTTTTTTTTCCCCATTCTTTTAAAGGTGCTGATGACTTGGGTGTGGGGAAAGGGGTACCTGGACAGGCTCATACTTTCTGACCCCACTGGTGCATTTCAGCCATAGAAATGGCTGCAAGGACTGCCCATTTTTCACACATTTTCATTTGGAGAGGATGTGGATTTCTCAGAGTTTTTTTCCTCTGTCTGACATTGGGGTACCACCTGTGATCTTTGTGTCTCTCCATCACATGGTGTCTCTTACTTGATCTCCACGTGTCCCGTGAATATTTTAGGCAGTAGAGAGCAGGGAAGCTTTGTAAAATTCCCAGATACCTCCCAAGAAGAAAGTTTTCCTCTTTCCTGTGTGCTTCTGGAGTGGATCTTGCCCCTGCCTGGAGGAGTGCTGGATGTGCACTTGCCCTTTCTCAACAGGCTGAGCTTTCACATCACAGGTGGCTAAACAAGCACATTTCTCTTATCTGTATCTCATCCAGGCTGCTTGTCACCACAATCCAGGATCCTCACCAACCCCAGGCATCTGCAAATCCCTCTTTTGATTGTCAGGAAGACACAGCAAAGCTCTCCTGTGAGATGGTTTGAGAGTCAGCCCTGTCCTTCCCTGTAACAGTAAACAAACAGCTGGAAAATCAAGGAGCTGTTGCTGCAGGGATGGAGGGAATCCCAGCCCTACCTGCCTGCACCCAGAGCTGTGGTGCTTTCCCACATGGAGCAGCCAGCAGTGACAGGATCCATGTAAAACCAGCAGGGAAGGAGGGCTGGAGGTGGCTCACACACAGCTTCACTGTGTCAGAGGAGTCTCACAGCTCCTGTCCTTCAAAGGCAGAAATTCATCCAATCTCGTCGTTCCATTTAGAGGGAGAGAATTGTGCAAACAAGAGGCAGGGTGCCCCTTTATTTCCCCCTCTATCACTGAAGTAGCAATTACTCTTCTCTTCAAACTGCCAAGAGGCTGCACTGAGAGGAGCCCAGACATAAACAGTGCTGTGCAGAGGGGGAAACAACCTGAAAGGGAAACATCCACAGGTCGTGTTTGCCTTCAAATGGGAGCTTGTTTGTTGCCTGTTGACTGTGCCAGATGTGATGGATGTGAGCACAGTGCCATTTTTGAGTAACATTTGTTCCTGAATGAACATCTGTGTGTCAGTGGGCTCCTTTGGAAAGTTTATTCTAGTGGATACACCGGTAATGTGTTTCAAGCACATTTCCTCCTCTTAACTAGAGGACAAATAAATATTTTAAGGGAACATGACCAGTTTCTCATTCTTTCTTTCATGGGAATTGCTATTTCCCACACATGCAGACTACTTTGTAGTCACGTAGAAACTCATTTTCTTGCTATTTTGAGAACTTGATGAGGTGCTGGAAGGGGAATTCTTTGCCCCAGCTGAAAAGATACTCATCAGAATCCATGAGTGGCACGAAGCATCGTGTGAGAGAACTGAGGGATTCAAAGGGAGGGGCAATACAGAGAGTAAAGTGCCTGTGTGTCACGAGGACAAAACTTAGGGATGTAAGACAGTAAACTTAGGATGTGGGACAGTAAAACTTAGGGCTGTAAAGCCAGCCTTACATGCAGAAGACCAGGGCTCCTGCACACAGAGAACACAGCAGCAACTCGGTGCTATCATCTGCTTAACACAGTTTTATTTGACAAAAAAGCTGGGATCTTATGAACAAGATGCTGCATGTGCTCTTTGCTGTTGAATGTGGCAGATGACAGACCCCTCTGGGGCTGCTGGAGTTCGTTGATTTGCCTCCTAAATGCCGTGGAAAAAAAAATCCAGCAGTTCACCATCAGGATTCGCAGGACATTCAAAGTTGTGGTCTATAAACTACAAAGAAGTGTTCAAGGTCTGCTGGATTTGATTTATGGCTTATAAATGTGATTCTGCTGACCTAAATACTATTTATTTGTAGCCTGCCTTCTATGAGAATGGTTAGAAATAGGAAGCCAAGTTTGATCCTGCGTTTTTTGAGTCAGCTAAAAGGGACACACACTGTTCTCTAGTTAAGAGAAGCCCTTTTCCTCCCTAACACTTGGAGAAAAGGCAGGGAAAGCCAGTGTCCCAGGAGAATCACCCCTTGCTCAGCCCCTTCCTGCCTCAGGGGTAGGAGAGAGTTGGGCAGCTGCAAACTGGCCCCTCTGTGAGACCCTGACTGTGCCTGACCGTGAAGGAACACCCCCAAAACCTGTGCCCCACTTTTAACCACAGCCTGCCCTAAATAAATATATAAATAGCTCTGTCCTGCACAACTGTAGTCAGATCCTGAGACTGATTTGGGCAAAGCAGTGGGATTTGAGGCTTCTGTTAAAAGAAGGGTGCTTATCTGTTCTCAGAGCCTTTCGAGTGCTGGTGGCTGAAAGGTCTGAGGAGGATTTTGTATTTATTGCTTTATTGCTGAATCAAGCTGTTGGAAATTAACCTCACACCTGAAGAGCCATGGCTTTCACAGGCTCCTAAGCAAGCTGGATTCCTCTGCACAGTGAAGGTGCAGCTCTTCCCTAGGCCACGACTTTTATTGAGCTCAAATTCATTTCAGGGAGGTCTGAATCAATTACCATTACTTCAGAAGAAATAAGCACAGGCTTATTTCAAAAGGGTTTTAGCTTTTAAAAAAACCAACATAGCAAAGAAGTGGTTTGCTGGTTAATCTGTCTGTGTGAGCTGGGGTTATGCCTAAGAGCCTAATTAAAATTTTTCCCAGTCTCTGTTTAAATTTGCGAGGAGGATCCTGTTTAGCACCATCCAAATGGCAGTGCCCTTCAGCTGGATAAGAGCTGTGAAATGTAAAAGCTGCACAGGAGCCACCACCAACACACTGAGCTGCACAAAGTGGGCAGTGCCAGCCCAGGCAGGTAAAATGCAGCAGGTCTGCCCAGGTGGTACAGAGGGGAAAGTGATCTGTGGAGAAGGTCTGTTATATAAAAGTTGCTGATGCATAGCTAATGCTTTGTTTGGGGAAATGTGGGGCTGGCAGGCTCTGCTCTGCTCTCCTCGGGTGATCTGCCTGCAGGCAGTGAAGCAGAAATGTGTTTGGCCAGGAACAGAAGGCTGTGTATGCAGGCAAAACCACCGGGTGTCCAAAAAAAAAAATGCTTCATGTAATAGGGTCTGCTGACTGAACACAAAGTCAGGTATTGTTAACAGCAAAATTACTAAAGTGGGGAACAGAATACACCGTTATTTAATTTTTTTTTTTTCTTCTGGGTGCAGCACAATGAGTGAAAATATAGCTGATGAGTGTCCTTTCTCTCATTATTGGTGGTGTTCTTCCTTTTATGTGTGGATGAGACCTCTGTATTTCACCCTAACAACTCTCCAGGGCATTGATCTGCTGCTCTTAAGCCAGTCCTTACTACAATTAAGTCTGCACAGTGAATCTGTGTGGCTGCAAGTACCAAACACTGAGGAGCTTTTAGCTGACCCAGCCTATCAAACTGTAGTATTCACCTATTTGAGAAGAGAGAATCAGGAAATGGCAAAGAAAAAGGTGTCTGTAAGCAGAAGAAAAATAGCAAAAAAAGGAAGAATTGTGTAATGGCCATAATGGGGTACCCACACCTTGACCCAGGTCGTTGTTTGCCAATAATTCCCCCATCACCTGTACTCACCAGGCTCCTCTGTTAATAGGCTCTGATTTCTCATGAGCCACAGCCACCTAATTACATCCAGGAATGGGACTTACATCCCACTCTTCTCATCAGTGTTTCTTACTCAGTAGCTGCCATTGCTGCTGCCTTCTGTGGTTTTCCCTGTGCATTCAATAAAGAGCTCCAACACCTTCACCAGGGCTAGGAAAATTAGCAGGCACTGGAAATTAGGTATTTCAGCAGCTGCCTCTCTTGTGGATCCACTCCTAAATGCATCCATGGACAATCTTTCATATTAAATGTATAGGAATCCCTAGCCAGAGTCTTCAGCCTAATGCAAGGGAAACTGCAGGACTGATTTCAGGAGGAAAAGAAAAAAGGAAAGGGAAGGCAAGACAAGGTCCCCTTGAGCAAGCAGTATCAATGATATTTATACTGACCAATGTCTAATGTGACTTGTCAGCAGTGGAAATCTGTCCTCAGTCAGGGCTCTGGTGGTTTGTGGGCAAATCTTTCCTGGCTCTGCTTTCTTTCCTGGGTCATCACTACTGGAAGGAGAGCACATGCCATTTGCAAGCATGTGGGAAAACATAATGCACAGATAAAAATACAGCAGCCTTTTGGTTAGGAACTCAAGTTGCTCTGTCACCTAAAATTACAATAATATGAAATTTATGTCAAAAAAAAATGTCACACTGTCAAAATAAAAACCTAAAGGGTTTATTGTTTCTGTTGAAATTTCACTCTGAGGAAATGGAAGAAAAAGAATTTTTTTTTTTCTTATTACCATCACAATGTGTTATTTTAGCTAAGAACAAAGGTTTTGGATATTTTTAACGTTTGTTTGATGGAAAATTGCAGTTGGGCCGTGCTGTGGCAACGTCCCAGTGGCGTTTGTGAAAATGTCGGAGGTGGTCCTACCCTGGGGCACGTCTACAAAGGGAACAACTGTGTCACTGAAGCAGCCTTTCCTTCACACCTGTATTTAGTATTTATCACAGTGGAGGTCATGGCAGGGCTGGCCCATTTTTGAGTGATTATTTTGTTACTATCTGGGTTAAACTGAAATAGGACACAGCTCGTTCTGAGGAAACCTCCCTATGGAGATACCTACTGCAGTAATGAGATGAGAACTCAAGCTAACTGTGGTATTTTGCTTCCAGAGCATGTGTAGGCAGGTCTCATTCTTAAGATGTATTCCTACACGTCAAAAAAAAAAAAAAAGCAAACAACATTTAGGGCTTGATCCTCCTTCCATAGAAACCAGGATCTGTTTTGTAATGGGGTTAAATTTAGAAAGACTTACGAGTTAGACAAAAATTCTTTGCTGGTTTTAGAGAGGAGATAGAGGACCTTAGAGGATCTTTAAGTCTCTGATTTTTATGTACAGATATTGCCTACGTCTGTATCGCTTTCTGTTGTGGGTTGCAGCTGTTTCTGTAATATCTGTCTATAAGCTTACAAGAACATGCTCCATTTGCAGTGGTAATGAACTAATTAAGAAACTAAAATCAGCCAGCTTTCTTTTAAAAGAAATCAATTTAATTTAAATTTTTAAAGTATACTACCACTCTCCAGATATTGAAATTGCACTCCTTTGTGTTCTTAATACGTTTCAACAAGATCAAGTAGCAGCAACAAAATATTCCATTTCCATGGAAATCAGTGTAGTTTTCTTTGCCTCTAATCAGACCACTTTGCTGAAAGCTAAACTGTTTATTTTTAACCTCTCAGAAGATGAAAGCTTGGCATGCCTTTTATGTCAGGAGTGTAGCTGTTCTTCTCTGCTTCATTAGGTCTTTTGGCTTCAGCCTCACCTGTGGCTGAGAGCTGGGCAGTGGGACAGATATGCAGAAGATGCTGATGGCTCTGCCCTCCTTCCTTTGCTCTGCTGGCAGTTTCCAGCCCAGTGCAGTGGGAAACAGCATAAAAAAAGGGGGGGAACTGCATAGGACTTAGGGCATAGGACTGCCTCCTGTGTGGCTGCAGGCTGGCTCAGTGAGAAGCATCAGGATCTGGAGGGGGAAAGTGCAGGGGATGCTCAAAGAGCTGGGATATCTCATGCACGTGCATGAAATAAAGTTGGTTGTCTTATCATTAGTGCCAAAAGCAGAGGATGGGCTCAGGACATAGGCAGCACATCATGTAACCCACAGGACACTTTCCAATCCAGAGGCTGCAGCAGCTCCTCCAGCAGCTCCCACATCCTGCACAGCTCAGTGTAAAAGGCAGTTTTGTAACAATTGCCACTGCACATGCAGCAGAGGCAGAGAAACAGGTGGGTTTGGCCTGGAGCCCAACCTGCTGTCCGGCTGTCTGGGTGTGAGTCAAGCCTTGGTACTTGTACACCGTGCTTGGTGATGAAGGTTCAGAGGCTCTGTAACCTCCTGTGCAGGTGCCACCCACTTCTGGCCTCACAACCAGCCCTGATCAGAGAGATTCCTGTGTGTCCTCCCTGGCTCTGGGAGAAAAATGGCATCAACAGGAAAGCACATTTCAAGAATGCACACTCCAGCATCGTGAAAGTTCTCACTGTACAATACGGCAAGGCAGGCCACTTATTTTTATTTTGTTTTCCACAAAACAAGCTGCTGACTTAGAGCTTTGTACTAAACCAGAAGCTATTACAGCAAATTGTCTTGGGTAGGCTTGTTTATTTTTTGGAGAAGCCCAGTTGCTGTAACCAAGCTGATAGTTATTTTCACTGATTGAAGAGCACAGCAGATCCCATCAATGCATGTGTGTTGGGAGGGGTCCAGCTCGGTATTTGGATGTAAAGATGCTTTTTCAGTTCAGAGATACATACATTTAGGGTTACCATCTCCTCTGTGCAGACTCAGCACTGCACCATGGCACTTTAGTGTTGACTAATGTAGGAAGGAGCTAATGCAGAAAACAGAATTCAGGTGGGGAAAAGAGCCCACAGGTGAGAGGAACAGCCAGAGGGAAGTGACTGGCAGGTGATGGCATAAATAGGGCGTAGGGCAAGGGAGCAGGAGGGCAGGAAAGTTAACAGGAATTTCCAGTGTCCATCCCTTTTCCTGTCTGTCCTCCCCACCAAGGTCTCATCCTTGTTACAGGTGTGTTATCTCAGTGCCTGTGAGCAGGGCAGCAGCGCCTGGCTGCCATGTGTTGGGAGGTAGTTCTGCTGTTTCAGGTTTCCTGGCAGCATTCTGAAGTTGGTGGCATTTGCCACCTTCTCCAGGCTGAGCCCGTGATCTTCCCAGCCAACAAAACATCCCCCATGGATCTCACCAAGATCACGTGTATTGATCTGGTAAGACTGATCTATTGGTTTGGGTGATTTTCTTCTTCTTTCTTGACCTCAATAGAGTTTAACTTATTGATGTATCTGCTTGGCCTTGATTTTGTTGAAGGTTGTGTACCTGAGCACAGTTTAAAATCAGCTGTAGTGCTTTTGCTTCCCTTGTCTCACGTTCTCATTGGCCTGACAGTGCCAAAGACATGGCAGGGATCAGGGACAGCAGGGGCCTGAACCCCCAAGGGCAGGAGCAGATAATCAGCTCATCAACACAAAGGCCTGTGCAGATCCCCCTAATTACTCTCTGGCTTGCACAGCAGAGATGCAGAGAGGTTGTTTACCTCTGCTGATGACATACAGGAGGGAACAATCTCCTGCTCCCTCTTTAATAGCTCGATGCTCCTGCACAAACAGCAACCAGCAGTGAAATTGTCTCCTTGCCGGTAAGGTCAGTAGCTGCAGCTCCTTTAGTGTAGGGGAAAGCGTGCAGGAAAATACCATTTTGGTGAGGTCACTCTTCACCCTGGAAGTGGCATTGAACTGCCTGCATGGGGTGTCTGCCAGGTAGGGAGGGAGAGATTTTCTCTCATGATGCCAAAAATGTACTCCGGCCTTTTCATCAAGTATTTGAGTAACGCCAGAGCTGAACTGGGGAGACAGCAGGGGGATAATCAGAATGACCTGATATGAAATAATCTCCTCTGCTTTACCTGGGTTTTTGGGGTTTTTTTGTTAGCATTCAGATAAGGCTTTAATTAAGGTTTCCATTTGTTACCTATTGATCTTTGATATTTACCCATGGTCCTTTTTTTTGATTGATTCGATCTTGCCAGATAGGAATTAAATACACAATTAGTCTTAAGTTAGCTGAAACTGAATAGTTCAGTTAATGAATAATTTGCTGACAATACTAATTGCTCAGGTTGCTGATAGACTCCAGGAACCACCACAAGACAAACTGATATATTATAACAGGTGTCTGAAACTGGCAGATGGTGAGGGAGAAGAAGCAGATAAGCAGGCTCAGGGAATTCCAGAAAAAGTTAACCTTTTTCCTTTCTGGGCCACACAGGCCTCGCCTGAGGCATCATTGCTAGAAAAATGAGGCCATTGTAAGATTTGTTGGCTCAGTGCAGCATTTGTTTAGTACCAGCCCCAAAAGATAGGTGTGTGAGCATGTGCAGCCTGCAGTGTTTAATTGCCTCTGAGCCAGGGCTCTGGTGCCCACGTGGGGAAGCACTTCCCCAGATGTGTTTAGCCGTGTCTTTCCCGATACACAACACAGGGAGGATGCAGCAGGAGCAGGACTGCAGCACTCAGAGCTGTGTTTGTGAGGAAAGGGCCAGCCGAGCTTTGCTTCTCGTGTTACCCCTATGCAAAACATCTCCTGGGAACATCATTTCTGGTGACTCCATCCTGTGGAGCAACAGCAAAACAAGCACCTACGTGCCTGCCAGAAGGTGCAAGTCAGCCAGGACCAGGAAGAAAAAGGGGTGAGGGGATGTGTGTGTGTGACAAGGAGACAAAAGTTTCAGTTGTTTCAATCCCAGGTGATTTCTCTTTAAAAAGAAAAAAAAAAAAATCACAACTTCTATTCTCTTTTTCCTGCCTGTTTTCCCTAGAGAGAGTTATCTTTTCTTTAGCAGTTTTCCTCCTTCTCAGGCCCACTTTTTTTGTTTTTTTTCTTTTTTGGCACTGCAAGAAGAGGAAGAAAAGAAAGTATGCCAGAGGAAATGAAGGAGAAATGGATAAGCACAACCTGAAAAAGCATTTAATTTCTTTATCAGTACCTAAAAAGCAGAAAACGGTTTTAAAGTAACTTTTATGATCTAGAAGTCATGCAAAGTAATTTTTTTTAAATGCCTACCAGGTCAAGCAATTGTTTCTGTGTCCATCATACCATGTCTATCATGTCCATTCATGCAGGTGAATGAATGACAGTGACATGGTAAAAACTGGCTGACTTCATAATTTTAAAAAAATTTGGTCACATCACTTTTTGCTTTTGTACAGCTTCTTGCTTTCTCACTATGATGCTGAACACCAGCTTTATTGCTGCCTTGTGCACTTTGGGTTCAGAAGTGTTAGATTAGAGGGGATTAGACTGGCTGGGGCTCTGAGCAACCTGGTCTGGTGGAAGGTGTCCCTGCCCCTGGCAGGGAGGTTGGAACAAGAAGAGCTTTAAGCTCCCTTCCAACCTAACAAATTCTGTCATTCTGTGATTAAAGCATTTGGCCCTGAACGCTGAGCCAGGGAGCAGCAGGGGCTGCCTTAACCCCACGAGGACACAGCACCTGTTGATGGAGGCAGCCAAACCATCATCCACCATCCTTGCCCTGCAAGGGAAAAAACAGAAAAAGGCTGGGATTTAATGTAGTTTGAGGACGTTTTTTTTTCTCCACAACACTGGTGAGGATGGAGGAAGGGAGCAGGTGGGGATGCCAGGGGTGAGCTTCATCTGCCACAGGATGGAGAAGTTGGGACCATGCCCAAGGGGAAAGTGAAGCTCAGCCAGGAGGTACCTTTCTGAGGATACCTTTCTGCAAATGGGAAGGCACATCATTCCAATAGTGAGAAAGCATCTGGTTTAAGGGCTAAAATGAAAAGCTGTGTATTGCTGAAAATGCAGAGTCTCAATTTTCCTGTGACATGCAGGATTCATTTCTGGGCCTTGCAGTTCATGAGATAATGGACTGTGTAACTGTTCCTCATCGCTGTGACTAACAGCCCCTTTTTGGCACACATCCTGGAACTCAAAGCAGTGTAATTTTTATTTCTGGATATCACAACTAATTATTCTATTACAACTAGCTGTAATGTTACAACTAACATTATTCATCTGGGCCCTGGTTATCCTTTCCCTTTTATAAATCCTACTTCTGCACAGATTAAATTTTGAGGCTATTAACACTTTGATTACGGTCTAGTCATATTAAATTATCCCTTGGTAGTAAGGTTGTCCTGTCAACCACTATGATACCCACAATTAATTGAAAAGATAACTGGTGGTTTGATGCAAAAGCTGAGCTGGAGCAGGGTAGGAACCCCCAGGGAGTCTGGTGCAGGCTCAGGTGGGCCCTCTCTCCTTCCTTGCAATGAGGCTGGAGACAAAATGGAGTTAGGCTATAAATGGGAACAGGATTTAGGCTTGTAACAAAGGGGGGTGGCTGCATGCTGAAGCATAATTAGTTTTTTAAGTCCTCCTGGGTGACACAAGAGAGAGAAATATGAAAAACAGGGAATTGAGTTACTACCTTCTGCTTAAAACTAGGTCCCCATCCTTAGGTGTTCAAAGGGCCTTGGGGAAACATCACAGCTCCAGGGAACAAAAATCACGGTGTTTGAGACTTCAGCCCTGGTGTACAATACCACCCATGCCTGGGGCCTTTCAGGTTGCTGTTTACCAGGGTATTTCAGGATCCCTGAGGGGATGTGTGCCACAGAGACTCCTATTACCAGCAGAAGGACTTTGGGGTAATTTCCAAACATACATCATCCCTGGATTGAACAGCCCCAGGGGAGCAGTTCCATGGATAATTGTCTTTTTGGCAGCTGTTGCCTATGGCTGGGAGCTGCCATGGAAGCACTGCTCGCCCCGGGCCTGCCTTGTTTATCTCCCCACACTGGGATAGACAACGAGCTACGATTTTCCTTTCCATAATTATTGATAGAGTGGCTGGTAAATGCTTCCTTGCCTTCTCAGCAGACTCAAAGGTTAGCTTGTTAACGAGGAGGTTTTCAGATACTCACCACCCGTGTTCCCTTCGGGGGGCGAGCGGGGTGTCTTTTAATGGCTGTTTGATGCTGTTCACATGGGCAGGCAGCACGATAACAAGGCAAATGATTGTCTGCTTTGCTGATCAGAGCCTGTAATAACCGCTCACTTGGTGCTGCACATTCAGTTCTGACAAACCAAAAGGCACTCACCATTTGGGCTGATGCTGTTTTTTACCCCTGACACGCACCAGTTGGGCATGGGGTTGTTGCGTCTAATTGCAAATGATCTTTGATGATTTTTTTTTTCCCCTCATATCTCCAGAGGCATAACTTCAGGAGCGCCAGCAGCAGGCAATGCAATTTCAAAACGTTTGGGAATGCCAATTAGGGCTTATTTATGTGATGATTGAGCTGCCTGAGAGCTCGGTGCCCACCAGAATGCACTGTGGCCTTAGACAAAGGGAATTTTCTTGCCTGCCTACATCTGATGAAGAGGGATACTTGCATGGTGATGGGCTCTTTTCTCTGCAGTTGAACACCTCAGTTCAATTGTTTGCACCTGCAAAAAGAAGTCCATCATTGTTGATGATCTGGTGCATCATCACCTGGGGTTTGTCTATACTAATTTATGTTACTGCACGTAGAATAGAAAAAGAAATTACAAGTAGCTCTAGAAGAAGAAACTTTTTTTTTTTTTTTCACTAATCTCCAATAGTAAACTTGGGTTTATAATAAATGTAGTAAATATAGGTTTATGGGTAAATAGTAAACTCAAATCTCTGCTGAATTATTGGTTAGTGCCACTAAACCAACTGGGCAAAATTGTTTTGTGATGTGGGTGTGGTTTTCATTTGGCTCATTGCGTTTTTACAATTTGAGCACAGGTGGAATTTTATTTGATGTAGACTTAAGGCTTTGTTTCCAACACTAAATATCCCTGTATTTTGGAGACAGGCTCTGCTGTTCTGACCTGGCATCTCCCAGCCTTCGAGCAAGGCAGGAATGCATTGCAGACCTTTCCAAATTACTCAGTTCTTGCGGGTGGCTGGAGGACGGTTTCTGCAGCAGACACGGTGGGATTTTCCTGCATGGTGGGCCTGGAGCTCATCAGCTTCTTCCCTCCTACTCTTGTTAGGTGTCACTGTTTCCAGAAATATTCCTGAATCAGGGTTAACTGGGAGCTGTTTCCCTCTCCTGCACAGCAAGCCTTTGCTCTCAGCAGAGCCATTGGCCGCACTGCGCAAATCCAAGCGCGACTTTGGTCCCAAGGGACTCAGGCTGATGTATGTGAAGCTCACACATTCTATAAATAAGCAGAGTGCATATGTTAGGGCACAGAAGTAGGAGGACAATGTCAGAAGACATTTACTGCTTGCTTGAGGAGCAGTCAGTTGAGATGAAAGCTTTGTGGCCAGACTTTCCCAAAGAGCTCGCTCGCATGACCGAGGTCGGCTCTCATTTAGCCACTAAAATTAGCAGTGGAGCTTCTAGGCCAGCTGACTCTTTTGGGTGCTAAACAGCTTTGACAGCCTGGCCAGAGACATCCTAGAAAGCGCTGCTGAGTGCTTAAAAAAAAAAAAAATTTAAAAAATCTATTGGTTATGGAGTTTCTCCAAATGAAGTGGACCTCCTCTGGAAACCTGTCCCTCCCACTGCCTGCTAAGGGTTTGAAAATCTACTTCTGCTTTGCACACAGGTAGGAGACACTTGGAGATATGGGCAGGCAGAGAGATACAGATCTGCAATGCACACCCACAGATCTAGGGCGACTTGAGCTGTGCTCAAGCTGCTGAGCACTCAAGTGATGTAGGATTGGGTGAAAGTAGTCAGTGCTGTAAAACAGTCCCCAACCATAAAACAAGCACTGTCCTCTGATTCTCCCTGGGAATGACAGGGGTGGCGTTTAAAACCAAACAAAAAACCCCACAACAAACCCAAACAAGCAGAAAAAACAGAGTAGCAAGTTTTTCCTTCTTTTTCCTCCTGTTTTTGGTGTTGTCCTTTGTCTTCTGGTTTTAGTTTTAAAAGCTTGAAGTTTCCCCCACTGTGAATTGGGTGAGACGTATTTTTAGAAAACAATAAGGATCTCATGAGGCTAGAGCTGGGTCTAATAGAGAAAAGACTAACTGGGGAAGGGCAAGAACCAAATGGTAATGTTTCACTTATTATGATGAAAATTAGCCATGAATAGGAAGAGGAAACAGCTGGAATTAATATTATCTCGCTTGCATTTTGATTCTTTAAAGTCAAACAGAACAAGAAATATTTGCTAAGAAATGAGAAATTGAAATACTATTTTTTGAGTTTTTCATGCAAAACCCTTTAATCCATTGTGGGAAATGTCCATAAAATGTTTTTCCATATGTCCTGCAGAAAGCTGGTCCTTTAGAAAATACCTAAATTCTCTTTCTGTACCTGTGCCAGATACTTTAGGCTTAATGTAGAAATCACAAAATTTGTTAATAAAAAGGGCAGCAAATGAAGCAGGGCTATGGGTAGAGAGGCCTCTGGAAGGCTATTGACTAAATCTGCAGCTTCATTAATCACCTAAGGACAGGAGCTTTCTCTTTTTTTTTTTTTTTCTTCCCCATAAGCCAGAAGATATATTTTTAATTAAGACAAATGGAGAAAGGGTGGTTCCACAACTCATTTTATGACAGTAATGGGAAGTCAGAACTTTATTTCAAGTGTATACTCACCATCTGTGGGGAGCTGGAGCAGAACTGAGTGATAAGGTCATGACCTTTGATCATCTCTCAAAATGAAACCTCATTGAACAACCTCTCTGGGTTAAATTCAGCCCTTGGATATGAAGGTATTTCTTATTAAAGACGTGCATCTGAGAGCTAAACACAGCTACAGGAGTCCAAACAAATCTGATCAGGGTATGAAAGTGAATTTTCACTGGTTATATCTAGGGAGTGGTATTGGATCAGTGAAGGAAGTCCCACAGAGCTCTGATAAAAATGATCTTTATGGAAACTATTAAATTGGGTTTGGCCATCTTGGGTCATTTTATTGTTATTGTATCTCTGTCAGCGATCACCCAGAACAAAGTTTTCAGACTTTCCAGGAAATTAACTGAAGATCAGTTATTGTGCTGTCTTCCAAATTTATGGCCCTGCAGCTGACTACAGACCCAGACATACAGCCATAAATAATCTCTTGTGTCTTCCAGCCCATCAAATTGAAATCTGCTTCCTTGGGAAGAGGCAAAATGAAATTGGTGCATTACAAACATATTTATTAAAAGGTGTGTTCAATCTTTTGTGAAGCATGAGGAATCACCAGTGTTTAGTAGGGAATGAGATTTTTTCCTTTTTGCTTTTTGTTTTATGAGTATGAATGTATCTGAAAAACTCAATAAGAGGAGCAGCATGGAATAAGTTTACCTTCTGAAAGTCAAAAGCAAAGGCCAGACCTGCAGCTGATTAATGGCTGCATAATCTATCAGTTCAGAATCAAGGAGCTGTGGGTAGAGGCTAAGTTATTTGTAAGGTAATTTAGCTTGACCTTAACGAAGGCTAAGTTCCCAAGACCATGGCAAAGTCTATCAATCTCTCTGGCTCTGGAAGCACTTGGGGAGTTTTCTTACTGTATCATCGTAAGTGCATTTGTTGTTTGTGAAATATTACAGCACAAAAGATTTTTTTTTAAAATTCTTTTTAAAAAAGCAAGACTATAGCAGTGGTGGTAGTGCCTCTGAGATAACAAATTATTATTAGAAGGGGGAAAACTGCAGCAGCAGGATACAGTGGTGAATCCCCCAGATGTAGAAAATCCTTTCACCCTCTTTAGGCTGCAGTAGGATTAATTGAGTTTCTCCCTTGGCAAAAACTTTTTGTTTAGCAGATCCCCTTGTGTCAGGCCTTCCTTGCAGCAGATAAGGGCAGGTGCTGTGGTGGGGTGAGAGAAAACTCCTGCTGACTACAGATGGAAGGTACCTGAGGAAGGTGACTCATCTGAAGGGTTTTGTTTGCACACACTTAGACCAAGGCGGGGATGTTTTGCTGACTGGTGACTACCAAGAAGTAGCACATTTTCAAGGAGAGATCCAGATACCTGGATTTCTCTAAGGTTTTCCATCTTTAAAACAAGTCTTACTGCTTGGATAAGCATTGGTTCCAACTCTCAGTTTCCTGGCTACAAAGTTGGTTTGGGCCTGTTTTCTTCACACAAATAAACATGGTGATGACTAGGCATGAATGAGGCATCTTAAATTCTACATCGTTGGGTTATTTTTGCAGTGTTGAGAATAACATAAGAGCAGCCCATGGCTGTTCGCACACCTGGTTCATCCCACAAATTATTTGCTCAAGAAGGGCTGAGGGTCTGGCACGACCTAAGCTAAGACACAGCTAAGACACTGCAAAAGCTTCCAGTGGTTTCAGTGACTTCTGGCTGAAATTTGTAAATAGCCTTTGCTACTGTCCTCCAGCAAGAATGTTGTCTTTTTTTAATAAGGAGAATTATCTGTGTTCATTCACAGTAGCTCTGCCTGTTTACCCTGTTGCTTTACTTACTCTGTTTTCTTACCAATATTTAGTTTGTTCATATTTCCATTAAATTCCTCCAGGAATGGTCTTTTGGGGCTAGTTTTCAGTTTGCTGTTATATTCCTTTCTCACCCAGCAAACTCAGCTGCTGTATTTTTTTTTTCCCAGTGCATTATTCAGCCTTGTGCTCTTTCCCAGGTTTTCTTCCTCTTTCTCCCCCTTCCTCCTCCTTCCATACAGAGGAGTGTTCTGTGCTGTGCCTTTTTTTCATTCTCCCTTTCTGCTTTCCTCATTTCCTCATGATATCTCCGTGGAAAGAAAATAAGCAGAGAAGGAGCCACGGAAGGAGGCAGTACAGCCATACTTACAAAAACAGGAAGGCAAAGATATGGAATGATGGATGGTGGTTCAACATAGTGTCTGAGCTCTCCTCACCTGTTTTGTTGCGTTATGCTAAGCAGAACTGCCACACTCTCTCGATTTTAAAGATGGATGAAGGGGTTCAAACAGCAAAAACAGCCAGTTGGATCTTTTATGCTTCCAAAGCAAGGCTTCAAAATGTAGGTCAAAAGCTGTCTCTGGATGGTGCAGGCTAAATGTGGCAGCAGTGGTGAGCTCCTGGGCTTTTCCACAAAGGTACCAGAGGAACTTTGGGGTTCCTGTCCCAGAAACAGCTGGCAGACAAACAGGACTCAAAGTCAGGATTTGCATTCACTCATTTACTTCAATGAGCTGTAATTCTCTTACAGGGTTTTTATGTTTTCTAATGATGTTGTTTTGAATTTTCTTTTGATAGCAGCGTCATTACTTATTCTGGAAGTATATTTCAGTTGTTTAGACACCTCAGTATTCCAGGGAGATCTCTCTTTTCAGAAAGAAAATTAATTCGGTGTTTAACTCATAGCGGTGTCTTCTGCAACCTGTTTTTAATGGGCAAAGCAAAGATAAATTCAATATAGTGCAAATCATAAGAATAATGTCCGGTGTCTTCCTTTCTCCTTTCTTGGGGCAGAGCTGCCAGGCAGCGTTACAGAGAGCTCTCTGGTGGGAAAAGGAGATGCAGAGAGCGCTGCCATCAGTCTTTGCCTGCACTTAGCTAAACCCGTTGACATTCACGGGCTGTAATGGCAGGAAAGCTTTCCAAAGCCGTTTGACTGGGGAAATTTGAGTTATCGTCATTGTCGTGTCTCAGTCTGACAGGGAAAATGATTTGTCGGTCAAAACGTCTCGTAAACACAGACGTTGGGCTCAGTTTAATCAGAGGCGGCTCCTCGCGCGGAATGCGGGCGGCTCGTCCCCGAGGGAGAGGGGAATGGAAGAGCAGGGAATTCACGGACTCCTGGCAGCTCTGGGGCAGCAGGGAATGCATCAGAAGGAAAGCTGACTGCCTGGGGAGAGGGAGGTTCTCCCTTGGGATCAGCTCCCCATTCCCCATCCAGGCACAGGCCGGGCTGAGCCGGGACTGAGGTTAGTGTGCTGGGGTCAGCCGGAGACCCGCTGGGAAGAGGGAAAAGCCAGGTATCCCATTGATGCCTAGGGAAGGCTGACCTGGAACAGACTAGACAGCAAAGAGAATGAAGTAGGTATTTATTAAAAGGCCTTAAAATATACACCTTGGGCAGTACAAGAGCCTGGCCAGGGCTACACCCAAAGTGGACCCAAAACGGTCACAAAATGGATGACTGGTCGTGAGGTCTCACACTTTTATAAGTTTTGGTCCACTTGCATACTGGTTTTAATTGTCCAGTTACATCTTCTGATTATGAAGTCCCGTCCTTCTTGTTTTCCCTCTTGAGTCCACCATTGTTTATGCTTTTGGGCCTCAAAACTTTTAACAGTTGTCCTTGGTCTTCAGCAGGAAAAGGATTTGCTTTGTCTACTACCCACTCTGAGCTTACTAACACTTAATATGAGGCTCAGCACTACACCCCTAGGCAGCACAGAGCCTGAAAAACATGAAAGCTAAAATTAAGGCATCACCTTTATGCCTGGATGACACTGGTGAGGGGTGGGGATGGGGCTGGCCCAGTGCCAGCTGAGTGCACCCAGGATCTCCTTCTGCAGGTGCCTGTGGGCCTGAGCAGATCTCCTTGTGCTAATGGCCTCATTAAGATCAAGCCTGTGTACCTCACAAATCTACACAAAGAGAAATTAAAGCCCAGATTAGATTAGGGGCTGAAGGCTGGGAGCATACAGCTGTCTGCCAAATTGCACACTGAATTCCATTTCTGCATAGACTTTTACTGATAGCAATTTGAAGGCAGTCATTAGAGCCATCAGCCTTTGAATGAGAAATTTCAAGGGACACTTCAGCATAAATCTGCTCCTCTGCTGTAAGAAATTATTCCTGATATGCTTTGGGCTATGGAAACCAATTACATTAATTTTGCACAATAACCTGTTTCTCCCAAACAGGGGTAGCACTCCTGGCCATAAACAGGCATCTTTTTACTTCCAATTAACTGTGTGGGTGGATAAACATAAGGAAAACTGCCTTTTCAACTTGAATTTAATAATCAGAAAACAATGGTGGAAAGGAATCATCATTTACAGTTAGAATATGAGACTCTGGCCATCCCTATTGCCTTCCTCTGCAAGCCAGCTGGGTTTGTGAAAACAGACAAACCCTTTCCCATTAAATCGTAAATACTGCAGGTTTTATTCCTTACTGGCTCCTAGGCTCCAAGATTTAGGAAAGGGTAGGATATTAATTTCCAGAACTGAACTTGACATAAGTCACAGTGCTCCAGCTGTCATTTAAACTACAGGTGTGTTTTTCTTCTATTCCAGATACTCCAGAGCTGCCCTGTAATCCCAGAATCCTACTGAATTCCCACCCTGGTGATATATCAATGTCAAAGGGATGCAACTGGTAATTCTGCCTGGCTGTTAAACTGCCTCATGTCACCCTGTTTCCAATGGCTGCTGTCAAGGTATGTGTTTTAACTGCTTGCAAGTGCTTTAATCTTATTATTAGTAGAAAAAATAAGCCATTATTAATGCTTAAAGCCATTGTTATCTTCTCTCTCCCTGCCAGCCTGTTCTATGTTAATATTAGTATTTCTAAACCGAAGCTCTGTACGTGTGACTCAGGGCCTCCCATGTCATTAGTCTGAAAACCCTGAGAGCATTTTCTTACGCAAAAAACTGCACATGGAAGGAAGAGGGTCTTTTTATTTACCTTCAGATTTCCATCCTTGAGGATTTTCTTGCTGGGTGTTCTCAGGTTGCAGCTGCAATTAGAAGACTTAATTGGTTTTATATGAACCCTGGGATTCCTTCATTCCCCAGGAGCTGCTGGTTTTCATTAAAACCACCACCCAATATCATGAGACATGCAATTAAATTCTCAAGCTGCCGACATAGTTGCTAAAATGGTTTATGAAGCCTCAAGGGATAAATAGGTTGGGAGAGGAGGCTCTGGGAGAGGCATGAGCTGCTCCAGCTCCATCAGAGGTCTGGTCCTGTGTGAAGGCAAGGGCCTGTAATTGCTGCTGGACTTGTGTTAATCCATGTCTGTAAAGGCCTGGCTAGGGGATGGAAGAATGGACCACAAAAGCTTCAGTTGCATCTTCTGGGCCTCTTGCAAAGCATTTTTTCCCAGGCAGCAGTGGCATTGGGAAAAGCAAAAATAAACACTCACAGTATGTCTCCACACTCCTCAGCTGAGTGGAAAAGGAGTACATTATGCCAACTTCTCTTCCAGTTGCTTGGCTTAGTGCAGTGATGGTAGCACAACATGGGGGAAGTCGTGCCTGCCAGTTTGAGATGTGGATTCATATCCAGCCAGCAGGAAAGAGCTGTGGATTTTTTTGGGAGGGGAGAGAGATTTTCTTTTGTTAACTGCTTTTGCATTTTGCACTGAGAATAGGATCAAAGTTTAAAATGAGCAGCCCAGCAGAACAGTGCTGGATCTGTGATCCATGTGTCCAGGTGTATCTTCCCTTAATGTGCTCCTGAAGGTTTGAAGCACAGTCAGAAGTTCCTTTGAAATTGTGAAAGTCATAAGTGAGGAGCATTGGTAGGTCAGAAGGAAGAGACATCAAGAATTAAACTTGCTATTTTGGTCTGTTTTTTCCCTCAGAACCTTAAAAAAAAAAAAAAAAAAAAAAAAAAAGAGGGCATTGTGCAAGAGAATCAGTAATCCTTGGGAAGAAAAAAAAAGACATAAAACAGTATTTTAAAACTGCATTACATTAATTTGNAAAAAAATCCTTCCAGGTATTGAAGAAAAGAATATGTGCAGGGTTCTGTGGTCCCCTCCCTTTAGCCCTGGCTGTCTGCTGTCCTTTCCTTCAGCTGCAGTCTGCTGAGCTCCTGTCTTCCCATGGGAAGTGGACCTTGTGGCCTTGCACAGAGAAATTTCAGGAAAGTAGGTGTACGTCATTCAGGTAGTTGCTATTTTATTCCCTTTATTGAGGCACTGGAGAGAGGGCATCTTTTTTAAAATAAGACAAATATTTGGAATAATTTGTGATTTCAATTGTAAACAAGCTTGGTGTGATTATGTAGCCACAGCTGCTGGGAAACATGAAGTATTTTATCTGGCAGGTCCTATCTCTCTCTAGGTCTGGCAGGCCAAGAGACCGAGCTTTCCTGGGAAGACCCACCACAAGAACAGCATCCAGCATTTTTCCTTTTTCCTTTCTTTCCTTTTTATTTTTTTTTTTTTTCCCCCAGCAGCCGCGCTACTTTTCTAACTTAAAAGCCAAACCTGTTCCCTTTCTCCTCTTTGTGCAGGTCTGCAGAGAGAGAGAGAGCGAGCGTGCAGGAAGACGGGCAGAGGCTGGGAGCACTTTCATCCTGCTGGGGCCGTGCGTGTGTGAACATCCCGAGCATCCCGGGGGGAGCCCTCTCTGGGAGGCGCCGCAGAGCCCGGTGTGCGGCGCCGATAAGGGGATGAAACAATGGCTGCGACACCGAGAGCCTGCACACAATTGCTCGGTGAGGATGTTGCGGAGTCAAGGGCTTTGCGCCTTCCCTGCGCGGAGCAGAGCTGCTCGCTCCTGAACGCTTTAACCCCTTCTCTTCCTTTTTTGCCGTGCGATTTCGTGCACAGCTTATAAGAGCGTCCAAATTTGTGAATGCTGAGGAAATGGCACTTGTGTTTCTTGTTACTTGCAAAGGTTTGCATTTCCTTTCTTCCAGGGCCACTGTGGGACCTGTAAACCACCACAGTGCAGCCCAGGCCCTGTGCCTGTGTGAAGATTTAGAGATACACAAGTTGTTCCCTGGCAGAGGTGGGCAACCCGAGATGTCCTTGCTTGAGATCCCCAAGTGGAGCTAAGGAGCCAAATTTCTTATATGATTGATGCCACGTTTCCTCATTAATGCCACAAAGATTTATGTGAAGGGAGTTCCAGAGTGCTAATGGAATTACCCACCTAAATCTCCCCCACACTGATGGCAGGGAACGCTCCGGTTCTTTGCCCTCACGTTAGTACTGGGTGAATAATTGAATTATTTGGTAGCTAGCAAAACCAAAAGCCCCTGATTTTTGTTGGTAGTGTTGAGGGGTTCTCAGTACCTGTTTTTTGAATACCTTTATTTAGGCTTGAGTTATAATTTGAAATACAAAATGAAAACATTTTGATAATTTTTCCCATTCCAGTGCCAGTGAGGGTCAGTGGTTTCAGACAGTAAACTCTGCTTTTTTTTTTTTTTTTAATTAGCAAAATGCCATCCTGGAGCATTCCACTTACCTATGTTTAGTGCCCCTGCTCCTGTCAGGATTTTAATGTTGCTTCAGATCTGGGGCTGATTTTGCTGAAAAGTCCTTTCCCATAGCCTCAAGGCTGCCAGTTAATTTCCTAAAATCCCCTTGGGTTTAGTGTCTGTGCCAGGGTGCAGAACTGCACCAGCTGAGCTTAGGGAGGATGAAAATAGCAGCACAATCACTTCTGCAGCGCAGGACTGACTTCTGGTCTGGTGAAAATGACTGAAGGAGTAGGAATAATTCTGGAAATCACTCTGAAATCAAGATGGGAGGAAACAGCTGGGGCTGGGCAGCCTCTTGTGTGAAACCACTTCTATGAACCTTGTTCAAGTGTGTGCACAGACACCTGGGAATGATTTATTCCTTGTCATGGGCCTGACCCTGTGGAGCTGTGAGTGTTGTCAGGAAAGGTGACCAGGTCAGCTGCTCCATGCACTAGGAGGACAGCTTGTGCCTATAAAGAGAAAACAAGTTCAGGACACTGGAAGTATAAGAGTCTGAAGATTAATGATAGAAAACCATCATGTGTCCGAGGAGAGGAAAGTAAGCAGGAAAAAGGAGCCTAAATTAGGCTGCACCTCCCTGGGCAGAACACTCAGGTTATAAATATTCTGGCAGCATTTAGAGCAGGGCTGGCTGTGCTGGTTGTTCTTTGCTGTCTGTGTGTGTTCATTCTACTGCTGTGCTGTGCTGACAAAGCCACCCCCAGTGTCTCTGAGGTGTGGCTGAGTGCGGGTTTGGCAGCAGGACTGACACCTGGCTCTGCTGCAGAGCACGGGGGCTCTGCATTGTGAGCATTTCATCGCTCAGCTGCTGCCAGGGATGCTGGGTTTAAAGAGCATCTTCTCAGAGGAGCCAAACCTTTCCACGCTGTCACTGAGTCACCCTGATCTTTGTCATCAAGCTGACACAAGGGCTTGAAAAGCGTCATCACCCTCCTCTTCACCCCCGAAGCTGACAGGCAGGGGAAAGTGAGGCTTGGAGAGGAAAATGTGGGGTGCTGATGTCCCAGCTGGGTGCGAGAGCTGGGACCAAAGCAGCAAAATGCTTGTCATTGTCAGCAGACTTCAGCCTTCAAAACCCCCCCCAGTGATTGTTTTAGAGGAGCAAAACAGTCATTGCTGCAAGGAGCCGGCGCCTGCAGTGAGCTCCACCTCTCCCTCCCTTTCTCCTGGCCCTTTCCTGCGGGGATCAAGGTGTGAGGGGGAGTCAGCAGCACCTGCAGTGTGTGCTGAACGAGATCAGGCACTGGTCAGTGTTTGCTGGGCTGCAGTGGATGGGATCACCGGGAATTGCTGCATTGCTGAGTGCAGTCAATCCACTCACCAGCACAGCACTGCTCCTGAAGGATCCCAGCCAGCTGCTCCTGTCTGCTGTGGTGCACGGGAATGAAAAGTGCAACCCAGCCTCTGGTTCCAATGAAAATTCTCTCTTGTCTGGAATAGCTCTGCCCTGGGAGATGCCTTTAATATGATGGTAGGGCTGCTATGTCAGGATGAATGCTTTTTTTATTTGTAAAAGAAGAACTTTATTCCTACCATAAAAAAAGTTTAGTGCAGAGAGTCAGCTGAGGTAATGTTTTTAGAAGCTGAAAATATCAGGAAATCAAATAAAAGGCAACAGTGATTTTTTTTTTTAGATTTCTCTTTCTCCTCTTTTAAAAAGCTCCTGAGAGTTCATTTCCTGGTGTCATTGTCGTAACTCCATATCTGAGTAATTCGTTTGTGTTTGTGTCAATCCCACGTATGCCTCTGCAAGTGTTGCATGCAGTTCAGACTAAATGAACAGCTAAACTAAAACTGGTACTGAGCAAATCAAGCTGCAAACTGTGTGTATAGGCAGGAATAGAACCCTTTGCAAGAGCTCCACTGTGCCATCAGGTGTTCTCTGCTGGGTGCAGTGTTTTTCTTGGATCATTTATACAAAAAGGGCACTTTGATTTTTGTCTCCATATCAGACGCATTATGAGACCAGTGCTGCTATCCCAACTGTGTCAGCTTCCTGGATTTCAAGGCAATTTTCTGGGCCCCTCTGTCTTTTCACTCCTGGTTGTGCTGATGTGAATAAAATCACTACTGAGCAGGTAACCTTAATGTCATTCAGAACTCAGACTCTTCATGTTAAACTCTGGCTTTTGGCTTGGTAACTCAATAGCCTCTGAACTAACAGCACTGTTGAGCCAATCAGGACTTTAAACCAGGCTGTTTCCGTTAAGGAGCCAGTGGTTTTTGGACATGCCTCTTTGCAAGATGATACAGGAGTTACTTTATGGTTATGGCTGAGTTATGGTTATTTTTAGGGTTAGGATTCATGCAGGGAGAACAAGGAAGGGGCTGAAGCATGGTGGAGTGGGGCTGTGAAGGGATTCCCAAGGGAGGTGTGGGCTGCCAAGGGTGGTCAGAAACTCTGTGGTTCAGTGTGTTATAGTTGGGGAAGAAAACCCAAAAGGATGCATTGCTTGTCTCTCACTCCTTCACAATCACAGCTGCTTTTGGGGCCAGATGCATCCCTTTCCTGGAGCATAATTTCCAGCTCCAAGGAAACCATTAGCCATTTTCCTTAGAATATATTTTGAAATGTATCATCTATTCATTACTGTCCTATTTTGAAGGAAATGGGCGATTCATTATTTTGAAATCACAAACTTTAATGATTGCTCTCTCCATGAGAATTCATTAGGCTTTATTTCATCAACTACCTGATGGACACTGTGGTCTTTGCAAAGAAAGAGCAGCTGCAGTTGCATAAGAGGTAAAACAGACTCCATGGACATGAGGAAAAAAATACCCTGGATAGCAGTCTAGCCTGCAAAATCAAAAATCAGATACTCATAGTTTAGGTAAATTAAAGCTGAAAGAAAACCAAATCACTTTGCAGCCTCAGGATAAATGAAAAGCCAATCTGAATATCAAATTGACCTTGCTGCAGGGGAGAATAATTTGGCATGATGTATATGCTGTCTCTGAATGCGTTGCTTACAGACAAACTAAGTGGTTTTCCTGGAAAAAGAAGAAAAGGAGGTGAACATAAAGTCATGAGGAAACAAGGGTCTTACTCCCAAGTCAACCCTGAGATCATTTTGGAGCCAATGCACTTCTAAGGGCAAGCAGCACAGCTTTTAGGGAAAGATGCAAGATTTTTCTTGGTAAGAGTGTTCCTTTATGCATAAATTCTACAGAAATTGATGCCAGTTTTAGCACAGCAGCTCAGGGACAGCATTAATGAACACAGGACAAGTAGGAATGAGTGTATGAGAAATGGAGAAAAAGCATGCTGTAGAGAGACTGAGGGAGAGTGGGTATTTAGAAGGATATCCTGGCCTCAGTGAAGGTACTGGAAACTTTGTTATGAATGTCCAAAATATTAGTGATCTTTGTAATTTTTTTTTTTTTTTAAATTTGATCCTGTTATAGAGCTCCTGTAGCCAAGCAGCCCTCCTGAAATGCTTGGAGTGGCTTGGTGTGTCACTAAACCCACCACCCTGAGAGCAAGAACAGGAGTGCTTTCATTCCTGAAGCCTCACTGTCAGGTCTCATTAGGGAACTAAGTGTTCTTGTTTCCCCTAATTACCCTGCAGACATCCCTGGTGCTGTTCAGCTTCAGTTTATGGCCCCTTCAAGTAAAGTGCAGCTCCATAAAAAGCCAGCCTAAGATGTGCAGGGTAAGAAGGCACAGACCTGCTGGGTGGGTGCAGAGCATAAATACCAGGGCTAAGTGAGGAGGTGGGTTGGCAGGAACAAGAGTGGGAAGATTGTGCCTGTTAGTTACCGCTGGGTCTCGGGGGAGTTTTGCCACCAAATTCCATTAAAATGAGAGCTTCAGCCTTTAAAAGCATCATTCAGGGGGCTTGTTTTGTTAAATAAGCTAGCAAAGATTGTATATTAGTCTCTGACAGGGCTACATTTGGGTGAAAACCACGCTGAATTATTTATTTTGTCATTAATGTCACAGAAACCACAGTAAGGAGAATTATATAGGCTGCGAAAGCGAGCGGCTCTAAGTCAGGTTCAAACAAATGGAATTGTTATTCTTCAACACCAGTAGCAGGCTGCAGCTGCCTAATGCATCCAGGAGAGGATGAGAAGTGAATGGTAAATCAATGGAAAGGTTCACACCTGACTGACAGCCTTTAAATAATGTAAAGGGTCCCTGGGCACACGGCAGAGTTATACAATACCATTAGTATTTAACACCAGTGGAAAGACACGCAAGAAAATGTTTGGCGAGTTTTGTTCTCGTTGCTGCAAAGTTTAAAGAGCTGGAGGGTACATGGAAAATGGGGTGCAAAGCTCAAAGTGGGCTTGGACGATGAGAAAACAAAGAAATTTTAATTTGGCCAGACTGAATTTGGTTGGTATTGGCCTTTGGTAAGGCCAGAAAGGGCCCTGTGGTGTGCAGGGCAGAGGACTCCAGGGAACGGTGCTCCCTGGAATAGTTGGGGCAAGGAGGTGAACCAAAGGCCACTTTGGGGCTGCAGGCTCAGCCCCTTCTTGTGCCACACAGGTGACATCTCTAAGCCATGCTGTAAAAGTTGCCACAACTCTCTCTGATGGTGTCCCCTTGCCGTGCAAGCTTCCACAACTCTGATGCTCTGCCCACCTCTTGCCAGCTTGTGGAAAGACCATTCAGGGCATCCTGGAGGTTTTCAGCTGTGTTCTGTCTTCCACAACACAGCTTCTGTTTCCCTGAACAAACATCAGGAGGAGCAGGATGAACAGAATTGGCAGCAGTAGGATGAACACAATTGGAAGTTGTATCCAGCAGATACTGAGGTCACAGTCTGTTTCTGGGAGTCTGTGCATTATTGCAAATCCTCTCTGGATGTGTGCACATGCCAGCTTGTACACATGTGTGCTCACACACTCACTCTCTCTCTCTCTGAATTATGAAAGGTCTGAGCTTTGCATTTCTGACCCCAGAAATGGGTCATAAAAGGACGTTTGGTTTGTGGCTGTTTGGTGTGCTCAGAAAAGGGAAAGAGGATAAATGTCTGTGATCTGGCAGATGGGCATACCTTCATGTTATGATTAGTTTATGGCCATAAACTAAGCCACAGTAAGTTTCACTCAACATGAAGGAGAACTTCCATATCTTGAGGGTGGCAGAGCATGGAACAGCTGCCCAGGAAGGTCATGGAGTCCTGACTGGAGAAATCCCAAACCCACCTGGATATGTTCTTGTGTCACCTGTTCCAGGTGGTCCTGACTTGGCAGGAGGTTGGACTGGATGATCTCCAGAGGTCCCTCCCAAACCTGATGATTCTGTGATTCCATCTTTTTCCACTACACATTAGGATGGGAGAAAGTAAGGCTTTGATTTGTGATTCAGCAGCAGACTTTTGGTGGGACATTAGGTGTACAGTGATTTACACGAGCTATGCAGCTTTCTGCTTTGTCATCTATGAAATTGGGAGAAGTAGCCTGAAAATTATGTAGTGATGAGAAATGCCTTGGCAGCTCTGTGGTGCTGAGGAACAACTGTAATGAGGTAACAAGACTGTGAAACTTTGGTTTATTAAATTCTTTCCGATGTTAATGGTTAAAGTTTATGGGAACAGTATCAGAAACACATCTGGGTTTTTAAGAAGCTGAGGCATCATTTATTCTGCAGTGAGAAATGACAGCCACTAGGAAGACAAATATTAACTTTTTGTGTAACTGTAGTGAGGATGAGCCTGTCAGTTAATGAAGGTTGAGAGATTGTTTTAGCAAGCAGTAGTTTGATAGTCCACAGCAGACTGGGAGGTTTATAGGGAAGATTTCCTGGAATAAACTATGTATTGTAATGATAGGATGCAGCCTTTAAACAGGCACAGCCATCAGAAGGAACTTCTGACAGCCAGAAATTAATTGCAAACATTTTCTCAGCAATAGAAAAATTTTAAAGTAATCGTACTTTTAATTTAATGATGGGAAAAACATCTGCTTTGTCATGTTTATGAATACTAATTAAAAAAAAAAAAAAAAAAGAACACTTAATCTGGTAACACCATTTGCTTCAGTGTCCTTAGACACCCCTCTGACCTTCTGATGGAGCTATGAAAAGTGTCTCCTCTCTTCCTGGGGTTTCTCCTCTTTTATCTGCCACCCACCAGTCTCCTCACTTGATCTCCTTTGCCTGCCTGGCTGCTCTGAAGTTCTCCCTTGGTTTTGCTGCCTCCAGGCCATGGGGTAGGAGTTAAGCACAGCACAGCAGTGGACAGCTGAGCCCCTCTTTGACAAAGAAAAGCAGCAGGGTCTCTTCTCTGCCACCTGGCTAGAAATCCTCAGTAGCTCCCTTTAGCCATTAATTCAATAGAGCAACTTAAAAGATGTCTCCACTGGCCTTTCTCTGTTTTTACTTGGCTGGGCATTGTTGTTCTTTATTTTCCTACTAATTCCTGTGTCACTGCATGTATGTGTGTCATCTATCATGTGTGACACATCACTTGGATCTGCTCTTTTTCCTCCCTAAATCATGAGCAGCATAGCCCCAACATGCAGCTCTCAGAAAAAGTCTCTTAGATGAGGATTTCACTCGTCACCATTTAGTTATTTTGGCTGTAAAATGTAGCACACTGACTTCATTTTGCCCTGTGAACCCACAGGCAGAGCATTTGCATGGCACGCAGTTACTCAGGTGAGAAAAGGTGTGGTGAAGAAAAACCCTCACGGATAATGAGCAGAAAACTGACTCTGCCCAATGTTGTCATACATGTGTGGGTGTGGTGAGTTCCAGTGAGGCAGTGAGAGACCCAGCTGTGGTGGTGTGAGGTGAAGAGAATGATTACAGCCCAGGTTAAGGCAGTCAGGATAATGTCACTGGAGTCATTCCAGTGGGTTTGTATTTCACAGAATCATGGAATGGCCTGGGTTGGAAGAGACCTCAAAGATCATCCAGTTCTGATCCCCCAAAGGTGGGCAGGGACACCTTCCCCTATCCCAGGTTGCTCAGAGCCCCATCCAACCTGGCCTTGGACACTTCCAGGGATCCAGGGGCATCCACAACTTCTCTGCACAACCTGTGCCTGTGCCTAACCACTCTCATAGGGAAGAATTCAATCCTAATATCCAATATAAACCTACTTTCTGTCAGTTTGAAGCCATTCCCCCTTGTCCTGTCACTCCATGCTCTAGTGAAGAGTCCTTCTCCATCTTTCTTGAGGTACTGGAAAGTCACAATTCAGTCACTCCTGAGCCTTCTTTCCTCCAGGCTGAAAAATCCCAAATCTCTCAGCCTTTCTTCAAGGAGAACTGCTCCATCCCTCTGATCAACTTGGAGGCCTCCTCTGGCCTCACTCCAACAGCTCCATGTCTTCTCTGTGCTGGATCCCAGATCTGGACACAGCACTGCAGGTGGGGTCACACCAGAGTGGGGCAGAATCCCCTCTCTTGACCTGCACTCCAGTGTGAGTAAAAGTACAACTTTCATTTTAACCTATAAGAGTAGCTCCGGGAAAAAATAATAAATCTGAATGTGCTGCAGTCACAGATCTCCATTAACTGTGGAGAGGGGGTTTGGCTGCATCCCACTGGGTAAAAAGCTACTTCAGGTTTTCACCTTGCTCTAACATTGTTAATCCTCTGAGGAGTTACTAGGTGTTTATTCAGTACTTTCCTTTCCTGGCTGATAGAACAGCTTGTTTACCACTGCAACCCCAGTGGTGACTCTGCTGCTCGGGCATAGGAGATGTTCACCTGAATTTTGGAAATTATTGGTGTTTTAAAGCAAAAGAGATCTGATGTAGTGATGAGATGCTAAGCCAAGAAAGTAAGGTGCAAGCTCATTAACCAAGATTCCTGTGCAATCATCTTCAGTAATGCTCTTGTTTCATCTGTTGGTTTTATTTTCCTATGTCTGTGCATGCACTTAGGGAAAAAAAAGCCCCTTGAGAAATAGAAGAATACAGCTGCAGGTGCTGAAAGATATTTTTAGCCTTTAGTGTTTGACAAAGACATTGCTAACACTGCCAAAAACAACCAAAGGCGAGAGTGGATCCATTTTTCCTTTGGGGGAGGCTGCTCCAGACCAGAAGGCTCCTGGAGGTTTGTCTGGGCTCATGCTGCTGTGCCACTCGTTTTCCTTATGGGAAGAGTAACATTTTGTGACTAAGATAGAGCTCCATAAGAGCAGCAACAGCCAAATCACTCTCCTTTCTGACTAGTCCTTCAAAGGAAAATCTCTCAGATCTGACTCCCAGGGGGTTGCAATCAATCTGGGTGTTAAGCAGTGTGGCTTGGCTATTTGGGTAAAATGGCCTAGTTTTGATTAGGTAGGGAATCAGAGGATAAAGGGATTTATTTTTCTCAGAATTGGGCATAGAACAGCAACATAAAAACCTGGATCAAATAGCTGAAGCCAATATCCTTCCCCTTGAGGCTTTCTTTTGGTTCCTTTGTAGCGCATCAACTTAAAAGAGACTTAAACTCCAGTTGCTGAAGGTTGTGGGAGGGCGAAAAATATAAAAGGTGTTTGGAGCTCAGGGATGCAGCCTCTTAGGAAATTGTGGTAACTGTCTGTCACCCTTGGAGTCATGGCTGATAACTCTTATGTGCCTCTTTGTCTTTATCAAAATTATCTGCTGGCACACCTGCAATTTAATGATGCCATGTGACATTTGGTACAACACAGTCTCTTCAAGGTGTTCCCACTCTCCTGGTACTTCGGAAGACAGCATGGACAGGAGGGAAATAAAAAGCTTTTTTTTTTTGCTGCATTTTGCCCTGGATGGATGTTGTTAATCCTCTCCAGCCTGCTGAGCAGCTCAGGCTGTCAGCTACCTTTGGGCATTGCTGACCGAGGAGCTGATGCAGACACTTCCACCCACCTGCAGATATCCTCTCGTCCCTGTGTATTTCCCAAACTATATTTGGAGTCAAAAGGAGAGAACAAACACACAAGTGCTTCTTTTAACAACTCTCACGCTAAGGGCTGCTCCTGCTGAGTGGGCTTAGGGGTATGTGCTGCTTCTTGCTCCAAACAGAGCCCTGGGTGGGTGATAGGGTGGGTGGGCAGAGCCCCTGGTGACACAGGGAGTGATGAACCTGCCCCCAGGTAAAGTAGGGGACCAGCAAAAGCTCCACCCTGCAGCCACAGAGCTGCCCCCAAGCACCAGCTCTGACTCCAGCTTCCATCCCAGATTTGCAGTAACTTGTTTTAGCCTCTCATGTTGCCTGCCTGGATCTTAATTTGCTTTGCAATACATCTGCTGCCAGGTTGCCTGAAATATATTGAAGGAAACAACACAAATGGCCTCCCAGGTGTGACAACAAAAGAGTAGAAAATAAAACAATTCCCTTAAAGGAGAGAAAACGGGGTGGAGGAAGGGGGAGAAGCAAGGAAAGAAAAAAGACTTGGATATTTTGTCAGATGTATTTGGTTAGGATTTTTTTTTCAAAGAGCTTTTTGTTTTAATAGTCTTTGGTTAAAAGGAAAATTTGTAAAATTAATATTTGCACAGAAAATAAATACAGCTTCTACTTTGCATGCTAATTTTGACTGCTTATCTTTACTCCCTTTAAATTTTTTTTTATTAAATTATACCTGGATCCCTGAAATTCTAAATTCAACATGAAGGAGGAACCTGAATGCTACTGTAGATCTGCCTGCTGCTTTCCAAAACATCTTGTACGATTTCCAAAATATCTTATGCAATGTATGATCTGGAGAGAAGGCACATTTCCTTCCATGAAAGAAAAAGGAAGAAAAGGCAAGTTTCTCTGCCTCCCTGCTCCCAGAGAAAAGCTGGAACATTCAAAATCTGAAGGCATCAGTAAGAGAAGGTACATAATTAGCAAATTTTTAAACACCTTATTGTATCTAAGTGACATCCTGGGCTTTGGTGACTTTTTTCACAAGGTGTTGAGTTTTGTTGCTTTGGCATGGAATGGTTTCTAGTCTGGAATTGCACTTTGCTGTGGAGAATGCTGCTACAACAGGAATGGGATTTCAGAGTGATGTAGGCCCTCTCCTCTGGGAAAACTTTCCCCACAGCTCACGTCATTATTGTAGGGAATTGTCTGGGTCCCCACTCCGGTCATGTCCCTTCTGTCCCAGGCACCATTCCAGGATATTCCCATTGCAGGTTGGACATGGCTCCATATTTGCCAAGGAATTTGTTGTGATATTGTAATGGTTTGAAAGCAAAACCAGTGAGACACTCCAAATCAGAAACACAATTTAATAGGAAGAGAAAAAAAAAGAAGTAAAATAAATGCAATAATACAAAAGACAGCTGGCAGAGTCAGAATACAACCTGACACCCTGTTGGTCAGGGTGTTGGAAACAGTCCAAAAGTAAGCCCTCCTGGAGTGGCAGATGTGGTCCTGTTGGAAGTAGAGATGGTCCCATAGAGGAAAGGCTCCAGAGATGGGTCCAGTCTTCCTTTGGGAGTCCCGTGGGAACACTGGATGACTGGTGACACTTGTGGCTCCTTTTACCTAGATGGAAATGGTTTGGTTCCTCCTCCTGGGTAGAGTGTCTTACAATAGGATGATGTAATGTGTCATGTCATTGGTGAGCTTTAATGGCCCATTAACAGAAAACATCCCCATGGGGGTATGGAAGACTGAGCAGAGATAAGAATCAATGCTGATCAATCAACAGCTGGCTTGTTACCAGAGAATGCAGTTACCCCCTCCCTTCTGGAGTTACAACAGATAAGGTAAAAAACACCTCCCCAACTGGGTTTCAACACATGGATTAGAATAAACTTCTTTTTGGTTACAAAACCCAAGACAGATGTGGGGTTTTTCCTAGTGGGGCACTGTGCAAGGAGCACCAGGCAGCCACTGCCCACCTCCCAGGGTGAGAATTCCCTCCCTGGGGACACAACAGCCCCGCCTGGGAGGAACAGTTGGATGTAAATCAGTTGTGACACCGTGCTGGAATCAAAACCTCGAGTCCAGAAGTGTGAAGCAGTCTCTGTCCCTGCTTTCCTTAGGAGAGAATTTTTCTGTCTCTGCTTTCCTTAGGAGAGAATTTTTCCCTCATTGAACTGCCCCACACCTTTGCAGACCTGTTGTGGCCAGCAGGCTGCTGCTTTCTCATTAGCGTGATGCATTTTTAATGAGCTGCGCTACAACGAGCACGAGGAAGCTCTGAAGCCTTAACCAGAGGCCATGAAATTTTGTGTTATATCTATTATTTTTTCAATTACTGCGTAGAGAGAAATGCATTAAAACTCTGAGCAACAGTGACAGAGTGATCCTGGGTGAACAGGCTGAATCAATAGGTAAGCAGTTCCTTTAAGATTAAAAAAGGTGTTAAAATAGTCGAGCTTTGTGCTGCTTTGAAGCTCACAGGCATGACATTTTTGGTGGTTTTATTACACTTTTTGTGTGTTCGAGTCAAGTAGATAGTGTCAAATTCTGATAAAACAAATTCCAACATCCTAAAGTCAAATGATGATATAATGCAACATGTACAAACTGTGAGCTAGGTGGTTTTTTTTTTTTTTTTTCATTCACTCAGGGTATTTTAATACAGCTGGGAATTTAACCATGTGTGTCACTGCAATTTAGAAACAAGCTTATGTAGGTAGGTAAGTATTAACTCAAAATTATTGGAAAAGATGAAGACCACTTGTAATTCCCAAAGATCTGGAATATGCTGGACAGCTGTAACTCCATCTGAAGGCATTTTGCTGTAGCATTCTTCATCTTTTCTGCACTTTGATGAAAAAAAATCAAATTATTTTGATACTCTGTTTCAGGTGAGGAATTGCCTTTTCAGCTAGTGCAATTTCAGCATAACTGCAAAGTGTAATATTCTATCATTGTCTTGCTTAGGGAAATCTATTCTTGCCTAAATTAGTTCTGTGACACATCATCTGGAAGTATTTCAAAACAAAAAGCTCATCTTGAAGTGTTTGGCTTCTGCACTGTAGTTTTCTGAGCTCTCACCACAACAGGATCTGAATCTCTTCCAGCAGCACGTTAAACACCATGACAAACATCTGCCATGTTTTGTTTTGCTTTTGCATCCTCCCCTCTGGGGAAAAGGCAAGCGCAGTGGCATGGCCAATTTTGGTCAGGTTTCTCTGTATGAGGTTGATTTGAGGTTTTTAAGCAGGATGCATTCTTCTGAATGCCAGTGAGAAAAGGCAAGGTGGAAGAAACGTGAGGAGCTCTTGGAGTGGCAGGCAGAAATATTTGTGAAGTGTGAAGGTGGTGCTCACCTTCCTCAGACTAAGATGGGGAAATTGCTGATCATGCTGGGATTTTTTGGTGTGGGAGAAAAGCAGAGCTGGACTTTCCTGAGAGCAAAGGGCAGGTGTGCTCATTGCTAGATCACAGGAAGTGGAGTGGCAGCTGGCTGGATTCCAGCCCCAAGTCTGGGACTGTCCCTTGGAGCACAGGAGCACCCCTGGCCATGGCAAGGGATGAGCAGAAGAGCCACTTCTGGAAACTGGGATGTCAGAGCTTTGGCCTTGGATTCACACTGATTCACAGGCTGTCCACAGTGAGATTTTTCTGGCTGAGAGGTGGCAAACATGATGCTATTCTGGGACTGCTGTTCCTTGTGTGAGAAGGAACTCAGCTTTAAAAGAGCCTGGAAATCCAACTCTGACATGCAACCCTTCTGCTGGTTGAGGAGCTGGACTTCATCTGCATTGCTAACTGTGGTGATCTCATTACAGCATCTGTGTATCTATTACCAGTGCTGCTGTCCCAAAACAGACTCATTTTGGGCTGGGACTTAACAGCATCAAACAGACCAGATGGAGGCACAAATAGTTAAATTGTCCTGAAAATCGACTCGATTTGTCAGAGGACAGAGGAGTTTTGATAATTGATATTAAACCACTGTTGAATATTTGCCTCTGCTCTCCATGAGAGGTGGCCAGGCCTCCAATGACTAGGAATGGGAAACCCTGGAAGTCCTGGAAGCCTGGTTATTGTCATCTCCACCACCATCACTGCTGCCTGGCACAGGAGTCAGTGCTCCAGCCCCCAGAGGTCTCAGTCAGCCACTGGCTTTGCTGTCCTGTAAAATGGCACAGTGCACAAACTTATCTGGACTCATTCCTAAATCCGAAGCTGCTTTACAAAATAAATTGGACAGAACTTACAAACATCCTTTGTCCTTTCAAAACCTCATTTCAAAACCTCACGCACAGCTGCCAGTAGTCCTGGAATGAATACTCCAGACCAGGATTTTCTGATCAGTTCTACAAAAAAAGGCAGTGTGCTGTGTAAAACAGCTCTTTAGTTCCTAAAACTGGGAGATCCCAGCTTCTTAAATTCTCTGTACGGTATCCAAAGCAAATATTGTGTCTGGATCATAAGTTTTATTAACATCTTGAATTGGCTTTATTTTTATTTCTCAGAAAGCATGCAATGACTGGGAAGCTGGGGATGATGGGATAGGAGACTGTATCAGCAACATTTTGAGGAAGAATGCAAATGTTTTGGATGGAGAAAGGAGGAAGAGACTCCCACGGGCAGGCAACCTTCAAAGACAGGGAGGAGAGAGAGGAGTGAATAAAAGGCTGTGCAGGCAAAAGCAAAATTTGAACTAGAACTTAGCATAAGATTAGCAAAAATATCTGCATTTACATCACCTGGAATGGACAGGTCATGGTTGGCAGCCCTCTCCATGGGGAGCAGGAAAGGTGCCCTCTTGTTTTCTGTCTTCCAGCTCAGGGCTCAGCTACATGTTTCCAAGGATGCTTTATGATTTCGAGCTGAAGGGCACATGCTGAGCTTTAACTTACTCCTGTAGAGTGACTCCTGCTGCCTCTCCTAAATGCTTTAGTGTCTATTGCAGAGCTTCCCAGGCTGCACTATAAACAATAAATGGTTAAAAGCCAGTGAGGAAGGAAATGGCTGGTTAACTAATCCTAGTGAAAATTGGCCCTTGATGAAGTGCAGACTGCCTGTGACTAGCACCAAGTTTTCTTTCAAACCATGTGCTTTTTATTTCTGCTGGTGTTGGCTACTGCAGGGTCTGATTCTGCAGGTCAGGGGCTGTTTGTCACCAACTCCTGCATGGACAGACAACCTTCAAAAGGTGGTGGTTTATGTTGTTTCTTTCTTTCTTTCCTTTTTTTAATCCTTACTAGCGGAAAAAAGAAGCCTAACTTGCAAACTGAAAACGGTGAGAGGAGAATGACATGTCTGTTGATCATGATTATGCTACGAGAAGAACACTGGCATAATGAAGGGAGAATTGCTAACTGTGCTGTGGTCTGTTTTCACATGTTTATGACAATTAGGTATGGAAGTGGGCAGATTGTGGCTGATTTTAGGCAAAGCCCCTGAGCAGGCACGAAGGAGCTTAAATGCTGACAGGAAACAGTTCATCCTCTGCAGCCTACCTCTGCATTTCCAGCAGGATTAAATTCACCCATCAGCAGCAAATGCACAGAGTGGAGCTGCACGAGGAGTGCCCAGTCATTGTAACTTTTCATGGAAGTGAAGGGGGGAAGGCACTAAACTCCCAAGAGCTTCAAACCCAGTAGGTATGATATCAGAAAGCCTTTGTATCAGCTTAGCAGCCCTTCTGCATGTGCACAGAGCATGAAGTCTTTCACCCAAATTTAGCCTGTCTTTGCTTTGGTTCAGTGGTCCCAGGCAGATCTGTAGCTCTTCATCACAAAACCTCTAGTCCATGGTCTGTTGGCAGGATAACTTTGAGGAACAGCACTGGGCAGCCATTCTTCCATGGGATTAAAGAGTTCCAGCTCTTTGATGTGATACTGAAAAGGCAGATCCTTGTGGTGCCACTGAACCAACTTGAAGGCTGGGGAACCTCGAGCCTGATTTCTCACACGTGTCAGTCCTGGACAGCCTCCCTGCACTCAGCATGAAATACATGTTTTCTCCTTAAAAAAAAAAAAAATCAAGGCTGCCTGTTTTCAGTGATCCAAGCATGTACAACCCATGATCAGTCTTATGGATTTGCTCCAGGTTCTGTTGTGCTAATTGCCATCCCAGGTGGCTAGGAGTTAATTAGTAAGCTCCATGTTTCAGGGTGCACCACAGCCACGTATAAACAAATCATTTCTGAGTAAAGAATGCACAGATAGGATGTATTTGATGATGTGGCAAAAAAAATACTTTGGTTTGACCAGGACAACTGAAATCCAAGTATTATTAGTGATCATATGCTGTTCTTTACATTAATTGCCTTCATCTGGATTTGGTTTTTGGAGATTTGGGAATAAGGAGTTATCTAAGGATTAGGTATCAGGAAAAAATTCAGTGAGGGTGGTGAGGCACTGAAACAGGTTGCCCAGAGAAGTTGTGAATGCCCCATCTGTGGAAGTGTTCAAGGCCAGGTTGGATGGAGCTCTGAGCAACCTGGTTTAGTGGGAGGTGTCCCTGTCCATAGCAGAGGGCTGGAATGAGAAAATCTTCAGGGTCCCTTCTAACCCAGGCCATTCTATGATTCCATGCTTTTCATTTCCTTTGTTTTCAGACGAGCCTGTGCTTTGTGAGTTTTGATGATCTTCCCTCAGATGCTAAAAGGAAACCTGTTTGTGTTTGGACACCTGGGGACGATGATACAAAGCCAGCAACATCTCCTGTTGGTAAGGCATTACCAATACCTCCTTGTCTTGAGCAGCAGTCCAGTGTCTCAAGTGTTTTTCTCTCTATGTGTCACCCTCAAAGTTTGCCTTAGCACACAGATGGCCCCAGCACAACAAAGGATGGAGGAAGGCAGCCAGCCCTGGTGGTGGGGGACAGATTGAGGGGGCTGTGTCACCACTGGAAGCCAAGCTCTTCTCTCCCACCACCAAACCTCCAAGTCCCTTCATTTCTGGCATGCCTGTCCCCTGCCATGGGTATGTCCAGGCCTGACTCCACTGGTTTCCATTCCTCTGCTCTTTCCCCAATAATTCACTTTGCAAGTTTTCATCCTTCCCTTGCAGGGCAGTGCTAGTACCAGGGAAAAAGAGTGGGATGTGGGAGGCAGAGAGGATCAGCAGGATGTGGCTCTTAGAGATATTTTGGCATCTCACCACCCTTGGACGCTGATCTCAGTGGGGTCAGGAGATCCCTGTGGATGGGCAGGTGCATTCCACAGCAACTGCATCCATCCCATCCCTGCAGCCAGGTCCCTTTGACCATAACCTCACATTTCGTTCCCAAAGAACTACAGAGGGTTTTCTGGTGTTAAATTCTCTCTTGCTGATGTGTTTTTTGAGTCAGTGCCCCACTCAGCATCAACCTGAAACACAGTTTGGGACTATTACACAGTTCCTAATTTCAGGTGTGCTTATGAGGCTTCAGCTTGAATTTGTTCTCTCACTGGAGTCATCATTTACTTTATCATAATTATTTTTAAAATTCACACCCCTCCTCTCAACACACACAGACCTCACAGAGATTTTCATGCATTTAAATGAAAAAGCCAAACAGTTCCCTTTCCTCCTTCACATTATGCAGCATTGCCCTTCTCTGTACTTTGTCCTATTTCAGAGCTGTCATGCAAATAAACCCAACTTTAAAAAAAAGCCATCAAAAAGCGTGCATCCTATCAGCCTTTTTTCTCCTTCTCATGCTGTATCTGCAGGAAGAAATCCTTTCCCCTTCTTGCCTTCCTATTTCGGGTGTTTCCACTCCTTTCCTAACTGTGATCCAGTATCTTTATGGTTCCCCAGTTGCCCAGGAAACAAACCCTGACTCCCTTTTCCCCAGTGTGTAGTATTCACTATTCCATGAAGCTACTGTTTCCTGAAGTGTTTTGTTGTGGGGTTTTTCCCCTAAAACTACTCCAGAAGTGGGAATTCTCCTTTTCTGTCCCTGTACTGGGGCACCCCCTTTCCTTTACCCAACCTGAGTGGATCTGGATGAAGCAGTCATTGCATTTTCTCCCCCCATCACTGCAGTGTCTGACTGAATTTAGCATTATTTCTTTTGGTCATGTGAGTGTACTCAAGAGTCATCCTTCTGGCAAGGCATTCTGCATGGATTCCCACAGGATTGCCATGTTGGCCACAGAACAGAGATCTTCTGGCAGACACTGGAGATGGAGAAGGTGGATCCAGCTCTGGGGTTCACATTGGGCAGAGTGTCAGCAGGAAGGATCATTTGTCCTTGCCCTTGGCACAAGTGCATGGCACTTGTTATTGGCTCTCCTGGGCAACAACCATAAACCCAACTCAGACACTCTCTCAGAATGAGAAAACCACCAGAAAATGAAAAAAATCCCAGAGCAACCAGCCCTAAAAATAATCCCATGACATATGATGGGGTAGGGATTTAAAGAGGAGAATGCAGGTTGTTCCTGTGGAACGAGGATCTTGTTCTTGCTGCAGCTGGAGCTCTTTGTGAGGGAATGTGGATGTTGGTGTGGCTGTGATGGGGAGTTTGCACAAATCACAGGTGGAGTGAGTGAGAGACACTGGAGCAGATATGGAAGAACAGCTCAAGGCTTTTGCCTGTAATCCTTTCATCTCTGGTATTCCCTACAGGGACTCCCTGATGGCCAAGAGACTGCCTTTTCCAAACTGGAATATCCTCTGGAGTAAGCTCTCTAGTTTGTGGTAAAAATAACTGTTACTTACTTCAGAGGCCCGTGGAAAAGCACCTGCCTGGTCAGCAGGAGACCAGCAAATCACAGATACAAAAATGGATGTGGCAGCTTCTGTGCAGAACATCCACTGGTGAAGTTAAGATGCCCCATCTTCTCATTTCCCTCGTAAAACTTTGTATTATCTTGATTTTTAGTGACTTGTGGAAGGTGAAATGGTCTAAATCTAAATGATTCATGGGACGGGGACTGTTTGTCAGCTTCAATAAACCCGTTAGCCTCTTTGTCAGTGAGGAGGGAAGAGCTGTTTGGAATTCATGGTATGTTTTTAAAGTTTCTTTCAAAGAGTACTTTTTTTTTTTTCTCTCCTCTCATGTTTCTCAGAAGAAACCAGCCTGCCAAACTGCTCCAGGAAGCTCTTCTGAGATAGAGACATCCATCTCTGTGTACGGTCTGTACTTGTGAAGCAGAGCACAAAGCCCTTTTTCCATTTAATCCATATTAATTATCTCTCTGCAGCTCCTCTCTAGCTTCCACTCATCCCAGACTCCAAAAACTTGTGTGGCTGCATCTTGAACAAACCAGAGCCTTTCACTCTCCACCTGGTAAGTCAACACTCCAAAAATAGAAATAAATAGAAAGGTTTTACTGCTGAAGGATTGAAGCTTTCCACTCTTGAAAACTGAATGCCGTGGGACTGTGGACTAAGGCAGATATTTTTAGTGCCATCAATATCTCCTGGAGTTGATATCTCCCAAGACAGATGGTTGTTTCCCACAGAACGTTGTCAAATGTTTGCTCAGCCAAGATCAATTTTGTTCCAAGTCCTTTCCCACCTTCTGCTGAAATATATTTCACTTGCCAGACAAAAAATTAAAGAAACAGCATGAAACCTTGCCACCATAGAGGGTTCTCATTCCTGTGGCTCTCCTGTGTCCTTTAGTGTGACTGACATCTCTCTTGGTGCTGGGGAAGGATAAAAGATGCCCTCGTGGTGTGTGAGCACAGCAGGGCTCAGGCCTTGTGTCAGATTTCCTGTGACACCTGCACCTCAGCCTGTCAAAGGGTCTAGCCACGCTTTGCTCTTAGACTTCCTAAATCCTCAGCTCTTAACCTGCACACCCCAAGCTGATCTTGCAAGAAAACGAGGCACAAGGGGGAAGGAGGAGCAGAAGTGGCACTGAGGAGGGGGCACAGAGAGGCTGAGTCGTGTCCATCGCTCAAAGACTGCAGCATTTCTTTTAATCACAAGCCCATGTGAGTCTGGAGGGCCCTTGTGGCGTCTGGCACAAATGCTCCTTGGGCATTTTCAGCTGAAATTAGTGGGGAGCAAAGGACTTTTCAAAGGGTGGCGTGGGATGCATTCATTTTGTTTTCCTTGCTGGTTGCTATTTTTAGCTGAGCCTGACTTGTCACAGCACAAGAGACAGAGCTGGCTCTTTCCAAAGTACAAGTTCCCTTATAATGCCTGATTGTTACAAGTGAGAAATTGCAGCAGCCAGTGCCAGCAGCAGTTGCTGAAATGTTATGGTGATTCCTTCCTGCTACACTTATCTTGTTGTGGCTCCGTATTTGAAAATTGTTAATACATGGCTGTTTTCTAGCGAGGACTTTGGCAATCCAGGCTTAGCGGGGTGTCTCTCGTTTTTATCGCTTCATGCACAAAAATAATTCTCATTTAGTTTCGTAATTCTAAATCCTTTTGAAAATGCTACGAAATCAAATTCATTCTTCTGCACACTGAAAGGTACATTGGATCATCCGGAATATTCCTTCCATGCTCATCCATAATCTTTACTATTAGAGATTCAGAGGCAGGTGAGGCTCTCATTGGAAGGGAAATCAATGCTATGATGCCCAAAAATATTTTTCATCCTTAGTTTAGTTGTCAGAGTGATCTATTCACACCCCCCTGACATCTTAAACAACCCCTATATCCTCTGACTGCTTTTGCAGAGCAGGATTATGGCTGAAAGAAATGTGCTTGCCTTGGTATTGTGCCGCTTGTTTGGGATTTTCCTGGGATTTATTAATATTTCACTCCTGCATTTTGCTCAGGATTACAGATTCTTGATCCTTAACTCAAGTGAGAGGCATTTTCAGCCTCCTTCTGCCAAATTAGCATCTTCACTGTTATCAAAGTAGCATGGATGCATGTGTTATATATATATATAATGCCCAACTTATCACTAAATTGTTAACCTGCAGAAATCACTTTCTGTCACCTGGCAAAGCCAAGTGGAAGCCTCAGTACAAGGCATTTTCTTATATGGACTCTAATTGCCTGTATGGATTTTATGTTTTTAATGGCACCCTGTCAATGGAAGCGAGGTTTGCAGTGTCATAGAAGCTCCTGGGAGAGAGTAACTGTGAGGGTAATTGATGATTTGGCCTGCAAGTGGGTTTGGAGCAACCCAGTCCCTACCCTCTTGTACAAAGCCTTCTTGTGCAAAGAGAAATAAGGGGAATGCAACAATTCCATATGTAAAAATCTGAGAAAGGAAAACCCAAAATATACAAATACTCCGTGTGTGTGTAAGATGGTGGGCTTTATCAAGTCTTATTTTATCTATGTCATAGATTCATAGAATGGTTTAGTTTGGAGTGGACCTTAAGGAACATCCAGTTCCAACCCTCCTGCCCTAAGCAGGGACACCTTTCACCATCCCAGATTGCTCCAAGCCCCATCCAGCCTGGCCATGAACACTTCCAGGGATGGGGCAGCCACAGCTTCTCTGGGCAACGTGTCCCAGGGCCTCAGCACGCTCACAGGAAGAATTCCTTCCTAATATTTAATCTGACCCTGCCCTCTGACAGTTGAAGCCATTCCCCCTTGTCCTGTCACTACATACCCTACTTGGCAGTTGGCTTCCCTCCTGCTCTTTTGGGGAGCTTTCTGATCTACTTTAAGCTGTAAGGAGAAAAAAAAAAAAAAACTCTTCGTTTCTCCTTGAGAATATTCATGTGCAAAGGCCAAGTTCCTGCTCTCACACCTTTGCTCTTGAGTTTGTCTCTCAGATGCATTAATTCGTGGAACGCTGTCATTGTTAAGATCCAAATTAAGCTGCCTGTCCTGTGAAGGATCCCCCCTGCCTGAAGCAAAACGGAACAGTTAATGCATATTTTATAAACAATGCCATTAAGGATGCATGAAAGACGTGTTGTAAATATTAAAGCAGGACTAGCACTTTTTTTTTTTTCCCCTTACTCCATTAAGCATAGGAGAAAAATCTACAGGTCAAACTCCTTCTGATGCAAATTAAGCCAGGTTCTTTCATTTCAAGTGTTTTGTCCCTTTCTTTTACTGTGGTATTACAGTTCCTGCTTGAGCTCTGAAACAGCCCTGCTAGGATGTTCAAAAATGTGGCAAGTTCATTTATGGAACTGTGCAATAGTTCAGCTATAAACACACTCGAATGTGAACAGAGCAATTACAGAGGACATGTATGAATATTTCAGGACAGGTTGTGGTCTCCTAAACCTGCTCCCTGGCCAAGGCAGGCTTGACACAGAGTACAGGGCTTCATTTGTGGGACTCCTGTGAGCAATGTTGGCCCAGGGCTGGATACGGGCATCTCTCAGGCACATTGCCTGCTAGGCTGTTATCCCACCTAGTGGCTGCTCTCCCATCCCACAAGGTGATTTTTGCCCAGGATATTGGTGAAGCAAGCCAAGGCTAGATGTATAACTTCAGCTAGCAGTGAATGTGCTTCCACATTGCTTTGTCAGGTGCTCAAACTTGTGCCCTTGCCTTAACCACGTTACACCAGGGACAGGTTTCATGTTCACATCATCTGAGTTTATGCATCAAATATGGATGCCTGTCTGGTACAGCCAGCTTTCCAACGTGAGTGCTCTACATCACTATTCTTACTTACACAATCACTGAATTGTTTGGGTTGGAAACCTGGGATCATCGAGTCCAACCATCACCCAGCACTGCCAGGCTCACCACCAACTCATGTCCTCAGGTGGTTTTGAAATACCTCCAGGGCTTTCAGGTTTTGAAATACCTCCAGGGATGACTCCACCCCTTCCCTGGGCATCCTGTTCCAATGCTTAACAACCACTTCAGTGATGAAATTTTTCCTAATATCCAATCTAAAGTTCCCCTGGTGCAGCTTGAAGCCTTTTCCTCTTGTCCCGTTACTTGGGAGAAGACACCAACAAACACCCTGTGACTGCCTCTTAATTTGGGCACATGAGATAATGTGAAGAAGGCCTTCCCTGTCCCTGCATGTGGGACCACCTCAAGTTCCCCTAAGTCGCTAATGGCAGTCAGAGGAGTGACTTTTATCTTCTCTGCTGTCGATACACGGGTGTGCACAATTCCCCTACTCACTGTCCATCTACTTCCCTGTCAGCCCAACACTGGCCTGACTGAAGGCAGAAAGAAAATAAGTTGGTTGCCTTCCAAAGAAGCAGGGCTCAAGCCAAACTTTTGAGTTGGAATCACATGAAAAAAAAAAAAAAAATCCTTTGAAACATATTTTGATGACAACAAGATAAAAAGATGATTTGCCAAAGCACTGCAAGAAACTTCCCCCAACTGGATGGGGATATTTACAGTGAGGAGGAGTCCGCTGTGAAATCCTCCGTTGCTTGCTTCCAACCCTGCTCTTTGCCCCTCTATTTCTATGCCACATTTTACTCTAACTTTCCCAGTGCTGCTTTATTGTGAAAATAAAATGGATCTGTCCCTACTTAATTCTTTAAGTCACTGCAGTTGTTAAATGCATGTCTCACACTGACTGAAGGGTCCAGCTTTTTGAGGTGACTTCTGTGCCCAGAAGAACATCTTCATTCCTTTCATGATCTTTTTTCCCTGGTTTTGATGTCAGTCTTGCTTTGTGGGAATGAAGCACTCAAGAGTAAAGGCAGCTGAAGTTGCCAACACGTGCCTTGAGAGTGTCTGCTGCTCTCTGCAGAGCAGAGATTTAATAATGAAGGTCACCCCAGAAATTTTATGGTTAATCTTTATTTTTTTCTACAAAATAAGCAACTCTTTTTCAGAATGTAGAACTATAACAATTTTTTTCCTGTGTATTGAAAAAAAAAATCACATTGTTACAAAACAATTGTCCTGGCCATCATTTTTACTAAATAAGTCTCAGTATTTGATTTCATTTTTATTGGGGAAAAAAAAAAAAAAAAAAAAAAAAAAAAAAAAAAAAAAAAAAAAAAAAAAAAAAAA
>VXBN01008510.1:0-93144 GCA_013397395.1 Sinosuthora webbiana | reverse complement strand
GGGGGATGCAGAGATCCACCCACAGCCCATGGGGATCCATGGGGGATGCAGAGATCCACCCACAGCCCATGGGGATCCACGGGGGATGCAGAGATCCAACCACAGCCCTTGGGGGAGGTGTCCATGCTGGAGCAGGTGATCCCTGGAGGAGGCTGTGGTCCAGTAGGAGACCTGGTGGAGAGAGAGGGCCCTGCTTCCAGGCTGGAGCAGCCTGTCCTTGGAGGGCTGCACCCCGTGGGAAGAGAGCCACATCACAGCAGTTTTGGGAGGGCTGTGAGCCTGTGGGAGGGACCCCATGGCCTCACAGGAGAAGGACTCCTCTCCTGGAGCAGAGGAAGAAAATCTCAGTGATGAACTGACCAAAATCCCTGCTCTGTCTCCCTGCAGTGTCAGTGGGAAGGAGAGAGGGGCTGAGAGGCAAAAGATGTTTTAAGGCCTTATTTTACTTCTCATAATCCTCCTCTGATTCTGTTAGTGACAAATCCACTTTGCAACTTAAGCTGGGCCTGCTTTGCCCTTGAAGTGTTTTCTCCTGGCCCTTATCTCAACTCGTGAACCCTTCTTTAATGTTCTTTTCCTCTCCACTGCCCAGCTGTGGCAGGGGAGGGCAAACAGTACAGCTTTTGTGGGTTCCTGGCATTGGGCCAGTGTCAAACCATGACAGAGGGCCAAAGCTTCTGCAACTTCTCACTGCTCCAGCTTCTTGTCTCCAATTTTCCCAGGGCAGAGGGATGCTGATGTGGATTTCCCATGGCACAGTGGTACCTGGTTGCAGTTCTGGGGCCAGGGCAGAGCTGTGTGTGGTGGTGTCTTCCCCACTGGGCTGCAGGTCAGTGTGAGGGCACACTGGGAAAAAAAAAATTAAAGGAAAAAAAATTCTCAAATTTCTACCACCATGTTTCTCAGTGTTTTGTTATTTAAGTCTTGTGGGCAGGCACTCAGTATTGAAAACTTATTTCTAGACACAATCTGGTAATGAGCTCCCACTTAACTGATGATCAGTTTCTAAAAATAATTGCTCTGAAATTAATGATGCGGGGTGTTTTTTTTTTGTTTAATCATGCTATCTTTATACCAAGGTACACCAGAATTATCAGATCAACTCTAACAGGATCATTTGCTGTAGTCTGAGATCATAATTCTCAGGCTAAACTGAAAGCATTACCTTAAACATGCAGCAAAGGGCAGCTTCATGCTTCTTGCATTTGATGCTCCCTGTGTAACAGCATTTTTGACCCTGTATTTTGAAACGTGTGAGCTTTTAAATGTAGCTGAAATGCAAAGAAAAAGACCTAAGGAGGAAAATGAGCTTTTGCACAGGGTGATTCTGCTGCATGTTTGAAATATTTCCATGGAATTTGGATTGTAAATAAGATGAAGGGGTGGGAAACAACTGTGTGTCTCCAGCTCCTGCAGAACCCAGAACCAAGTCCGAGCTCTCAGCAGTTGGTGAGCTGAGCACTGCTAAATTGAGCAAACCTCCAAACCTCTTTGTCTAATGGGCTGATCACAGCAGAGAGAATTAGGAGCTTTAAAAATAAAATCCCCTTTGGTCCAGTTCCTCTGGATCTGGTGGCTGCCCCTTGGATCCCTCTGCGCCTGTGAGCTGTGGGAATGGCATCAGTGTGAAGTGAGTGCCTGCTCTGGAAGGAAGAGGGGGATTTTTCTTTGCACTCAGGAGTGTCCTGTGCTGTAAAGGCCTCATTGGTCTACTTTCTGTATAATGTGACTGGTGTATAAAAAGGTTTTTTGGTGCTTTTAGTGTCTTTTCTTGAGGAAAAAGAATTTTCAGGCTCATCCACTTTCAAACTTCAGGCCACTGCAGCGTCCAGATATCAACTTATCAGTGTTCATTAACAGCCAAGGAAAGCCATTAGGTTCTGAGGCACTCTGCTTTTGTCATTTGCAGAGATCACTTGGCTGCAGATAACTAGGGAGATGCCTGAGAAAAGGAGCAATTACAGGTAATCAATAATCCTCAAATGGCAGCAATTAAAATTCTGAAAAAAAAAATATTAAAAAGAAAGCAGGCAAGGTAATAGCAAATCATCCATCAGCCATTCGGAGAGGTTTTGCAGATCTCAACTTGAAGAAAGGAGGAGTTTTTAATTAAATCATCATCTGAGAACGCCATTGATCCTTCATGTGCGACAATTTAGAGTGCAAGAAACAGCTTTGAATGGCCATAATCGTAAAAGATGTGTTTGTTTTCCCCAAAAATGAGCCCCTTGCCTGGCTATGTAAAAGAGATGATTCTGCTGAAACAATAGGGGAGAGCTCTCTGCTTTTAAATGATCTAATTTCCATCTCCTTTAGCCGAGACAATTTAGCTTAGTAACATATGCATTTGTTTCCAAATAGAGATGTCTGTAGACAACATTTTCTGTGAAACTTTGTCTCCTGCCCCAAGAAGATAAAACCAGTGGATGATTCAGCAGGACTTGTTGAATCATGATGTTATGAACTCGAGCAGCTTGACTCAAGAATTGCTTTTCCTCAGCTCTAACTAGGGCACAAATGCCATTTTTAGTGATTCTTTTGGAAGCTCAGCCCTGGAGCCCCCTCTGTGTCTTGAAGGGGAAGCACAGGTGGGTGTCCTTGAAGAGGTCACCTGCTGTTTTCAGGAGCAATGGCTGGTTTGGGGCAGTACCTCTCAAGGCTGCACAAGTGCTGCTCCCACTCACTGATGAGGAGGAGGAAGAAAAGGAGGGGTTCCTAAATCACTCAGTAGCTGGCCAAGGCTGGGAGGAACTGGAGGTGAGGATGGACTGAGCGTTGCCCAATCTGAAGTGGCCTCAGGTGGAGGGACTTGTGGGTTTTTCCCTGGGTGGGAGACATGTGGCATCTCTGCAGAGCCTGGAAACTCACCTATGTTGCAGGGAGAAAGCCTAAAGGGGTAAGGGGTTTTGGGGGATTCTTTTTTATTGTGTGAGGTTGTTTTGAGGGTGGGGGGTTTAGCGCTTTTTCCCTTTGTGGTGGTAGAATTGATGTTTTATTGAACTGGGGAACATTAACTGCCGTGTCTGGGGCTTGGCAGAATAGGAGTGGTTTGCCAGGAGATGCGATTGCAACCTTCTGTGTGTGAAAAGCAGAAAGACTGGGCTCTGCCAGGGCTTTGTGTGACTAAAACCATCGTGGTGGTGACGTTCAGGTTGGTGCTGGAGCTGTGCTGCAGGAGGGGGAGGCTCAGGTGGAGGACTGCGCTCTCTGCCTCCCACCCCCAAGTCCCCTTGGAGGCAGGCAGTGGGTTAAAGATCTTTTCTCTTCTTGATTAAATATCTACAGCTGTATTGAAGCTGGTGAGACTGCTCACAGGAGAGAGATTAAGTATTCATGCAAGCATTTGCAAGGTGAGCCGTTCGACCTTGCTCTGCCTGATTTCCCTGCCCGGCTGTACAGCAGAGCGCTGAACATGACCCACCTGTGTCAGAAAGGAAGGATATTTGCACTGTCTGTCTCTAGCCAACTCAGGGTATCAAATATGGGTGCCTTTTGGGGCACAGAGGCTTCTTTTTTGTGTAACCTGCACTTGAATTGGGTGCCTGGGGCAGCCTGAAGGAGACATTCTGAATTGCCATGTCTGTCCCCTTCTGCTGATCTAAACTCACAGCTCCTAAGCTTTGCCCAAGGAGCAGGTCCTGCTGTCAAGGGGCAGGCAGGGGTTACAAACCAAGTACCTGCTATTCCTTTCCTTGTCCAGCTGCTACATAACTCCAGAAACCTTGCCTGCAGTACCCTTTGTGCTTGGGCCTTGACCTGTGGGGCTGCCTCGAGGTACAGCCTTCACACCAAAATCAGCACACCTGAAACATTTGTCTGAACAGCCCAAAAGCTTTACATTCGATATATGGGCTGGGTTGGATCCAAACACTGCCTTGCTGTTCATCCTCTGCTCATTTAAACCTGTGGATGGCTTTTCTAAAAAAGTCAGATGTGTTAATTATCACTTGGGAGAGGTGAGATAGCTACTTAAGAGTAAGCTTAAAAAACTCAAGGTTTTTTGTAACAGTAAGGCAACAAATGAAACCTCATAGCCACCTGCAATAGTGGCTATTTAATAAGAGTTGATAAGGAGGCATCATCTTGCCTCAGAATGCTTGCCCTGTAATGGATGCCATATCTGGGCCACTGCTGGGTCTCTTGTAAGACATTTGGGCAAGGGAAAGCTCTGCAATGAGGCCAGGCTGGGAGATGTTGGAGAGGAGCATTCTCAAAGTACAGATCATTCACTGAAAAGAAAATCACCCTCATCCTCCCCCAGGTACCCAGCGTTGCTCACATACAAATTGCAAAAGATTTGTGCTTCTCTGCTTCCTGCTTTGTCACAGAACACAGCTCTTGCCTCTAAACAAACACTAAATTTTAATTAGATGAGTTTTTCACTCCTTTGATTTGCACCTGCCTGAAGTACCATCAAATTGTGCTGTTGACTGCCTTTTCCAAGGGTGATAAGGGGTGAAGAGCAGGGTCCAGCTGATGTAGGTTCCCATATAATGCTTGTAGGCAAGACAGTGTCTTCTCTGCAGACCATGACCTGCACCTGTACTTAGAGAAAAAATAGAAGGAAAACAGAAGATGCTCCTTTTTCAAAACTTTTCTTTTCTATAAGGTTTCCATCAGAGCCTCTGCAGCTGCCAACCACTGAATATTCCCATGTGCTCTCTAATTTCTGTGATTCCTGTAAATTTGTGAGGAGGAAAAACTGAGCCACTTACAAACTGGTAAACAGAGGGACCTCTCTGTACAGCTGATGCCCTCATCTTCCAGGTGAGACTAGCATTTAAAGAACAACTGTCTTTGTCCTTCCTTTGACAAAAAAGGGGATGCCAATGTCTGCATCCTAAAGCAACAAGAGCAGCTGGTCCTGGTTGGCTCTGAGATTTCAAAACATGCAAATACATGTTTAGCCTTAAAGAAACACAATAAAATCCCTGAGATTTGGGGGTTTAAATAAGCTACTTGTGCGGTTATGAATCACTAACAACAGTGAAACAGGAAGGGTCTGTAGGGCCAGGCTGTATTTCCTCCATGGAATTGGCCTTGCTGGAGAAGCCAAGTTTGAACTAGAAACTTGGAGACAGTGGTTGTATGCAAGGATGGATCCCAAAGAGAGGTAAACAAAGCTAAGGAAGCTCTGCTCTGTGAGTCTGATCCGGGAGATCTCTGGTTCTAATTCCTTTTTGAGCCTTTTAAATGCCAATCCCATGAGTCCTGCAGAGCATCTCTGCACTCCTTCCCTTGCAGCAGGATGAAAGCCAGCTGCCATGGAGCTGCTGCTTCAATTGGTCCCTCCCTCCCTTGGGGGGAAAAAAGAGGATAATTGACTTCATCATCATCCAGGGGCTGTAACTTGAATCCCCTGCAGCAGCAAAGCAACTCTGGGTGTATATAAGTGGCTCCCCACTTGCCCACATTGGCGTTTGCTGCTCCAACGTGCTGGCCCAGCTGTCTTTTGGTTTCTCCAGAGAAAGACCCAAAAAGTATCAAAAGGATGATGATACCTTCCAGTAAGTGCAGTTTCTTTTTTTAATCATCTCTGGACAAAGCCCAAGATTCATTCTCAAATACACCATCAGCAATACCCTTGGGCTTCTCCTCTTCCTTTCTGCTTTGGTGCAAAGGTTAAAGCAAGGGTCAGTTTTGCTTGTAACAGGTTTAAAAAGGAGCAGGACTCAAAGGAAGCCTCACCAGCACGCCTTGCTTTCCCACCCAGCAGGCAGGAGCCGCGTGGCAAATTGTTTGTTAAATTGAATCTCGCGTTCTGTGCTCCAGCAGGAGCAAAACAAGAGGTGCCACAATTACAGCTTCATTCCCTGATTACCTGCCTCAGCATGGCAGCAATAAGCATTCACAATTTGTCGCTGCATGGCCAATTCATCTTCAAACTGAAGAGGCATCTTAATTGTATCCACTAATAGTCAGCTTCAATCAAAAATCACTGTGAGTCACTCCAGCTACACTGGCTGGGGCTCCCAGCTCCTGCTTTTTGCTGGTTAAGGGACTCAAATGAGATCATTGTGGTTTTATTTATGTGTACAATCAACAAAGGGGGGAGGAGGGGGGCAGTAGCAGTCACATAAACTCTGGGGCATCTTTATCACTTGGCATTAAGCTGGGGAGACAGGACAGCTGGGATTTATGGGTTGGTGCATGTGGCTCCTTTTTATGGCTTTTGCATGATTTAGGCAGAGCTGGGCTTGTGGATGGAAAAACTGAGGTGAGGGAGGGTCTTGGGTTTTAATTTTGCAGTTCCTGTTGATGACAATAGTCATAAATTTCAAGGTGTTTTGTGGTGAGGCTGCAGCTTTCAATTATTGGTGCAGAGATGCAAATGTCAGCAAGCAGAGCGAGAGCAAATCCATTTCCAAAGCAAATGTTTGGGTGCGAGAGTCTGCAAAAATTGCTTGATAAATTCTGAATCTCTTCCCATTTTGTGGCAGACTGAGATTAAACCTTCAGGCTCTTGGGTTCAGCAGCTGAGCACAGAACTGAACAATCTCCCCTTCTCACAAGTCCTTGGGACTTTCCTCTCTCGTGAGTAGTTCTACCTGTCAGGTATAGCCACCCTCTCAGGGCACTGCAGGTGAAATGCATGTGCTTGAGCTGGGGATGCACAAGGGTGCTGTGGAAGCAGGATAGGGCCAGCAGAACCTATAAGGAAGAGGTGAGATTTCCCTAACCTAGGGAAGGACCTGTGCCTGCTTTTCCACCCCATTAAATCACACTGTGGATCGATAGCAGACAAATGATTCTGGTTGCCAGGGGGTAGTTTGTGAGATTTTTCTTCATTACTGCTTCAGCTGAAGGGCTGCTGTGGAGGGGGAAGGATTGCATGTATTTAATTTCTCTCCTGGACGATACTTACCCAGATATGTAAACCCTGCTTACCAGGGCTTTTTGGTTAGCTCCTCCTATCAGAAGACTTCAGCTCCCCTTGCAAACTCCCAAGTACAGCTCAAAGGCTTCAGAATTACTATAGCAGTGAAGAGCTTTACACGGTAACTTGAAGAGAGGGTGTGCTGGAAGAGATGGGTCAGTGAGTTCGAGCTGCTGTGTGGCACTGGGAGGCATAGGAGGAAATGGCAAGTGCTGGGGGACAAAGGAAGCCTCAGCTGGAGGTCAACAAATCTCAGCTCCTAAGTCCTGCAGAAACCTCCTGTCCTTTCATGTCACAAACAAGACTGGAGCACAGAGCTCTGGAACCCTCTCCCTTGCTGCTCTGTTGACCTCCAGGATCAGGAAAGGAAAATGTTTCTGTAGCACCCTGAAGGCTCAGGAAAAGCTGCTTCACCCTACTGTGGGTGTGCAAACACTGACATGCACTGCCCAGCCTCTCCCCAGCTGGGGGTTCCTGCTGGTGCTCCTGCACGGCTGAGAAATCAAAAGGGCTTCCACCAAATAAATAAATCTGCTCTGAGATTTCCTCCTTCCTCTGCCTGCCAGCATCTCTGAGGACAGGTGATGTTTAATAGCTGTGTTCTCTGCTGTTAACTTCACTGCTTCTTTTGTGTGGGTTTTTTTGTGAATTCCATTTTCACTGTAACAAACTCCTTTCCCTTCTCCTTGTTGCCCCTTGCATCTCCACTTCCTTAGAACTGAGCACCTGTGTCCTCCCTCTCTGCTTTTTCTTCTTTTCCCTGTACTTCTGAATTACTTGACACAGCACCCAGCTCCCTGCCCTGTGTGACCTGTCCTGGCCATAGACCTCAGCCTGTTTTCTGTGGACGATACCATCCCTGGAAACACTCAAGGCCAGGCTGCACAGGGCTCTGTCCAGCCTGGTCTGGTGGAAGGTGTCCCTGCTTATTGGAAGGGGGTTGGACTGGAGGGCCTTTAAAGGTCCTTTCCAATCCAAACCATTCTATAAATCTGTGGCTGCTGGGCCCCATACACTCTGCCCAGGAGGGTTTTACTTGCAATATCCACAGGTTTTCAGACTTGGGGCTGAGGTTCAGCTGCTGGTGCTTTTTCAAAGCCAGCTAGATGAAGGCGTGATGCTGCACAAAAGGCGAAAGAATTCCATCGCCTTGTTGGCGTGTTTCTGATGCCAGACACACCAATAAACAGAAGAAATGCTGGATAAAGACCAGAGGAGTTTGCAATTAACACATTAAACAGATCTACTGACTGCAGGATCAAAAGCAGAGTAGGAAGCGAAAACCCCGTGCAATGTGACCGTGGCTCTGTGTCGGTGATTTGATTTATGCCAATGGTAAAAGGCCCATGGGAAGCTGATGCTGCCTTGGAAACTCCTTTTCCTTTCATGTAAACTACTTCCCACAGTCTGGCACCGAACAGATAATTTCCCTCTCCTTCTTGTCTCTTTAGAACAGCATAATCTTCATGATCTGATTCCTGCCTTTACTGTGTACTCGCTCAATGCTAAACAAACTTCTGTGCGTGTGCCAGGCAGTATTTTGTTGACAAAAAATCACTTTGTCACTAGAATTATGTGCATGCGCCTGATGAAATGCCTTCAACTGACAGAATCCTTTTAGTCACATAAATTTACTCAACTAAATGATATTAGAAGGATTAAACCAAGAATTTCATCAAACTCCTTCCTCTAAGGAAGGAATTTCATTGATCCTCTCTGAAGCTGGAGAGACCAGTGCAGTCAAATGTATTTATTCGATGAACAAGTCTGCCATGGCCTTAAAATTGCTGCAGCAGAACACAGAGATGCAGAGATGTATTCGATGAGCAAATTGGTGTAGTGGGATCAGGATTGAAGTTTCTCTGTGAGATGTGGCACCATGGGGAACTTAGTTTTTGGATGTCAGGTCTCCGTGATCGTCACCACAAGAAGTGAGGCTTTGGTCCTCATGTGACTCTCACAGTAGAAAACCTGAGATTGGCAAAAAGTTAATTTTGTCAGATGTGGGAAGGAGAGTGCCAACATGCAGAAACCAGAATAAGCAAATACTGCAAGTGTATTGGTGTTCCCACCTTTTTTTAGAGATTTTCTGCTTCATGATCAGCTCTCCTGAATGTTTTCCTGGGGCAGGCTTGGCTGCTGCTCTGTGACTAGCAATGCTAAAGCAGGGAAATGCTCTGCTTGTTTTTTTTGCAGCACCTTTAACTTTGTGTGCTCAGTGGTGGAAGAAATTGGGTTTGTAGGAAGGAAAGAAAGAACCCTGTCATTCTTTGTACCCAGGGAGGTCACAGAGACTGAAAACGCTGCTTGCTTTCCTGTATGGTGATGCCTAATGATATGCTGTCATCTCTTCTGCCATAGAAAGCCTTGATTTCCCCTCTTGGGTCCTTCTGCAGCTGGATGATGGGTGAAAAGGGATCTCCAGGGGTTCATCTCTGCTGGGAGCCTGCATACAGCTATAATAATTAATAATAATCACCCAAATTATTATTCCTGGCTGTGTTCCGATGAGGCTCTGAAAGCCTTTTGCACAGTGGGATAAGAACTGATCAGCCTGAGTCTGTCTCGTACCAGTGTAAGGCAGTTTATTTGGAGCATTACTTTGATTTTTTTTTTTTTTCCCACAGTGCTGGGTTGGGGAAATCAAGCCATAAGGGTTATTTATATCTTTTACTCCTTGTGTGGATGCAGAGCCATGATAAAGCCACCTGCAAATTCATCTGGGCATTTACACCCCTTGTGGAAATTTCTGCCTTGTGAATCACTGCTGTTACCTCTAGTGAAGTGCTCTTTTTGTAACTGTTTTTGTTTTGCAGTGGGATTCCATGCAGATTCTCAGTGTGCCTCTTCCCAGGGGCTCTGCTTCCATGCATGTGTTCTTTCCATGTCCTTCTGTCTGGGAAACATGCAGGGACTTTGCCCCACCTCTATTCTCCATGGTGACCAGGCAGGGGATGCTCTTACATGGCCAAGGGCTGGCAAGAAATTAACACTGCATTAGTTATCTGCTCCTTCTCTGACCTGCAAGTCAGTATTTTTGTACTTAAGCCTTAAAAATTCCACAAGGTATGCCTGTGAAGTCAAAACCCCACTGATTTTAAATCTGCTATTGAATAAGCGCAAGTGTGTATATGGTGTTGGAGCTGGTGCCGCTTTCTGTTCAGGCAGGGTTTCTTCACTTTGCCAACTGATTCATCTCTAAAATAAACAACCAGTGTTGAAATTAAAGCACATTAATATAGCTGATTTGTAAATAAAAAGGAGAGTTAGCCAGACAGAGCAGAAACATAAATAGAGACCAAATGTTATAATATAATGAGAGACGATGCTCCTGTTTAGAAAAAGACTTTCCTTCCCCTGCATGCTGGTGGTAATGGAGCAGGAGGCACATGGGCTGCTGGTATACCAGAAATGCCATTGCCTTGTATTGCAAACGTGGAGATAAATCCGTTATTTGAACGTTCATCAATTATAAAAAGCATTTTGAAGGTCCACAGCAATTATCCACTCGAGGGGTTTTCCTGGAAACTCTTCTCGGAGAAGTTTATTTTGGTGAATTGCATTGCAAATATCCCGTCAAGCCTGGGGGAAGAGAGGGAGAAAGAAACCCAAACCTCCACTGCTTCTCCCTGCAAATTACCCGAGTGTGTGGAGGTGGTTTGGGGGTTTAATAACTTGCAGTCAAGAGATGTGATGGTCACAGCCAGGTAATTTGGGGGATGTGGCTGAGCACTGCTGCTCCAAGGTAAGGCCAGCTCGTGGATGGATATTAAGACGGAGATTATTCCGTGCGATGCACTCGAGCTGCACGGGGAAGAATTAATTGACACCTAGATGTATTGGGGGTAGGGACAGTGACAACATGTGATAAATGAAACACACAGCAGTGAGAGCAGATGTATGCTGGAAGGACAGCATGATAAATGTGCATCTTGATGCTTACAGCGCCTGAGAAAACGCTCCCGATCTGATACCGCTTCAGTAGCTGCAGCAGTCATGTTTGAGTGCGGCGGGGACTTGATTGATTTAATTAGCTCTCATTAATGGCATTGAAGATAGTTCAACAACAAGCAACGGAGAGTCGTGCTGAAGTGTTGCATGTTAATTGCTCGATGATTTGTGTTGTGGGACGGCTCTTTTGCATAAGTACAAATTAGACGGTGAGTTGTTTGGAAACACTGATGCCTATCTTTGCTTGGGGGCAGGGTCTGTGCTGCATCGAGCACCTTCCCCATCCCAGCACTGGCTCTCTGTGTCCCAGGGAGGTTTATAGCCTCCAACGAAGCTCTCTGACCACAGCCTGCAGGGCTCCTTCCCCGGTCACCTCCCTCCCTGCTCACACGAATAGAATGAACCTTAAAAATCAATATTCTCATTAAAGCTTATAAATTATTCTTTTGATCTACATTGACTCTGAGGAGGGAGCAAGCTGGCCCAGAGAAAATTAAAATAGCCCCTAAGGCTGTATCTACTCAAATTTATTTATTTTTTTAACCATTCTCGTAATAGCATTTTCAAATTCAATTTGGTGCTCTTAAATCAACTGAAAAATGACAACATTTGGTCAAACAAGCACATTTCCTTCCAATATTTATTATTTCATGTAAGAAGTAGCTAAGCTTGATATTTCTTGACTTACTTACATGGGAGTTACCTGTTTCTGCCTTGGACTTCACCGCTCTTTGTAGCTCTCCCTGTCTGACCTGGCATTTTCCATACCCAAAATCCACCTGGGGCTGAGCTCTTTGGAGATGACTTGGCTTTTTGGAGAGCTCTTTGGAGATGGCAGACAGATGCATCTCCAAAGAGCAAGAGAAGGAGGACAGAGTACCCTCTGTCTTTATAGCAAACTGATTGTAAGAGTTATTTACTTTACTCCTGCATGGGCGAGGAAGGGAAGCAGGCAGAGGGTGAACACAGAAGATGAAAACATGGAAAGGCCTGCTACCAGAGCAGCTGGACATGGGGAGAGCAGGAGCTGTGTGACATTTCCTAATCCTGCTGCACCTGGGGAGGTGAGGGGGGAAAACTGGGGCAGAGGATGGAGGTGGTGGCATGTCCTTACTGGAGTGTGATAAAATTACAGACTATTGCTTTTGAGTAGGTTAAACCCATCTGGGGCAGTCATAATTCTGGTGTTGCATTTGTTTTGTAGACTTTGCTGTGGTAACCTTAGGACTGTTTAAAGGGCTGTTGTTTGTGGGTGGTGTTATTTGCTGATAAAAGAAACCACAACAGGACATCCACCCCAGCAGGGCAATTCCCAAGCAAGGCGTACATAACCAGAGGGCTGCCCCTTGGAGCAAGAAATCGTGGAGGTGGTGTGTTTGTTCTTTAAAAGAAGAATAGAGCTTTATTCTGGTCTTCAGAATGGTTCAAAAGAATAAGAATTAAGAAATCTGTCTTTGCTTTGTCATTTCTATGTGAAAACCAACATAATGGGTCTGTGCATGTCACTACACCTCTATTCTTTCTTCAGGAGCCATAATGCTTGATAGCATCATGGGGAGATCTAATTTGACTTGCCTTTGACTCCAGTTCTGCCAGCCACAGACTGCAAAACCTCTGTCTGAGGTTTTGAGTCCCTTGATCTGCCTTGCTGTGAGCCAGAGAAGAGCAAAAAGACGTGCCTGCCTCTGCCAGCACTCCCTGACTGCAGAGGGACTGTGAGATGGTCCTTTCTCAAAGGGCCAGAAAGAACCCAAAAACATTTTTCATGGATAGGGATTCAATCCCAGCTGTGAGCACACAGGCAGAAATACATATCCTGGCTGGACTCCTCTGGATGAAGCCCAGGGGTGCTGAATGCTGGATTTCAGTGATGAGAGGGGACATTCCTTTTGGAAGCAGTTAAAGATATCATCCTCCACAACTGTGTTTTCAAGCAGTCCAGCCTTGGGGTGTTTGGGAGCTGTTTGCAGGCTGAGTTCAGTGTTCCTTGCCCACATTGGATGTGCTGGGTGCTCTCTTTGCCTGCACTGGGTGTGCCCTGTGAGGGACAGTAATAAATCACAGGCAGCTTCTCACCTCCAACCACAGGGCAGCATCATGTGCATGGACAGGGGAATGGTTTATGCGGAAGAATTAACTGTACAGCTGTCCTGGCTCATGAGGGCCACTTTAGAAATTAAAGGCAGTGTTTAGGAGGTGGCTCAGCTGTCTCCTGGCAAAGCTGTTCCCAGTGAACAGTGTGTGCTGCTGGATGACTGTAGGCAAAATGCAAGCTGTGCTTCCCAAAATAACTGCTTTTCCCCACATTTGTTCTTTTTCTCCACCTTTCTTCCTGATGCTGTGCTCAGAAGTGGAGGGAGAAGCAAGGCATGTGTACTGATGTGTGCTCTCCATGTTCTTGGCCAGCTGGGGCTTCTGGACAGGAGGCTGCATCATGTTCAAGTCTCACTTCTTTTGTGCTTTCACTTCCTACATTTATCATGGGAAGCTGTTAGAATTGTAAAAAAGCTTTTTTTTTACGCTGTGAGAAAGTGGCTTGTGTGGTCACCTTGAACAAGTTGTTAGGGCTAAGCCAGGAATTTTGGGGCACAGTGACAGAGCTGATGCAGGCTGCTGAGGGGCATTTGGGGTTACACCTCCCCAAACCCAAAGGGACAGTGCCTCCACCTTTGCACAGGGTTTGGGAGGAGCACTGGCTGCTGCTCCCACGGGGCTCAGAGAATGTAGCAATTTCACGAGCAAGAAGAGACAAAAACCAGCATTTGTCTTGGTGGCAGAGAGGAGCCAGGTTCTGCATTTATGGATGCAGTGTGGAGCAGTATCATCTGTAAGTTATACCTTGTGATTAGACAGGTCACAGAACTCATTTAACCTGTAGCTCTGGCAATGTGATTGCATTAAGAGAGGGCTGAGAAAAGAGTTTCTCTCCTTGAAGAAATTCATAGATGTTGACCTTCTCTTTTGCCCTGGAGGAAGGCAAAGAAAGATGAAGAGGTTTTGCAAAGGCAAAACTCACAGTGTTTTCAATTTATTGTAGCTCTTTTACTCCATCGGGTTGTTTTGATGCGAAGATTAAAGTGACTCCAATAAAATACATTCCACAATTATTTCCCAGAGGTTATTTCTGTTGAGTGCGGTTTTCCAGAGGGGAAGCCCATGTGACTGGGAAAGTTCCCAGTAGATCTAGAGACCAGCAGGTTGTCTGTGCTGGGAAGGACAGAGAAGCCTTGCAGTTTGTCAGTACCCGTGGCTGCCATTACAGCCATGCTCTGCAGCATTCCTACATAGCCATGAGCTGGGATCAGCTGAGGTTTGGGACAGGGAAGACTGCTGATCAGCAGGAACAAGAAATCTCTCCCCTTTGAAATAGTAAAAGACTAAATACTTGGTATTGTTAGGAGATTTTTGTATGTTTTTCCTCAAGTGACCTTTTTTTGTGCAAAACAGCAGGATTCCTGCGCAAAATCCACACTGAAACATAGAACTTTCTGAGTAGCACAGCTGAATTTCCTGAGGTGTAACCCTTTCTCAAACAATTATTTTCTAAAGTACAGTCCCTTGGTTTATAGATTTGATGAGTAGATAACATAGTGCAGAAGGCTGCTTTATAGCCTGTGCCCTTTCTATGAATGCTGTGCTTTTCCTGAAATTGTCTCCAGCCCTGTACAAATTCTATGGAGAACTTGTTTTAATAATAACTAGTCTAAAGAAACAAATTTCATTATCTAAGAACAAAAGGGACCCTGGCTTTTAAAATATACAACCTGCCCATGTGACACACAGACACCCTCTTTGAGCAGGAAGGGTATGAGTCCTGTCCCTCCTGACTTGAAGGTGTGTGAGAAAGGCCTTGGCCTTTAATCCTGTTCAAATACTTGTATTAAAACCTTTGAAGTTCCCAACTCGGCAAAATTCTTTGTTGCTGTTGTGGAGGGAAGTGTTGCTCATCACTTTGTCAGCTGTACCTTGGGAGCTGCTGGCAGTTTTCATTAAACTAGGATTTAGAATAAGCAAGTCGCAGTGGTCCCACCATAAATATCAAATTGAGCTTGTTTGAAAACTGACATTGTATTTTTGGGTGGGATAGCTGAAATAAATTTATTTCTGAAGGAGTATTTGTAAATTGATAGAAACTCAGTGTACAAACTAACCTGGGTGAATGGTGCTTTTTGACTGAATAAGTAAAATCCTGTAGTAAAATCTAGGGATGAAACCTTAAATCCTGTTTGAGTAAAAATCCTTGATTTCCATTATTGGGCAGGAAAACCTCAGGGGATCAAAGGTGTATATGTCTGTCCTGGCCTGCTTTCTGCTGTGAATAGGAAGGTTGTATCTGCAGCATGATCTGTCCTCCAAAAAACATCAAACCTTTCCCTCCTCTCCTTGGAGAAAGAAGGTAACTGGCCTTGTGAGTGAAGGTGACTTCTCCCAGACTGTCACTCAGTGCTGAGGCTCCACAGTCTGCTTTTCTCCTCTTCTTTTATGGGAGGATAAAAATACAAAATCTAACCTTGCAGTAAAATAGCTCCTAATTTGATATGTGTGGATCTGTTACAGTGAGAACTTTGCCCTGTAGGTTTGGCTGGATATTTTTTTTCCCTAACACTCTTTGGACTTGTGTATTTGGTTTAGGATCTACCTCAAGTTTCTAAATTTAGGTGAGAATGATGATGTGCTTTTACCGTTTCCCATGTGAATGGGTTCCTAACCGCTTTACAGGGTTAATAATAGCCAAGCACAAAGGCATGTGCTCAGAGCAGCACAGAGGGAGGCCAATTGAAGTGGGGAGAAAAGCTAAGACCTGCAATTGTACAAAATAGGGTCTCCCTTTACATTGGACCCAATCTTCTTCTTCTTCAGGCAAAGCTTTTCACTTGCTGCAGACACAAATCTCAGCTCATTCTTACTGCTGTGCTCCCAATTTTATTGCCGTGGTAGCACTGATGGAATTGCTCAGCAGTAGGGCATGTGGCTTCCCACCAGTCTCTCTGCCCCAGCCATCAAATACACTTTTCCCTTCCTCCTGCTGAGCCTTGAGCCACTTTCAAAGGGTCTAAAAGGCGTTTGTGTGGTGCTGAGCTCTAGCAGCACCAGGGCTGCTGTATTCACCCGGTCTTTCCCTTGAGAAAGTGAGAGCTGTTCATGATTGTGGAGCAAGGGCAATTAATTTTCATCAGTCATTCCTAGTTTTAGGCTTTACCTCAGATTTTAGGAACAGCCACAGCTTCTCAGCAAGTCTGCTGTCTGTAGCACATTGTGTGATGCCCTCGTGTCCACACAGCTCCAAGCAACTGAACCTGCCTTGGTTCATCAGTTTTGCTCCAGAGAATGTCTCTGTCACTCATTAATAGGTTCAGGGAATAAAATATTGCATCAAACTTTAACATCTCCTCCTTTTTTACTAAGCTTTATTGCAGTGCCCACTGTACACAGATCAGAGCTGCTTGCCCTGGTTCAGTCTGGCCAGAGAAGTGCTCCATCAATGAGATAAGTGGTTGGTGTCAGGGATGTGGACAGGTAAAGGCATCACACTGTCATCAGATTTTTGACTGAGGGAAGACTCTTGCTAGGAGAGCTCTCTGAGAGCACTTAGGCTCTCATTGCCCACTGTCAAGAAGCCAGGTTCTGAATTAAACAGGTGACAAAAAGCTGACTGAAAATCACCCCGGGGCTGGGATGTGGTGGGGGTGTTGGTAGGAGTTTTCTCCATGCTGAGGTGTTTCAGCAAGTGAAAAGGGAAATGGTGTCTGCTCTTGCCATCACAGTGACCTCTTTCCAAGCATGGCAAAGCTCAGAGATTTTTGCAATTAATGTATTGTTAGCTTATTATTACTCTGGTTATGTAAATGTCAGTGCATCTACACTCTCTGGGCCTTTCAATTTAGAGAAGAGATTATTTTCAGTAAAAAACCTCATTAGGGAGGAAGTCTTTTGTTTGGGTATTTGAGGTGCATGCAGAGGAGGGGTTTCTCCCTAAGCGAATGTATGCTTAGATCTGTTTCAAGAGAGGCAAATGGGAATGTTTCACTTTGGTCAGCACTTGGGGGAAGTGTCTGGCCTTTCTAAAGGTAACATGAACAGTAGGTCACAGGTTCATGTTTACAGGTCACATGGCAAAATGAGTGGTGGAAAGGAGAGGATTTCATCCACTCTGGCAGAGAAAGCAAAGCAATGCCAGGGCATACAGAGGGAGCCCGAGTATTTTGCACACCCACAAAGCTTGGTTGTTGGGACCATGGGAACACACACCTTTGGCTCTGCCCATTTGTGGAGGCAGCAGCAAGAAACATGTGAAGTGCATGCAGAGGAGGGGCCAACTGAAGCATACAGGATTTCAGTAACTGAAATCTCTGATAAAATGTAAATTAACGGGGGGTCCTTCCTGTGCCATCCTGAGGAAGCTGTTTCCATTTTATTCAAGATGACTGTGAAGAGTGGACCTGTCACAAGTTCAGGGTGAGACCCCTGTATCCTCGATCCTATAAATTGTAACCTCTGATATTATGAGGCCAGAAAATGGAAGGAGACTTTAATAATTGATGTATGTATATATAAATGTATATATATGTGTGTGTATGTGAGTACATTTTCAAGAAAATGTTGATAATTGTTGTCACAGAACATAGAAAATTTTTCCAACAAACGGCATAAAATATCTGCCTGGGTTTGCTCATAATTAGGGAGCCCAATTCTGTTAATTGGCCAGATAAGTGGTAGGCCCTGATTCAAGAGTGTCTGGTAAATCCCAATATGTGAGATGTTCCCAGGAAACCACTAAGATGTCCCCTTGGCTACAGAAATGCTTTTCTGGAGAGAGGCCATCAGGTGTAGGGACTGGCAGAAGAAAAGCTCTAATGGAGCAGTAAAGTTGCTTTGGGTAATGTTCTTACTGAAAGGAATTCTAATTTCATGAATAAGGATAAGAATGGGGAACAGGATGCTTGCAGCTGAAGGAAAGGGGCTCTGCATGTTTCTCAGCAGAGACACAGGCCCAGGGTGATGGTGTGGAATTTCTGTAATTTTTTTTTTTTTTTAACTCACTAAATGTCTTAATCTTGTAGGATAAAGCCATCTTGCTCAGCCAATTGCCAGTGGGTTCTGTGAGAAAGGTAAGAATTAAGCTTATTTCAGGTTATTTACTTGAACAACAGAAATTTGTATTCTCTTATTTGATCACTTGTCTTGTTACGAGGCTGAGAGAGGCTGTGAGCAGTGTTCAAGAAACAGGCTCCAAGGGGAGATGTCTCCGTTTATTGGTCCCATTTGAAAAATTACATCCCTTCATCTCATCCAAAAAAGAGCTGTGATCTCCTCCTCCTCCCACTCATCACTTGCAATATAGCAGCTTTGTGCAGCTTGTAATCACAGTGCCAGAGCAATAATACTTCTTCCAGACCTGCAAGGGGCCTGCAGCTCCCCAGGAACACAAGGGAACTGCAGGCAGAGTTTTTCCACCTTCTCACCAACATGGAAAGGTACGGCTCTCTGGGGCCTGAGGGATCTCAGCCCAACTGCAGAAATAAAGAGACTTCTGAGGGTATTTTTTTTTTAACCCTGCAGGCTGGAAGAAATGGCATCCACAGCTAGTTACCCTGTGGGGGCAGTGGAGAAAGCTGAGGAACAGAGACAGGAGTATGTGTCACTAAATTAATGCAGCTGCTCTGCTGTGGGACAGCCACATCAGCGTCACTGCTGTCACCTGGCACCACCACGGGCATTGGGTGAGAATGAGTCTGTCACACTTCATTTACCAGGCTTTGATGATGGATTCGGTGAAATCATTGTCTGGGATGATGGACTTTTCTCGTGTAGAAATGTCACGGGAGCACTTGATGGGTCTGATGCCATCAGCGTGGTGCTGCAGAAGCAGCTATAATGTATGAGGGGAAGCAGAGCTGAGCAGGAATCCCAGCTGTGGAAAGCCTGCAAGCTGCTACAGCAGCTTGGCCCACTGGATGGGTGTTCCCTGTGGAAATAAACTCCAATTACCAAAGGTCTGGTTCAGTATATGCACAGGGGAGCCCTGAGCCCTAGCAGTGCGTCTTGTGGAGGCTTCATATTAATATCCCAAGTCATGGATCGATCTCTCTGCTTCCAGGAAGGAAACACAGGCTTTAAAATAGATATCCAGAGTAGATGTAAATAATGTGAGCTGTTGGTGTTCAGGAGAGAAGCTGACAGATAGGTCCTGCAAAATCACAAGGTGTGTAAAGAGGGAAGGAGAAGCTGTAGGCCATCTTTTTTATTCTTTTTGTGAAGGTTTTCCATGGGTGGATTGCTGTGAGAAGTCCCAAGCTTACTAAAATGATAGGGCTTCCTAATCTGAAGTCAAAATTGAGCTAGTCTGCAGCCCCTAGAAACAGAGAGTGATTCACTGGGGCTGGGCTGAATGACTGGATTTTGATGCATTTGGATTCCTGGCTTCCCTGGAAATCGATGTCAAATGTACCCTTTGGCATCTGAAATGCTTTTAAAATCTGGCCCTAAATGTATTTATGCTGTAGGAAGTGTCAGAGTTGCAATCAAAATGTGGAATTTATGATAAAATCTGACCTGTGGCAAAGCCTTAATGCTGCTCACCCAGAAATTAACAGTGGATGCAACACTCTCACTGCAGAGAGAACTGGGAAAAAATACATATTAAGGGAATTTCTTTTTTCCTCCTGAATTAATTAGCAAAGTATCCCAATCTCCATAGAAAGTCTTTCTGCACCGTGTTGCCAGTAGAATTATCTGGGCTCAAACAATCAGTGATCTCTGTTTGAAGAAGCAGCACTTGGTTGGTGTCCCCTCATGGTGGGGCACAGTCTGTGCACTCACCTTCCTGGTTTCTCACCATCTGACCATCACCCACAGCACCACGAGACCCAAGGCAAGCTTTGCATCCTGGCCAATGTGGCACAGACAGAGAGGGGCTGGCTCAGCAATGCCCTGGGTGTTGTCCTGTTAACCCTTCCAGCAGCTCCCTGCTTTGGGTGTTCCTTCTCACCCTTCTTGCCCTCCCACTGGAGCCAGGCTGGCCCCTGTGAGAACTGTTCATGTCTCCAGCCTCTCTCCATCAAGGAGCAGGATGCACTTTTTCACCTGATTTTTTGGAGCAGAGCCAGCTAAAGCAGGGCTATTATAACTAATTAGATAAATATATATGTATTTCGTAATCAGGCAGTTAATTATGGCTTAGGGAGCAGATGGCAGTCCCTGGCACTTACTCATCTATTCATAGCTGGCTTAAAGTGAAGTGTATATATATTGCAGCTAATTATGACTCAATATAAAATATGTAAGTAGTTGTGAACTTAGCCCTTGTCTCACTGCATGTTGTTTGTCTGAAGAGCTCGAGTTGTTTCGGGAGGCCCTTAGGAAGGGCCCCTGTGGTAACACTTCTCCTCTCTCCATGGTTTGGATGACTGTGCCTCTGACTTGTTACTAGAGCTCTGGCTCTCTTTTATTTCTCCTCTTTTCCTTTTTTTTTTTTTTTTTCTTTGAAAGGTTATGAAATGTTTAACTCAGTGTTCTTAAAATCCATATGAGTGATACTGAAATAATGAGAGTCCTACCTCTGCTGGAAAAACATGGAGATAGGGACTCATCAAAACATCAAAGAAACATTTGGTTTCATACCAGTGTCATCTGTAAAATTATTTTGCTAGCACCTGTGAAATGTTATATCATCTTTTCACAAACGCCCCCAAGTTGGAGTTTCTGTTGGAAAAAAAAAAAAATATTTGCAGAAATATAGATTAGGAAAAGCTTTGAAACAAATATGGAAAATGAAGAGGCTGAGTTTTGGCTTCCAGCAAGAGTGCACCCTCCATATGCTTTTCTGGGTCTTTTCCTCAGCAGGAGAGGGACACCCTGAGCCTGGAGCATTTGTGCTCTCTTCACTCATCAGACTAGAAGACTTTCAGGTCTAATTTAATTTGAGAGTGTGCTGATTTCACAAAGGGAGACAGGAATTAAATGTCAGAGGAATATCAGCCTATGTGCCTGATGAGCTATTGGTGGTTTGTTTTTTCCTTAGCAATTCCAAGGCATTTCATTTCTGCATGAATTACGCTTTCAGAAGGGCAGAAGAAAACCCAGCATTGCATACTGAGGAATATTGTGGCTCCTAACTTAGGTCACAGAACTTGAAAAGACTGAATCCACACGTGCTTACCAGACCAAAACTTTGACCACAGCATTAAGCTGCTTTTAAAGGAAGAATCAGAAATACAGAATCAGCTAGGTTGGAAGAGACCTTGGAGATCATAAAGTCCAACCTAAGAAGCTAAATAGGAGGCCAGTGTTGTCTTCAGCTGGTGTGATATGACCTAAAATGAAGTGAGATAATTTTTTTTGTGTTTTTTTTAAACTGAAAAACATCCCTTCATGAGAATAAGTCCACTTATAGATGTTGCAGGTGAAGTCCCTTAAGCCTTGTAGATCCTGGCATTGAAGGGCTAAAAGGATCCATCACAGAAATGGTCCATGAAGTCCATACTGTTGTTCTGCTGAAATTGTTCAATCTATATATTCCCAGGTCAATGTATTTCTGCCTCCTGTTGCTCACTGTAGTTATCAAATGCTTTATTTATCTGAAAAGCGTCAGATACTTCATGACAGCTTACATAAAATTCTGTGAAAGGCAGGCAATGGCTCTTCTGTTTCTATACTGTGACTGAATAAGCAGAATTTTTAGGAACATGTAGTCCTTGTACATACAGTCGATTAGGTCCATGTGGATGTATTCATGTTCTGATGACAGCCTGTCATGTAGATCAGAACAAAAATGGTGTTTTGTCCCATATGTGGTAAATGCTGAAATCTAAAGTGAAACGTGATTTAGGACAGCAAGCTGCGTTTGGTTGGGGGTTTTATTCCCCAAAGAGAAGTAACATTACATTTTAAATAAAGAACAAAACATTTAAACAAAAAAATGAAAACAGAAAAAGCATTTTCAAATCCAGGCTTCGAAATTAAGCGTTGCATTTTGGTGCTCTTGATAGAAAAATAAAAATAATCAAAAATAATAAAAATAATCATGGTGTTTTCCCCATAGCTTGATATTTTTCCAGTGAACCCGTTAGATCTGATGGCAAAATTATGTTACAGAAAATGTTCTTTGTTTCCAGTAAGACGGTAAAAATAGGAGGACCCTGGTGTTCTTGCAAGACCTCCTTGTACTTTAGGAGCATCTCATGCTGAGCAAAATAATAAAGTGACTCCTGAAGAAGTCCACTATGGGTTGTGAACCCATCAAATTATAAACTATCAAATTATAAAAACATGTAAGTAAAGGAAGTCAACATTGTCTTAACTGGGCAAAGGCTGCAAAACTAAAGGCATCTTCCTTTGGCATTGCAGTTGCCAGAATTTTAGGAAGACAGATCTTTACAGACTCCATGCTCCAGAGACCCTGTGTATGAGTATCTTCTGTTAACTCAAGCTTCTCCCCAATCCTGCTGCTTCTGGACCTCTGCCAGGAGGGTGCTGCTGTCTTTCATTTTGCACAGCTTTGTCCTTTGTAACCTTCTAGGAAGCACAGAGAAAATCAATTGAATTATACTTGTTTTGGGGGGATTGGAGAATAATGGAAGCAGCTCTTATGGATGTGGCGCACAGGCTGCATCCATTCATCCCCGAGGCACGATGAATGGAGGTGTGAATTGATTCTGACTGCACTACCTCGAGAGCCAGGACTTCAGCAGGAACCTCACAAAATAAGACAAATGGTTCTGCATTGTACAGAATTATATCCTTTGTTCTTTAAACAGCTCTTATGCTGAACAGCACCCAGGCAACTTACATGATTAGAGAACTCCTTGGGCATCGTGGTAGTTTCTGATGCTCCTCGAGTGCTTCAGGGAAACTGTAGTCTGGTGCACACAGCTAAATTTGCCTGCTGGGGGGGTTTAGCAATGATTCCAACAAGGTCAGCCTTCTTCATTTGTTAACTGTGTTGCATAATGTCTTTGTGGGTTACCTTTGTTTCTAATTGGTTTTCTTCTTATTAAATCATAATTTAATTTTCATTTGACTGTACCAGAACACTTTTGCCATCACATACAAAAGCAAAACTGACATAAGCATCACAGTTCTGCTGAGGGCTAGGAGGCAATTCATCTGTACAATGATGCTCTGAATCCTCCTGCAATGATCAGTTCCTTCCTAACTTTGTGATTGACTGTTGTGTGTATATTGGAATATTATTAATTTGGCTGAAGTTTTTGGCTGCTTTCCATCAATCGTTTTATAATCTATAACCTTTCTCTTTTTTCTTGGAGTTTTATAAACATCACATGGGAACATAAACATATATTGAATTGACTTTTATATTGAATGAACACCCCATTTACAAGCATTCATTTGTTCTAATTTTATTGAAGAGATTAAAAAAACATCTGGGTTAAAATATCCAGGATTCCTCAAACTATATCATGGCAGAAAGTGGGGAGAAAAATATTAATGACTCCTAGCATAGCACAAGGCTTATTGGGAAGTACATGTCATTTTCTATTGAATTGTTTCATGAAAGAATGACAAACAAAAACTTATTTTAAAAGTAAAGGTTTATTCATCCATCAATTTATTCATCCACAAATTGTTGAGTTGCAACTTTTAGGTCCTTGAAATCACACTTAGATCATACCAGTAAGTGCTGAAGTCTTTTATAACCACAGGTGATCAGAGCTTGGTGAAAGAGCTCACCCACAGTGTGTGTATTCTTTATTTGTTAAAAACATATTTTGAGGCAATGGAAAGAAAGAGGAGCTGAGGCCCCAAAGTCCTGTGAGCACTTCCAGCTCCTAGAAACACATGCACATCTTAGAAAAACACAGCCTTTCCCCCCTCCAGCTAAAACTTAATCCTGCTAATCTAGCACCGGACCTCATCGTTTGTTCATTCAGAACTGGAAGTTAATTGCTATCACAGTACAAATACTAATAAAATTATGCCACTGTAATAATCATGTTATAAACTCCAGGAGAAGGAAGCACTTGGGAAGGAAGAGCAGTGTATGACCTCACACTAATCAAAATTGCTGTTGAATTTGGTGTGTCTGTGGCATTGTTAATAATAAATGCAAGCGATGGATCCTGCTCTGGCAGGTAATTACACTTGACCACACTGAATTGATTTGCTTTGTGTTCACTTGAGCTGAACAGACATACAAGTAAGTTTATGGCACCTGTCACTCATCCTTGAATAAATGACCTTTTCAGAGATACAGAATTAATTTTCTGAAATGCTTCTGATATGGAAGGAAACTAGCCTATTCACATTAGCTTGGGAAATGAAGGATTTCTTCCCTCGATTGGAAGGCCCAGGGAATGCATAAATAATATTTAATATATACTATATACCGAATCTTTGAAAATTTGAATGAATCTTGGAGAAAGCCTGTCCTCATAATTGTGATTTGTGAGATACTTTTATTTGTTCTTATCTTTGATATTGAATTGCTCAGTACTTGAACGCTTCCCTCAAGGCTCCTTGATTTGTATCAGCTCACAAAAATTTAAAAACGCAGACTTGTCGCTGTGATGTGTCTAAACATCCCTTTTATCACCCTCAGCCTCTGGCTGGGAAGGCAATGCTCCCTTTAGTGGCAATCTCCTCCGTTCATTTTCCGCCCAAGTGCAGGCAGAGTTTGCTCTTGGTTTAAAGATGGCCCTTGCGAGAGTCAATCATTTGCCAGTCATTTCAGGTAGCTTAAATGTATTCAGCCACATAATTTCTGTGCTCCTTGTTTTGTGAATGCTTTTAAAAGTTACCCTGTAAGGTTCCAGGGCATTAGCTGCTCTAGAGGATGTCTGTCTATCCTCGCTCTGCACACAGTAGATGCTTTGTGCCATAACATTCCACTAATAACAAAATCAGTATTTAAAGTGTCATCCTGTTACAGTCTTCAAATTCACTCTGTTTAGATCTAAATTTTTTAATCTTCTCTGGAGCTAAGAGCAAAGGAAGAAACCTTAGCAATTCTGTAAATGGGTTTATATCTTGAAGGATGTGACTTACAGGACAACATATCTTGCCTCTTAGGTTTAACGCTGAAGAAATATATACACAGTCTTTGGGATTGAAGTGACAAAGGCAGCAAGGACAGACTGTCACGAAGCCAGGTCCCATCTTCTCAGGGTGTAAGCAGACAGGGAAGGAGACAGTCCTCTGTAACTGTAGAAGGGAATATAGGTGACCTGGCCCCTGACAAGTAACAGCTGTGTTAATTAGCCAATACATCCTCACCATTGATGAGTCACAGCTGTATCCAATAAAGATAAGTGATAAAGGGTCAGCTGGTGAGGAAGCAGGTGGATCATGAAGAAGGATCTTGAGGAGAAAATGACTGCTGCGAGGTCAGTCTGGGTCTGCAGTTCATTTCCAATTGTATCCTATAATATCCCTCAGGTTATGTTGGAAACCAATGCGTGGTCCTGTTCCTAGTATAGATAGTCTAGCTGGGTAAAAGCTGCATTCAGAGCCTGCAAACTCATACCTGCAGTCAGAGTTGAGCAGGAAATAACCAGCAGTCAGAGGCTTCAAGGGAAACCTCCAGCAGGAGCTGCAGCCAGAGTCAGTGAATGGTTGGGGTCAGGATGGCTGAGCTGTAAAGAAAAATAAGCGAGGACCCTTTTCATGCTGTGATGAACAAGAATTCTGTGTCTCAGCTCATTTCTACCCTCTAACAAGAGGGCTGCTGCAACATGTAACAATGCAGCTTTCTGCTGCAGTGTGGTTTGCTTTCTGCACAGAAAACATCAGTAGACAGTGAGGAAGGAGAGTGGAAAATATTTGAGTACCTTTAGTAGGCAACAGTTCATTCAGCTTGCTTCATTATGGCAATCTAAAGAAAGTGTGTAAGTGTTTCTAACTCTTTGGTTTTGGTGCTAGAACTCTCTGGATAGGGGATCATAGTGCCATTACAAGGAGGGTAACATTGATTTATTGGTTTCCTGTTTTCTTTCTTCCTTCTCCTCACACCACTGTTATGGTCCATGTGGAGTGAGGAAACTCTGCCTCTATGGAGTAATACTCTGGCACAGCAATGACTTCTATGATATTTCTTCCATTACAAAAAATAATTGAGGAAAAAGATAGTTGATGCTGGAATGCGTTACGTTTCTCTGGGGAAAGGTAGACCAGGATGTGGGACACAAAGCTTGGAAAGATGTGAGGAACAGGCACATCTTCTGCTTTGCAACGTAGCTGTTTTGGGAGAGTGTCGCTAGTCTGCCAAAATCCATCCTGTCCTGACCTGGCTGTGTGAATTGAGCTATGTGGTAAAGCTCCTCTCTAACTTCAGAGAAGGTGTTAAAAGCTTTGCTAGCAAAGGGCAGTGCTGCCAGGTGCCCATCCATCACTTGCTTGTTCCTGTTCCCCAACCAGAACAAGTTTTTTCCAGACGCTGGCAGAAGTGTCAGCAATTTAAATAGGTTTTGCTGGTGAACCGTGCTCCTGTCAAAGCCTTGCTGCTCAGATCCTCTCCCTTAGGCCACTGTGTGTCCCTTGGGAAGCCTGGGGTGCACTTGGAGGTTACTGTGGTCTATCTCTCCTGACATGGAGTGGGCAAAGGGATGTGACACTACCCTGAACGTGCTTTGAATTGCGAGCTGCTTTCCTCCTCTGCCACTGTGTGTTTGCAATGGGGAGATGGCAATTTCTCTCTCCCCTTTTTTCAAATGCTTTTAGAATTTTTGAGAGTGGTTTTGAAAATCCTGATGGTGTAGTTCATGAGAATATAATTTGTGTCTGCAGTTGCAAACACAATGCATTATTAAGAACAATGATTGTTTATTATTGATTATTCCATTTGTCTCCAAGCTTATGTCTTCCTCCAGTTAGTTCTTGATGCTCTAAGCTATATAATTAATAATCTATCGTCATATATTGCAGCAACTATCTATTTTGAGGTTATCTGAAATTTTCTCAGGAAAGCAATTCAAATAATGTTGCAAAGAAATCACCCCTCAGCCTCAAATTTTTTTTTTAAATTTATGTTGAATTCAAAATAACCTTGGTTAGGTGATTTAACCCTTCTGTGGTGAGAGGCCTGAAAAATGTTTCAGACAAAAACCTGAGCGAGGCCTGGATTGCCCCAAAGTGCTTCTTCACCCTCACAATCCAAACAGTGGAGAAAAGATAAGGCCCTGGGACAATTGTTTTTATCAGCATTAAGCTTCCAAATTGTGTGAACTAGATAATAATTGGCAGCAAAGTAATTTAGTAGCAATTTCTAGGAAGCCAGTGGTCCCTGCCTCAATGCCCATTTAACTTAGCACACTAGGGAGCCTGAAAATATAGACAGTAAAATTTTCCTTTCATAATGGATGAATTAATTTAGCCAGCCTAGTTAATTCAAATGCAAATTATGTGTTGAAAGTGTCCATTATTTATTGCTTCATCTAAGACTGTTTCTCTGTTTCTCTCTTTAGTTTCTGAAGTGCAGCAGAGAAGTGCTGAGCCATTAAATGCTCTCTCAGACACCAGCCAATTTTAGTACGCTTTCAAATGACGTTTGATTTTTATTCTCTGGCTTAAACCTAATTCTGGGATTGTTTATTTGCTTTGACTCGTTCGTGTTTTCCAGCTGTGGCGCATTTCTGCTGCCAACCGTTTCATTTTCAAGCAAGCAGTTGGATACCAGCAGGAGAAACACCTCATCCCAGCTGGAGAACCACTGCCAATTGCATCCTCTATTATCCTTCAGGTTATTTTGGAAACCAGTGCGTGGTCCTGTTCTGAGTCCACGTACGTGTGTCCACACGTGTGTACTGGTGAATTCAGGAATATTCCTGAATATTTTCCTCTGGAGACCAGTATTTGGTGTTCCTCCCCCTTCTCCACCCAATTAATTTCACAACACGGGAAGCTTTTGTGGCTGTTTTTAGAGGAAGGGAAGCCATCACTTGAGATTTCTTGTCTTCATAGAAGGATGATATTCTTTCCTGGTGGTCCAGCAGTCCTGCAGTGCCAGAGACACCTCAGGCACTGTCCATCCCTGACCATCCAGGGTAATAAACATCTTATATGAGAAAAAGATAACAAAATGAAGAGAGGGACAGAACAAAAGAGGATAATGAGATATCTGGATGCTGTCTTATTGTGATATTTCTAGGACTTTGTTTATTAGCATTCAATATCTCTCTTTGAGACTATTACACCTTAATTTCAGAGTCATTTAGGTTGGAAAATACCTCTAAGATCATCATGTCCAACCATAAACCCAGCACTGCCAAACTTACCACAAAACCAGCATGTCAGCACCATATCTACATGTCTCTTAAATACCTCCAGGATGCTGACAGCCTCTTTCTTCCCTGGGTGGCTTGTTCCAGTACTTGACAATCCTTTGAACAAAGAAGTTTTTTCTAAAAGCCAATCTAAATGTCTCTTGGAACAACTCGAGGCCATTTCTTATTATTTGAAAATAATAACTGAGTGGAGGGCAGCTCTTGTTTTACCATTGTCCCACTGGAGCAGAGGTTCCCATTTTTGTTGTAGGAAGGTGACATTGTTGGAACCATCAGTCAGTTGCTCAGGGGGAATCCATTGCAGACATCTAACAAAAAATGCTAAAATTGGTGAGGAGGCAAATCTATATTTGCCACCAAATATAGATGGCACCAAGTAGAAAATTGGCTAAAATCTTGCAGACAGTAGATGTTGATTAAAGGGTTTTGTATTTAAAAGTAAGGAAAGTCCCTTTCCTTTCCCTTCCACGTAGAAGAGGGAAAATGATGTTATTTTCACTTGGTCAGACACCCTTGCAAGGACTACCAAATTGTTTCTTTTCATATGCCAAACACATTTTGCTGGACATGGCTCTCCATCTACCATTTTTCTTCAACATTCTCCAAAATCTCTGCTTAAAATAGATGAAGGAAGCACTGTGATAATTTCCCTCACAAAGGTGATGAATGAGCCTTCATTTAAGATCCTGAATAAAACTCCCAATTTGACTTGTTTTCCTGTCTGGATTTGCCAGATGCCTAAAGACCAACCTGGAGCTACATTATGCTCTATGAGCTCTACAAAGAGATCCGAAAAAGAACACCTGAAACAGCTTTTTTTTCACCCCACTTATGTTCCTCTGAGTGGGCACAGCCTTTCCTTTCAAGCAGCATCTTTCTGCCCTCTGTACATCATCCAGATTAGATGATGAAGTTCAAACTGTGAATGCTGTGTTGATCTGTGTCCTCTCTAGTCCTTGTCTTGGATCTATTCCACCAGCAAGCATTTAGAAAAACTTTCAATCTTGAGCATGCATCTGAGAGAGCAGGATTTGAAAGGAAGGGGGACTAAGAACTTTGCTTTGTGCTCTTCAGGTGTTCTGAAATTTCCAAATTTCTTGGATGTTGTAAGCTCTTGGAATTCAATTGGAAAAAACACCCTTGATGGTAACAGAATTCTTTTTATACTACCAAATGTTCATTTTCTATCAATTTCTTAAATTGGTTGATGATTGTATTCATACAATGCACATAAAGAAAAGTGATCCCAAACGTTCATAGTATTTTTTTTCTATTCCAAACTTTCTTGTTTATAAGAATACTAAGAAAATATTTTGGGGTTTTTTTAGAAAGGTTTTAGTCTGGGTTTAAGATCTCTTATCAAGGCTTTGTGCTGTAATAGCTGCCTTGCATAAGCACTACAGGTCCATACAAATTTGATAACTATATCAATTTAGCACATTGTTTGCAGCCATGCATCATCTGTTGCTTGCAGCCTTACCTCACCTGATGGGGCACAAGGCAAGGAGAAGCATTCAGAAAGGAAAGTGCTGTGGATCAGCTATCCTAAGTCTTGTCTGTGCATGGGGATACTTAGCAAGAGGTATCCCTGAATCCTTCCTTTTACACAGATCTCTTGGTTCAGGATAAGCCAAAGAAGCAAATGCTCAGTTTCAATTTGAGCCAAGTTCAGAGGAACCCTGCCTACAAAACAGATATCCTAATTTAGGTAATATAGCTGCTGCAAATTAAATGTATACGCTACCTCAAACTGAATTAATTTTCAAGTGTAGACAAGCTTTAAGCACTTGGAGGCTGACTTTTAATTAGTGAAGCTCTGACAGCACCACCACAGAGCTGGTTTATCTTAATGACAGAAGATAAACTTCATTAAGTTTTCCAAGCAACATAAGAAAATGCAAATAAGGCAGAACCCCTTAAAGGGCTTGTGACTCCTTCTGTCGTTTTTATTACTGTTGTGATTTGCAGTCATAATCTCATCAGCTTCCCCTCGTTATTGTCTGTGTCAGCTGTGTTCCCAGCTTGGCACTGTACCCAGATATTTGGAATGGCAGTGCATCTCTGTGAGGATGCCTGGTTTGGGGAATGATGTACAGTCCTGAGCAGTCCTGAGCATGGCTTTGCTCCATGTCCATGTGAGATGGTGCAGGCAGGGTCTGGCTTTCCCTCTTTCCGAGACACAGCCCCCGCTGTGCAACCATTCCCCAAGAAGCAGAGTAGCTGAAGCTGGTGTGGCCCCATCCTTCAGAAAGCATGTATTTCCCAAAAATACGTGTTTCCTTGGAGGATTTGTGTTACATTAACATACCACTCTCCCTCTTGTACGAATACGAGCAAAATCAGGTTTTTTCCTTGCAAATGGCAACAGGCTCTCAGAGGCCTCTGCTTTCTGTGTTTATCAGCAGCCAGGGGCTGGTTTATTCCACAGCCCAAAAACTGGAGTAGCTGCAGTGACCCAGCGAAGGATGAGGTTGTAAAGCACTCACAGCTGCAGCAAAAGCAGGGCATCACCCCAGCCTGGAGATTAAATGCTGCAGGCAACTTTCTGCAGCTCAGAGACAGCTTTTCTTTTCAATTCCATATCTGGATCTGGGTGGTGACTTAATTCTCTTCTGCTCACAGAAAGCAGGGTTTGGGTTTAAAAAGAAAAAAAAAAAAAAAGGCCCCATCAAGAAATACAGTGACAAACATATTTTGATTTAGTGGGAAGCAGCAGATTCTTACTTACATTTCCCCCCCTTCCCTGTACTCTCAGGTCTGCTGTAAAAGCTGACATCAAACTTCTGGACTTGGCCCAGATCCAAGTAAAACTGGAGCCAAAAGAAAAATCTATTTTGGGGAGTGAGAAGGAAGAAGATGGAGAGAAAATAAAGTCAGTTTGTTATTAGAAAAAGAAAAGGGGGAGGAGAGTAGAAGGGGATAATGTGTTTGTTTAACAATGATTTTATTACAAATGTGATGTACAGCGACAGTATGTTAAATTTCCTAGTCAACAGGGATCTATACAAAACAATTTGTCACAAAAGGAAACAGATGCAGTTCTGTCTGCAGCTTCACACATCTGCTCTGCAATCCACTGCTCTGCCTATAATTCTCTAGGAGGGATGCAATAAAAATGATATAAAATTTTATTGTGTTAGTGGCACTAGTTATTACAGTGAGGAGCCAGAAAACTTTCCTGGGGCTGAGCTTTTCCCATTGTTCAGTGCAGGATAAATGATGAAACTGTTGCTGGTACCAGCAATATTAGTGTGAGACAGGTAAAAATCCTGCTGCAGCATTGATCATGCTGGGCAGATGTGGGAAAAAAAACAGAGGGGCAAAGCTGATTAGTATTTGTAGAATAATAGGGGAAGATGCATTGGGAAGCATGGAAATGAAATGTTGAATTAGAGTTTAAAATAAAATTTTACAAGGGGAAAAAAAAGGAAATCCCAAAATTTTTAGAAGGAATCTGTGGCATTTATCTGCCCCCGCTCTATTGTTTGATGCTATCAATTATAATTTGCTATATTTTTATTCTGCATTTCAATGGGAAATGAATCAGAGTGGAATGACATAAAATAAATAACGGTAGCTTTTGTTCTGGATCAGAACATACAGGAAAGAATTGAAATGAAACCCAGCTGACCTCCCTTAAAATGAAAACTTTCTCTCTTGGATTAAATCCCAGAGATTTCCCTTTGTGGGCAGGCCCAGCACTGTATTCTGTGGTACTCTTGGACTGGATAAGACATCCCTGGAGGGACAGGTTTCCTGGGATGCTGAGTCTCAGCAGCTGTTTCTGCTCCAATTTTACCTTGTGATTACCCAAGTTTCAAGGGCCCTGATCCGAGAGGGCGTTTATAGAGCCATTTCTTCAGGGCATGGCTGCACGACATTTTCAGGGTGCCCCAGGTCAGACAACCAAATCTCCTCACCCTCTTTTGCAGCCCTGGCACTCCCACCTCAGCCTGAGGCGATGGCAGCCAAGCCCCATGGCTACCTCTCCTCAGCATGGCTACCCTGGGACAAAGGCTTTGCCAGTTGTTTCAGATATTTTTCCTCCTGGCGTTGCCCCTGGGCTGTGGGAGCTGGCAGTGGGAATGAAGCAGGGACAGCAGAGGGAGGGATGGGGGAGCCACCATGCCCAGCAAGGCCTCCAGGAAATGGCCACCACCTCCCCTCATGGCGCCTTGCCCTCTCCAGAGCCTTCACCACCCATTTGGGTCATGTCGTCACATACTAAAGCAGCAGATTCTTCAATTTTTGTGTGCTGTGGCTTTTCCTAGAGTTCAATAACTAAGAATCCCAGGTGATGGCACCAGCTTTACTGAGGTGTTTGGTGTGGCACTTTGGAGTGACCAGTGTTACTCCCTCTCGTGCTTTCCCTGGGCGTTCATAGCACTGAGGTGCTCAATGAAAACTTCTCACACAGCCTAAGCACAGGCCTTAACCGTGTCTTTGAACACGTTATTTTTATTGGCAGGGTCTTTTATCTGCCAAAAAGGAAGTTCAAAGCACTGATGGAACAGTCCCTCTCACCTCAGTGAGGGCACAGCAGGGAGAGCAACACGTTCATCCTTCTGGTCACGTATCTTTCATGAAATGAAAATAAATACTAGGCTATGAAGCTTTTGCAGAATACAATGTTATTTAGAAACTGGAAGACCCTTGCCAGGTAAAACAATAGGCAGACTTTTTTTTTTCTCCTCTAACAACATTACCCTTCATCCCTTAAGTCTTGTTAAAGCCATGTAAATACATATTTGGGACAGACAAATTAGCTTACTCTATGTTTAAAGCAGTTTAGTTTATTGGATTATGTCAAACCTATTCAGAGACTAGAAATGCTAAAAATTTAGAATTTGTTTTACTGTGGAAGATTATAAAATAAACTATAATATTGACAATAAATTCACATAAAACAGAACAAAAGTTAAATCCAGAACCAAAGTTCAAAGAAACTCTTCAAATGGGAGTGTCCAAATACAACCTTTCTGGACTTTAAGCTGAAATGATTTAAACTCTTTCACATAAAAATTAATTTCTGTTTGCAGAGCCACACTTAAACACTTTTTCCTGGCTTATGTTACTGAATCCTTGCAGTGACCTGTGAGAAATTCCTCTGCAGGCTGAGGGGTTTTGTCAGAGAATTGCATGTTATCACTACAACGATGCTAATATTTTGACTCTGTCTCACAAACCAAATATTGCAATACCAGTTTACTTATCCTGAGGCAAAATATTTTGATCTCACTTCCTAAATGAAATCCAAACATTTTTGAAAGAGTAGAGCTTTCCATTCCAAGAATTTCTTTTCCAGCATAAGTGTGTTTCAGTGGAACGGTCCTGAGACATTACAGCTACAATTTCAAAAAGCACAATCTCTTAGAATCTCTCTTGATAGATACGACCATATTTTCTGTGTGTTTTTTTCTAAATAAACAAACCATAATTTAGAGCTGTAATGAGGAAAATAAACTTTTCAACACTGGTCTTACACTGGCTGGTTAGAAAATGTTTGAGGAAATGTTTTGCCAGGTAAATACATTATTGATTATTTTAGAATAAAATGAACCAAGCCTATAGCTAGGCAAATAAAATGGCTCAATATTTAAGAACAGTTTTATGAGTTCTACACTACTGCATAGGAAAAGCCAATGGCAATGAGATTGTGGTGACAAATATGCTTAAACAAATGTGGTGTTTCTGATGATGTTCATGACCCATTTCCTTATCTCCTCAGCATACTGAACAATAAAAGCAACATAGACTGCTGGCATGGCCCCTGGAAAGCAGCTGTCTTGACCTGAAGAAACCCAGAACTTACCTGAGAATGGCAGAGTAAGTGGCCAAATTCCTGACTGCTTAAGGTATTGAGACATAAACCAACAGAAAAGGGTCGTTGGAATCTTAGCTTTGTAAACTTTGCACTTCAGCTCAACATTTCAGATGTCTCGTGTGTCAGAAATATGGTGACCTGAAACTGGGACTTGGCCTATGCTGACAAATTTTGCCGTTTGCTAATTGCTGAGGATGATCCAGCTGGAGCATTCGGATGCCCTCAGCACACCAAGGTGCAGAGTCTATTCAGAAGTCTGGAACAGACTTCTGGATGGCTACAGATTCAGAGAAATGCAACAGGCATAAATTGCCAGGAGCATAAATTTCTGCAATCCTACCTAAATGAGAATAACTGAGTCCACAGATTATTATGAGTTGATGATTGTATGCTTTTACTTTGTGCTAAAAATTGTGCTGGAAAATGGGGTTAATAATTCTGAATGTCTTTTTTTCCCCTTCAGCTCCCTTTCATCCATTCCTGGCTGTGCCAACTTTTTCTTTGATTAAAGGACTGCAGACACCATCAGAACAAAATGTAACTTTTTGCATATTTGCTTTAACTATGATGCTTAAATCATTCTTGTGTCAGTTTTCTGGTATTTTTCATGGTTCAGAGACCTCCCCAGAAATACTAGAAAGGGGCATCTTGCAGAAACACAGTTAGCAGAAAGAAATGTAATGAACAAGCTTGTTTGGGAAAGCATGAAGTGCTATCATCCATAAGAATAATCCTGAATAAACTGTCTGATAGCCTCAAGCCCAGTCTGTTCTTTGTGGACTTGTGGGTAATTGCCACGGTGAAGAACATGCATATATTAAATTACAGGTATGATTTTAATTTATTTTTTTTTTACTTAGCTAAATGCATTAAATGCCGTGCTTGCTTCACTTAATGTCAGCATAAGGCTCCAGGCATCCTTGTAATGTAATAACCAATGGAGTCATACACACAGCCACTGTTCTGTGGCAGGTGACAGCACAGCTTTGCATTAATGTGAGGCTATTATTAATAACACTAATATATTCACTTGTAGAGATAATGCATATTGCAAAAAGGTTATTATTTTTGAATAGTTTAGTCTGGCTGTTTTCTATACTTCACTGAACAATGCCACAATTGGAACCAGCCAGCCATGGGGGTGTCACCTGTAAAAACAAACACCTTGCATGACTGTATTAAGTTCAAACCTTGCATTTCTCTGCTTGGGTTCTGAGCCATGGCTGCTACCACAAGACAGATTAATAACCATAGGATTAGCAGAAAATACATCATGTGTGTGTGCTGCAGAGGATGTGGCTGATCTTTAGGAGATGACAAAATAAACTCATTTATGCTTCAAGAGAAGCAGAACAGCCTCACAGACCAGCAAAAGTTTCCATCCTATTTCACAGACCCATTCTGTAATCAGCATCTTAAATTGTATTATCTATAACATAAGGTCATAATGCAGGAGCCTGGTGGCTTATGTGAACTGCAAATCACTGCCCTGGTAAAAGAGCTTTGCAAAGAGACACCATAAAAGTCACCCAAACTGGGACAAGCAAGGGAGAAAGCTATGCTCTTAAATACAGAGCAGCTCATGTCACAAGCCAGCTGGCTGAGAATAAATGGTTTACTAGTGTAAATCAGTGGTAATTTCTAGCTGTTATTTCTCTTTGTGTTATGCAGTCACTAGGAGTCAGAAAGCATTAATTCTCAGAATATTTATGCATTAATATTTGACACAAAATACACTACAGACAAGAAGAGTTTTCAAAAGCAGCAGGCTGACCTAAGCTACCTCCCAGCCACAAGGCTCTTAAGGAGCTTTTGAAAAACTCAGCCAAAGGGTTTGGTTTTGTTTTGCTCCAAGTGCAGGCAGGAGCAGGGACCTGCTGGGGTGTGCAGAAGGTGTCTTCTGGAAAAGTTATTGGAGTGAATTTCAGAGGTGGCCATGGTGGCTGCCTGGTTTTGGAAACAGGGCATCCTGCCCTGCCAAGGGCTGCAGTTTCTGGTCACCTCGTGTGACCTGGAGGCAGCCCCAGGCCTTCCCTCCCTGTGGCTGATCCATCTGTCTCTGGAATTGGTTCCCAGTCAGTACAGTCACACACCTCTGTGGTTATCAGTGTCCACCAGGATGGACATGTAAGAAAACAGAGAGCCTGGGGGATATTTTGTGTAGCACACTGGAGAAGGAGACACGAGTACCTTCTGGGGGCATATGGTTTAGAGACAGGACATTTTGTTCCTCCAAACGATTTGCCAAATATTTCTTATAAATCCACTATCTAAACTTTGATAGTAAGATCTATCAAAGTTCTCTGGGATTTATAACAGCCTAATAACCATAATAAATGACTGTATTAGCATGGGGTGATCAATAGATTTTTCTTGAAGTCATAGATTAAAATGAACAGCAGAGGAAAGGAAACCCTTCATATTAACACTGTGGGAGTTCCTGTATTAATTGGCACATAATCAGGTAGAGCTGCTAATAATCAGGTAGCTCTTAAAACTGACACACAGAGTACTGCCAATGCAGCCTGAAGAGCTAGCAAATACTAGCTCTTAACAAATATGTTAATATTCTCTGAAATTCAGGTTGCTGGATGAAAGTCATGTTTTCTTCTAAGCTTACAGATCTCTGGTCCTGGGCTCTGCTTATGTCAAGATGAGACACTGTGGGATTTCCTCATGTCATAAACCATGTCTTCCCCTACTTGCAGGTCACTGAAAAATATCTGTCAGAATATACTTTTTTTTTTTTTCCCTGTGTCCTGTATCTTGATAACACCAGTCTTCAGAACACTCAGTTTTCTTGATGAGGCATTCTGCAGATTGTTTGTGGGATCTTCTTTTATTTCTTTCATTGTTGTCCTCTGGAGAAATTACACACCTCATCTTGCCAGAGCTACCCCAGGGTCACACAACAGCAGGCAAGTTCAAACAAGAATGTAAACTCAAGAAACCAAATTGATTGTGTAGCAACAAAGGATTGAGCTGTTGATTACAACCTTGGAAGCACTTACAGGCACAGCAAAAAATCCCCAAACATTTAGGAAACCTACAGTGACTCTAACAACAACCTCTTGTTCTAGCTGTCACTTAGGGTTTTTCCTCTGAGCTATCAAAGTCAAGGGGCCAATTGAGCCAAATCCACCCTCCATGGGGCTGGATTTCTGAGTAGGCTGATGATAGGTCATCCTGGTGTTCTCATTATCTTTAATATGCAAGGGCTTTCTTGTTGCTATTGAATGCAAACAAAGCTTGAAGGATCTCTGTTTCTTTGCTCACTAAGGGCCTCCTGCTCCCCTGCAGCCTTGGCGTGGGTGTTGCATGTTCACATAAGCTGGTGGGATATCTTTAACGTGCAGCATGACAGCTCTGCTTTGTGAAGAAGGCTGCTGTAGGGCTGAGCTTTTCCTGTGCTCTTTAGGAGGTGAGCTGAACTGCATTTAGAAGCCCTTATGTGATGTTTTATTAATCCCATGAGTCTACTGGCACAACGTTTATGTCCTTTGGCTTCATGACACTTTTACAGTGACCACACAAGTGACCATGTTGCTACACACTAGTCATTTCAGGATTGGTTCTGCCAAACAGATATCCCAAGGTTTATATTGCATTCCTTTAAGAATGGCTTTTGGGACACATGAAACACCTTCTTGCAATCGATCACAGCTGTGACAGATTTCATGTGTGCCTTTACAAAGCTAATCAGCAGCTGCATTTGTTTCTTCTCTCCAAAACACCCTTCTCTGCCTTGGCCTAGGTGTTGCTTGCATGAATATTCATGAATTTGCTATTAATTAAGTGTGAGAGATGTGCTCTCTTCTGTTATCTGAGGTTCTTCCTTCTCTTCATGTCTGCAGCATGCTGACTTTATGATCTTCCCCCCAAAGAAGTGAAAGGATAAATGAGTAAATACAGACACTTGTGTAAAAGCTGGTGCCACATGTTGCCTGGAGACTAATAGCTGTCAGAGCCAAATTAGCCAACCTGCTCTGGAGACAGGTGATTAACAAATAGGGACCTCAGGAACAGGAAAAAGCACAAAGGGGAGGAGATTAACTGAGTTCACATGAGGGAGCAAGGGTTAAACACTTAGAGAGGTGCAGGCTGATGTCCCTGCAGTAATCATTGTTTTTATTTATTGCTGCCTCTTTTTGCTATCTATTGCTATGCTGATGAAAGAGTTTCTTTCCTTTTTTTTGTAAATGCCCTTGTTTTCTTCCTGGCCTGACCCTATGGTTTAGTTTCTGATAGAGGTGCAAAGGATTTGGATGGGGGTTTTGTAATTTTGTTCCAAATGCGTTATTTTCTTGAGTGGACCTTGTTCTGTTTTTATGCACTTGAAAGGCACAAGCACAATAAAGTGAATGCAGAGTGAAATCAAAAGGGGTGCAAAGAAGGTCTTGCAGAACATCCCTTGATGCTACTTATCAGTTATGGTGGTTGTTATTTTGTGGTTTGGTTTTTGTTGGGTTGTTTTTGGGGTTTTTTTAACAAGCTCATCAGAGCAAATAGATACTGGACAAATCCCTGCAGCTTGAAAAATTTGCCTGGGAGCTTCTTCTGCTTTTTCCAGAAGTGGTGTGTACGTTTGATTCCATTTTTCAATATACTGAGTGTGAAACTTTCCCTTTGAAATATGCGGTAGTTTCTTATCTGTCTACATAGTGATTCTACAGAATTTATTTCTTCTTTCAATTTTCAAATAAGAGAAGAGGAAAGAGGCTTTTGATTGGAAGGAAGAATAAATATGAGGAATAAATATGAGGAAAATAATAGAAAGCTGGAGAAAATGGGAATAGAGTGTAAGAGATTTATTGAAAACTTTGAAGAGAGGAGCATGTGTGGGGAACTGTCCTACATTTGTGATTACATTTTAAATTCTGCCTCAACAGTTCCTTGTATTTTGGGGATTGGTTTTGCCTAGATTGTATTTTAGGCTTGTAGATATTATGTTTATTTATTGGTTTTGAGGAATGCTATGCTAAAGAAATACAATGTACCAAAAATAGGGCACAAATTCACTCTGGGGTGCTGCTGGTGATCTCATTTACAGGAAAGCCCCACACTGGGTTATTTTGGATATACCCTGTGTGTATCTCACTCTTTATTTAGTGTGTAGTCAGCATTAAAAATAACATTTCACCATATGTGAAGAACAAGGAGTGATCAATACAAAGTCAGGCTACCTGCCAAGGAGGACCTTTTTTATTATTGTTTATTTATTTATTTATTTGGTTTTGTTTATTTGGGTTTTTTTTCCCCAAATAGTAAAACCATAAAAACATGAAAGAATAATACCATTAAGAACTTTATTCTGTGTTGTTTGAAAAAAAGTAATTAATCCTTCAATATTACTTTTGTGTTATTCTATCATTCACAAGGGTGTGAATCCTGACTGCTTTTGGATACTTCTGAAGATGTACATCAAGAGCTGTTACGCCTTTTCTGAAGGTAAGAACAGTTACCATGCTTTCTTTTGGAGTAGAGGGAGAACCAGTGAGCTTTACTTTCCTTGGTTTGTGTGTATCCAAGTTTTCCTATACAAAAAAATGTTGTAATCTATCAGAATATAAGATTTGATGTCCCCTTGAAGAAAATAGACCTTTTTACCTCCTTGAACTGTAAGAGCGGTTTTGGAAGTATCTTAATATTGCTATGATGAAATATACTGCAATTGCAGTAGAACCATTTGAGCTAAGAATGAAAGGGCTTTTTTTTCCATTAACTTAATATTTTTTTACTTGCTAAAAGTTTGTGCTGCAGTTAAGATGTAGACAATGCTATGAAGGGATGAGGAGCCTGGTGCATTTTAAGATCTTCATGATTCATCTCTCTCAGGGGAGTGCTCAGAAATAGAAAGCTTACTGAGGACAGTTAATTCTAGTCCTGCCAGAGGGACGGCAATATTGAATATTAAAGCAGCAGGTATGAAATAAACCCAAAACTTCATTGGGAACAACTGAAATAGATGGCTCTGCTCATTGTGTTTTCCTATCAGATATTAGAACAAGGCCCCTGTTGGAATGTGGGTGTCTGTTTGTCAGCCCCCATACTCCCTGGTATTTCTGGTGTCCTCAGTTTCTGGAACCTCAGTAAGTTGTGCTTTATTTTTGTGGTGAAAAAATGTGTAAATTATAATAATTTGCATAAATTGTACATAATACTTCACTCTGGCTCTTTTGCAAATGTAAAAGCAAAGCTATTGTGTCTATTCATGGACAGCCTGGCTGTTTCATCCTGTCCCTTATGCCTGCAAGGGAAAATTTGAATTATAACACTAGAGATGTTATCTGGCTGATCCTGTGGGACAGTTACATTTTTCCTTTAATTTTAAGCCTCCTTGTCCTATTCTTGATATGGCTTTCCATCTAAAAGGAGCCTTGAAACACACTTTTCTGTAAATCTTTCCATTTGCTCTGTCCTCAACTCGCTACTCACAAATTGTATTTCTGATAAAGTTTTGACTCATCATAAGGGAGAGATATAAATTGAATGTTTCTTATACCTGTCTATGAAAACCTCAGCATAAATCCACCTGGGAGGTAAGGGGCAGGGGGTAAGTTGTGTCTTTGATGCTGCAAGTTCTGGCTGTGGAAGCAAGCAGACAAGGTTAGTTGTTGCTTACCATCCCAGAGGTTGTCCTTGCACATGTCCTTCTCCTAAGTCAAGCCAGGGTCATGTGAGTGCATGAAGAGTTTGAGGAGGGCCTCAGGTGTCCCAGGGAAAGCTGAAGCTGGACTGTGGGCTCACCTCGGGTGAGAAGCAGAATGAAACGTCAAACGCTGGGCAAGTTCATTGTAGGAATGTGAGGAACAAGAGGTGAAGTGAGAAGAATGCTGCGTGTCACATACTGAGAGGAAAACTCTTTGCATCTGCGGCTTCGGGCTGGGAATGATGAGATGATGGTGATTCGGGTGCAGCTTGTGGGGAGAATCAAATATGAAGCAAACTGAAATTAGACTGCTGGTCAGCTACCTGTGCCATATGAAATAAGTATCTATGGCTTTATAAGAGCTTCTGAAAGATGTGCTGAACTAAGAGACGTTCTTGGTGGTATGAAAATGGCAATGCAATTTTCTTCCTTTTTCTTCTGCCTCACTCTTCTTCTTGTCTCAGTTCCACCTTATTGAACGCTTCACTTTTGTTGATCACGTGGAAAGCCCCATTTTCCTAGCACCTACCAGCATCTAAGCCTCTCTCGCTTTTCACCTGCTTCCTTAAAGATTAGTTTCATGTGATGATCCACCAAAGTAGCCCACCTAACACCTCGCTGCAGAGATTGCAGGAGCAGTTTCGCACAGCCGACAAAATCCCATCAAAGCCGGAAATTGTTTTCTTTATGTGAGTGGCAAGGCAATTACTGAGCTGAGTGACATGAGTGGAGGAGTGCATTTACACCAGAAGCTATTGCTACAGCAGAAACTACTGGCAGGAAAGCAGTGACTGACATCCCTTGGCTTATTATTATGGGCCTTGTATAAATGGAGTAGAAGCAATGACTGCTACTGCATTTCTAATCAACAAAGTGTTATGCCAGTAATTAAGTTTCAACTGACTCGCATCTCCTTTCTAGGCATTAATTGGAGGAAGATATGCAGATTGCTGGTTAATAATAGAACATTTATAGTTCTATAATAATTTTCTTCGTGTTTATCCATTTGTTTGATTGCTTGTGTGGCAAATATTTGATCCTGTAGGTGTCTATTTAGCCATCAGACTGTTTATAAACATCATTGTTTATTGTGTTAGTGACATCTTAAAGCTCTGCAACTTGCAGAGCCTAATAGCAGCAAATGTAGAACTTTATTTTGCAAAATAGAGCGAGGTCTTTCAAAGAAAACTCCAGATTGTCCAAACCACACACGGATGTCAGAGATGGGAACAGCGTGAGCTGCATACTGAACCTATTTTAAACTCCCACTCATGATTTCCAAATGCAGTACACTGTCAGAGAGCAGGCATAGAGAATTTTGGGTGCTACAGAACTAATGTAAATAAAAGCTCCAGAAATCTGTTTTCTGGAAATCAGAAGTGTTAATAATTATATTACAGTTCGTGGTGGTGCAACTAAAACTGGAACCTAATGTATGGGTGCAATTAGATTGTGACTAATTGTAGAACAGGTTTGTGATGTTTACTGCCCAAAGAAGCCAAAAAATTGGCAAAAGCATTTTCATTGTTTTGCAAAGGGTGACAAAGGGCTCTGTGGGGGCAGGAAATACCCATGTATCACATAGTGGCAGGTGCATGCTTTATCCATTGACCCGAGAACCAAATCCAAAAGCATGTTCCCATACTTTTCAGTAGGTGTTGTTTACAGGAAAGCAGGTCTGCACTAGCCCAGGTTTCAGTTTGTTCTGCACCATTCATTTGCAGCTGTCTGGAATCTGCCATCACTGCATATGAACAAATTAACTGTATTATTGAATTGGGAACCAAAGACGCGTTCCCTCTGCCTGGGCTTTGCCTCTATATCAGCTCTCCACAGATGCAGTCCTGTCCTCAAGAGTTCTCTAAAGTGTGCCCTATTTCCTCTGTTCTAATAGAACCAAGATTAAGTATTTGGCCAGAGAGACAGCCAGCCAGTCTTCTTACACAACAGGCAGTGTTGTTTGGCTTAGCTAAGCTACTTTCTTACACCTCCTGGGGAAAGAGAAAACTGCTCTGGAGCAATCATAACACAGGAGTGTGAACAAAGAATTCAAAAATCCAGATGTAGGTTTTATTTATACTTAAGGGAAATGCTGTTTCTTGTAACAGCAGAGTTCAGGTTTATACATGAAGCCTCTAGACAGTTCTTAATTCACGAGGTGACCATCACACACAGGAGTTAGCTGGTTTGAAGTTTTGTGCCTTTGGGACTGCACAGGATGGCTGAGTGCTGCCCTCCAGCCTCTTCATCCATCAGGAAAAAACGAACTTGCTTAATTCTGATTTTCCCCTTGTTGCATCTTTATACAAATGACTCTCCATAAACTTGCAGCTTGTTTTTAATCAGTTCCTGGAAATACTGCTTTGAAAAAACCATCAAGGAGCTCTGGAGATCAAGTAAAAAGCCTGACAGGTGTCTGATTTTTCCTACTCCCCATTCCTTTGACATTTTAGCAAACAGATTAATTTTATATTTGCATGGCTGCTGGAATTTGCAGCATTGGGCAAACTCTGAGTATACCACATTAAGCAATGGCTTGGGAGTGGTGTCAGAGATGGGTCTCTTCTTTGAAGATCAGCTGCTAGACAGTAGTTCACAGCTGAATTTACAACCCATGTAAGTGCTTGTGATACCTCTTCTTCCTTTTGGAGGTACTCGGTGTGGATGGGATGGAAAAGTCTCAGGCAGCTGCTTCTGCTCTCACGTGCAACTTTCAGTCCAGGATTGCATGTGATCACACAGACACTTGTGTTTTGTGCATATGTTGCTCCAGGTAAGCACTTGATGGGCATGGTAAAAGAAAGCAGATGTATGGGGAAAAATCTGAACCATAAACAGTGGCTTAGGCTCCCACAGAGAAATGTCTAGGCAGGAAACACTGTCAATGTCCTTCAAATGCTTGAAAAAGACTTTAGAGATTATTTTACTTTTTCAGTCTTGTTTAATCTTTTTTTAAATTAAGAAAAATAATGAGAACCTCCAAACTACCTTTGCAAAGGCCTCCCATTATAGCTCACTCCTCTAAATTTGGTTTGAAATTGCTTCTTGCTCTCCAGGAAAATTTGATTTCTCGGTATTCTTACTGGACACAAAGACTTGAGTTTGTAACTATCTCTCTGAAATCACATCCATGCCACAATCAAAATAGTTTCAGTAAAATACAAAAGCTAAAATAATGGAAGATCTATGTACTTTTACAGTGGTTGAATAGTGGAGGAATGAGGAAGAAGAAGAATGTGTTCCTGAATTAACTGATAGGAGGAATGTGCTCTTGACTTTGGACAGGAATCTTTGCTACAATTCAAATCTCTTCCTTCTGTGATCCACCAGTCTGGACTCCTGTCCTATGAATACTTTGGAAGTACTACCATTTTTTTTTTCTTGAGGGTCATCAAGTCCAGTTCTGCAGCTTGTGTTTTCTAGGCCTCTGGTTGTTTTCCTGACTCTCCTCTGCACTCTGCCCAGCTGAGCTATAGACATCTACACATAAACGAACCCACAACTGGGATATTTGAAGTTGAAGCTGCTAAGACTCCTTAAGAGACTGGCTGCAAAAAAATCTTTAAATGAGAATTCTATCTCTGCAGAGGTTTAAATCACTGCAGGGGTAAAACTGATGCATTTGTCTAACAGCTTTCAGTCAGAAGGAGCTACGTTTTCCCAGGGTGGTCCTACTCAAAAAGATTTCCAAACTAGCATACCTGCAATTAAGCACAGATGAGACTGAATGGTCTTTATAAGGCTTGTTTAAAAATTATCAACGTTCCTGCAAGACCATGTGGTCTGGATGTGTTTTGGTCTCTAAAGTAATACTCTCAAGGGTAGAAAAGTACTGTTATACCCTGGGAGCTGAAGCATCAGCTGCTCATTTAACTTTAAAGATAACAGTCAGTTTCCAGAATTGTCAGGGAAGGGGACCACTACCTTAAGACAGTTTAGCCTGTTCTCTATAAGGAGCCTTGAAGAATTACAGGCCTAGCTGAGGTATGCCTGTTGTTACCTTAAAGAAAAATCAAGGGAAATGAGGGCCTCAGACTCTAATTGCCTCAATCATACAGAAAATCTCTAGCCCAAGCCACTGGACTTTCTCTCTTCCACTTAATCCAAGTGAATTGTGATATAAGCACCACTACATGGTGGTGCTGCATTAGAAAACTATAGAAAATGAAAGGACCATCTACTGCTGAAAGAAAATGAGTGGTTTTGCTGCTGGGTATTGCAAGGCCTTTTAACCTCAGTGGAGACCAATGTTTTAGGGGAGAAGAAACTGTTAGCATGCTCTCTGGCTAGAACTGGAAATTTTCTTTATGCTGAAAGCTGCTATACTGAAAGCACAGGGGATTTAAGGCTTTTATTCACTGGACACAGAATGGCAGCAAATTTAATGTCAAATAAATAAATAAACAAACCAACTTTGACTGGTAACAGCTGGCCATAACTTTTTGAGCCAACAGACCTGAGCATCTTCTCTGTTTCTTCTTCATCCTTGCCATTAGCAGATACCATAAAATTTATCTGTCATGGAGCCAGCCCAGCTTACCATATGCTTAAAAAAGTAATTTTCCCCACTCATCTCCCTGGTGCAAGCACAAGCTGCTTGCACCATGCTCTGGTAGAGGTAGGAAACACCCTCAGGAAATGTATGTGCAAAGACAGAACAGACTGTTGATCAAAATGCCTGTGTTGACTGCAAAATGTTGGCCTGGATATTTCTAGTATCTCCAGAATATGCCAAAACACCTGCACATCCCTCCAGATGCAACATGCTCTGTAAATATTAACTGTGTGATCTTTAAAAATAACTAAAAAGAGTTATCCTTCCCTTTCTCACATCTTCAAGCTTTCTACTCTCTTCCTGTTTATCTGGACTGCTTTCTTCTCTCCCCTGCCACAGTTGTTTGGTATCATGTAACTTCCTTGCAGTTCAGAAGGAAAAATATGGATAATTCAAATATTAACACTTCTGCTGAGACCAGATAATATTTTAGCTGAAACAGCAGCATGAAAAAAAAATTATCTTTGTGGTGCAAATCTATTTTAATACTGCTTTTTTTAAAGAAAATAAGCTTTCTTTTTCTACTGTGAGGAAAACCTCAGAACAAGGGGAGGAAAAAAAAAAAACCCAGACCTTTGCCCTATTTTGCCTTTTGGTGTGCTGAGCTGCAAACACAAATAGATATGTGAATATGTACCAGTCATTCTTTTTCCAAAAGAATATCTTGTTTCAGCAGATAATTGTGGTCTTCTGTTGTGTATCATCAGGCATGTGCATATTTTCCTGTCACACTCCTTAGGTATCCCAGGTATGGTTTTGATGGATGATGTGTTTTGGTCTAGACTTCCCCTTTGATTGAAATTGTAATTCTGATTTATACCAGCTGCTAAGCATCACAGAAGTAAAATTTTCTGACTTTGAATCATCCAAGTAATTCAGAGGGTTTAGTGGTTTATAAGACTAATGCAGGGTCTCTGCACAGGCATGAATAGATTTACAGGAAGTGATTTTGTAGACAAGAGTGCATTAAAAAGGTACTACTCGTAGACTGGATATAAGGGGTTTTACACTTTGCTGTATCTGAATGTTTCATATGTATTTGATGTTTCATCTCTTCAGATCTCTGGACAAAAAGCTGAAATCTCTTGCCATTTCCCTGGAGAGTAACTTGCTTTTCATGTACACCAAGGAGTTTCCTTAGGCTGTGGTTTGGCAGAAATCTGCTTTTCAACTTCAAGACAGCTATAAATGCCAGGGACTGGGGAGAAGCAAAATATTTCTGAAAAGCAAAGGAGAAAAATTGATTTACCCATTACACTTCTGTCCTCTGGTCATTGCCTGCATCTCTCTGACTGGAAACCACAAAACTGACTCATTTTGATGATGCAAAGGGAAAAAGAAGTATCAAAGAGCATTATTTTGTGTTTTGCTATTGTTACTTTAGTCTAAATATACAGGTTGGGATGGAAGGTGCTCAAAAGATTCCCTGCCCAGAGCTTAGAGTAAAAAGTCTTAGTTGTTGACAGACTGCATTTTGTTCATTCAGAACAGATCCATTTCTATTGTTTCAAACAAGATTAATCCCTTCTGCAAAGGCTCTTCCCCAGCTCACTCAGTGTCTTCAAGACCTCTAAGGATGAGGCATCCTTCTTTTTTAGGTTCCATAACTTAATCAAGGAAATTTGCTCTAACAACTTGTTTTTGTAATGGTTTTCATTCCTGTTGTTACAAAATGTACTGGAGCAGTTTCCTCTTTAGTCTGTTTTTCCCTTACACCCCTAAATAACTCTATCATTTACACTGGAGTTTTGCAAACTTGGTAACTGTTACAGTAATTACTGTTCTGCCTTGAGAGAGGACACAGATGTCACTCAGCAGAAGTTTAGTGATACCACCACAAAATGACATTATCAACTTCTAGCTGGCAGTTAGTCTTTTTTATAATACATATTTCCTTTCTCTTATATAAAAGATCTGTAAATGCTGCCATAACCTTCAGGTTTTGGATAATTTGGGTGTGAGTACTGGTGAGGGTGTGAGGAGGAATGGGTAGTAAGTTCATAGGGAATGGTTTCCATTGCTGTCAGAAGGCATTGCTTTCATTAACTCTGCTTTCAGTTGAAGCTTTTGTCCCAGAGGGGTGTGTGACCTTCTCTGTGCTGTTAAACAGCTGCATTGCAGTGCTGGGTGCCAGCTCTGCCCTCTTTGGGACAGGCTGGTTGTGCCCCCAGTTTCAGTGGAGTGACTTGTCTCCCTTTCCTGGGGGTTCCACAACATTGTAATACAAAAATGCCCTCAAGGCATCCTAAACTCCGTCAACACTAAGATAAAAGAGGAAGGAGAAATTTGGCTATTCTAAATAGAGCTAAACAGTAAGCGATGCAGATGCCTTCACAGTGTTTCTGTGTTACTGTTGTCATTCTCTATGTTTAAAGAACTTTCCTGTACTTTAAAGAATAAAGCAGCACCTGGAATATTTTTTCCAGGCAATAGACTTGTAAATCTCCTAGCAATTACTTCACTGTCTTTTCTCTCCTATTTGATTTACCCATGACTTCCTGACAATATTTTTAGCTTGTTGTCGAGCTCACGTTTATGTCTCTCTGTGAATTGTCTGATTAAAGTCTGTCATTCAGAATAAATATTTGGTTTAGGCTTACCTTTTCCCATCCTGCCAGTTTTTACAAACAAATGCAGCTTGTGTTTTGTCGGCTAAAGAACATAACTCCAAAAGAAAAAAAAAAAAAAAAGCACACAGAATGGAAATGAAATTATACCTCCATTAGAAAAGAATAAGGGTTTTTTTTAAAGTTCTAGTTATCCTTCTGTGTGCATATTTGTAGTGTGTTTGAGCAGTAGGATGTGGAAGGACAGAGATGGTGCTGAAGGCAATCCTGCCCCTGATGTATTGCAGCTGTGTTAATTACCAAAGAGTGGGAACAGCCTTGCCCTCACAGCTGTGGGTGTGATAAAAGAGTGAGTGAACTGGGAGAGAGTCATTTGGAGTCTGCTGTGAGGAGGAAGGGACAGGAGGTTGTGTGAGGGACAGAAAGGGTAAGACAATGAGAGTAAGACATTGTATGAGGGACAGACAGGGTTGGGTGGCCCTGCTGGGGACAGGAAGGAGCTGGAACTGCAGAAGGAAGAGAGAAAGAGCCAGAGCTGTGTGGAGCTGCCCATGGGAGGCTACACAGGAAAGGTATGGGAGACATTTAGATAACAAGGCTTGAAGCTTTCTTTGGTGTCAGTTGAACCTCCTCTGTCTGTAGGAAAACCCAGGATCAACAAATCAGCCAGCAACCACTGCTGACACCAGCAAGGCTGGTTTGTGGTCAGTGTGCTTGTCCTTGGCTGAGAGATGAATCACCATAGAATGGTTTGGGTTGGAAGGGACCTCAAAGATCATCTAATTCCAACCCCTGTAGCTTGGGCAGTGATACCTTCCACTAGACCAGGTTGCTCAGAGCTCCATCCAGCCCAGCCTGGAACACTTTGAGAGATGGGACAGCCACATCCCTGGGCACCCAGTACCTCATCAGCCTCATAGGGAAGAATTTTTTCCTAATATCCTACCTAAACCTGCCCTCTGCCAGTTTAAAGTCATCACCCCTTGCCCTGTCCCTGCAGGTCCTTTTAAATAGTCCCTCCCCATTGTCTCATAGGCCCCTCCTGGTACTGGGAGGTTACAACTGGGTCACCCCTCTGCCTTCTCTTCTCCAGGCTGAATAACCCCAATAGCAGAGGTGCTCCATCCCTCTGACTTGGTGGCCTCCTTTGGACTCACTAAAGCAGATCCACATCCTTTTTGTGCTGGATCTTGCTGACAAGCTGACTTGTTTCCCTCTGGAGTGAATCCCATGCTTCTCACTATTTCTAAGTCCTCCTCATTCCCACTAACCTTAGTGGTGTCCCCGTGTTCAAGAAGAGATTCATCTGGCTTTGTGGGGTGCACATCGACTCTAAATCTAATGCCTTGAAATACCTTCTGCAGAATGACACATAAAGGAGGACAGATTTTGCCCTCTATGACTATGCTAGGCATAGTTTATAAACCAGCTTTTTCTGTGGTGTGAACTGTAAGTAACAAAAACCCACTGAATGGAGCTGAAACGTCTGAAAGACCTTATCTTATCACATTAAGTAAATGGTAGTGAAGTGCAAAAATGTTATGTAGCGCCGTGTTTGTCACTAAAGGATATCCCAAGGACAAGCAAGCTCTCCTTTGTTTTTCATTCCTTCTCTGATCCCACTAGGAGTTGAAGAGTCTGAATTAACTCTTCATAAACCTGTTTCTTTGCCTGCGTAAAAGTGGCTAGGCAGTCAGCAGTCAGGTGGTGAAGGAATCACCTCTGTTCTCCTTTGGAACAGAAATCCTTGATGATGTACCATCAACTTCCAAATCTCTTTGGGGTGTGGGTTTTGTTTTTTTTTTTTCCTGCAGGCCTTGAAACATTTTCATGTTGGTGGGATTTTTTTAACTCTCAAGTCCTTGAGCTTGTAACTCACCTATCTGAACAATCTTTCCTTTGCCTATAATTTTACTTTTCTTACTTTGGACAGGTCTACTCGATTTGTTTTTCCCAGCCCATCCTCACAATTTAGCAATTTTCTCAGGAGTTGGAGTCAAGGTTACACAGCTGTGCTGTATCAGCTGGCCTTGGATTACACACAGCTGAACCCTTGAGATTACTGTTAGCAAAAAGAAGACAAGAAGTTAAGTCAGCTTGCTCCTAGTAAAAACCCCAAATAGTTTGGGATGAAGAATCAGAGTGGTTGTTTCTTTTCTAGTCATGTAGCATCAAAATTCTAGTCTGAGTAAGTCTAGGTAATTTGAAGACGCATCTTTTAATGAATTTATCCTGAAAAGCAAAAATAGGTCTGAGGTAATTGCTGTCTGATCCTTGATCTAGTGCCTGTTGGTGATGCTTGAAAAGGATTCTTGCCTTGCTCAGAGCTGAGGGGGGTGCATAGAGTGGGACACAGAAGTGGTGATCACAGAGTCATGAGGATCCCAGTGTCATGGTTGTTTTCTCTAGGAACAGTATCTCTTTAAAGAACTGAAATGGGATATGCTATTCTTTTTAGCTCAAGCTGTTTGGTGAGTCTAGGCTAAGATACAGAGGGACCTGCAGCAATGTTTAGGCACAGACACATCCTCAGATTAATTTACAGAATGTAGCTAATTACAGTGACAGCTTTCTTGCTTGCTTTTTTTCCTGTAGCTTCTGTTTGCAGTAGTCTATGGCTAATAAAACTGTCAATTTTCTTTTACTTCAATAAAAGGTCACCCCCTGACAACAGCCCTGTGCCTCCTAACAGCTACTGCCTTTATTAATATTTAAAACGTACACAGTGATATTTCCAAAAGGTCAGACTTTTAAAAGACATAAAATGTCATCCCTAATTCTTCTCCCTCCCAGCCTATTTCTCTGCCTCCTCTTCCCCATCCACCATTTATATGTTCCATTTTAGGTACAGCACTTAGCATGGCTTGTGTTAAATCAGATAAACATCAAGTGTTTTCCTCCTGCAGTACCACAGTGAGGCAAAGGATAAATTTGTTACTGATTCACAGTCCAACAACTTGTGTACGTGGATTCCAATTCTGGCTGTAGCACAGATTCCCTTGAGTTAAATGAGTCATTTGTTCTGTCAGATCCTGATTTAAGAATGCATTTAAGCCAGAACCTACCTTCAGGCAGGTAGGGTCAAGAGGGTATCAAGGCTTCAGCTGTGAGTAAGAGCTTAAACTTTTTCCTCCCTGAGGCTTCTCTTCTTCCCATCTAACAGGCAGTCTACAAAATGGAGAAAGTAATACTTCCTAACCTCAGCTCTCTCTAGATGGCAATCTCTCTATCCAGTTTTTCCAAGTATATTTATCTAAACAGCAGCCTGCTCTGCCTGAAAGAGAATTGAGATGGGAAAGCATGAACTTTGTCTACTGGCCACATCAGAAAATGGTCAGTTTTTCCATAAGAAATATGATTATTAGGGCCTCAGAAGGCCATTTGTTGCATCCTCTGCCCAGAGACAGGATGTAAAAAGTCTCTCATTCCTGGCAGAAGCTTGATCATGCTGTTACTTCTTAAATTTCTCCAAGGGCAAAGATGGCCTGTTTTGTGGTGAATCATGGATACTTCACTCATATTGCCTGATAGATAAGCAATATCCAGGTTCTCAGGAGTCCTGGTGAATGAGTCACCAGATTCCTTCTGAAATCCTTTCACATAAGTCTGGACTGCAAATGGATGATCCTAATTAGACAGTGATCCCTGTTTTTTTTTGGGAAGGTTCTGCTGACAGTCTTTCATCTTCTAGACTGTGACTGGTTATAACATCGACCCGAAAGGATTCAACAAAATTCATCTTCAGAACAAGATGAAACATAAAGGAGCAAGCTCTTATGTGGTGTTAAGTTAGTTCCTCAGCTCTTTTCCACATGTTATGATTGTATATGGAGATGCTTCAAGAGCTGATCCCTGACCAGTTACACCACATTTATCTCTCTGTTCCTCATTCTATCACATCCTTTTTTTTTTTTTTTTAATGATGTTTTCTTGTACAGCTGATTATTTTGTCATAATTAACAGTGGCCTGGGTCACACAATCCAAAAATAGAAGTGAAGGGCTGCAAATACAATTGTCAGTCTCTGATAATAAATGATCCAGTGAAGATCTGTCAGTGCAGGTACTGGGGAAAAATGTCCAATGAACAGAGTTCAAGCACAAGGAGTAGCTGCTGCTGTTCCTTAATGCCTGTGACTGATTGACAGCAGATTGTTATTCACATCCTTCCTTCTTTCCAAGAATGTGGTTAATTTTTCATGACAGTAAGAGAAAAGTACTTTCTGTGCTAAAAAGGACCAATGGCTAGTATCCATCAGTCTAATTTTCTACAAGATAATTTTAAATCCAGCTGAGAGCCAGAAATAAGCTTTTTTAGGCCTGCAATTTGGTTTTGGTTTGTTTGTTTGTTTTGAAGGATTAAGGTGACAAAAAATAAGTGCATTGGTTATGATAGTGTATGTTGGGTAAAAACATTATTTCCTGCTGTGGTTTGTACCTCACTTTGAAGCCTGTAAAAATGCACAGGCAGCATGGCTGGGTTAAACATACTGCATTCTAACTAGTTTGATAGCCTCAAAGTTAGTTGCTCCTCTGCCCCAAATGGTGGAATACTGATTTCCATAAGGAGGGGAAAGGCTGTTGGGGTAAAGGACAGGCCACCCACCTTGTGTGTAATATCAGATCAGTGCACTTGGTGATCATGGATTAAGAGTCCTGGATCAATATCCCCTTTAGGTGAAGGAGATTCGAACTTACATTTCTTAGTTCCCAAGAGTATGTCCCACTTGAGGTCATAACTAGGTGGTCAGAGACAGATGTGAGATGGAAGGACTAGGAGTAAACACAGCATTGCTCTCCCAAAATTTGAGTGCAGTGCAGTAAATGCTGCTTAAAAGAGAGAAAGAGCTGGCAGGAGCCATTAAGTGCAAAGAGGATCTGTGAGCCCTTGTCCAACCCATGTCTTCTTCAGGCTACACCTAAATATAGCAGGCTTGGGGTGTAGGGGGAAAAATGTCGTTGAATTGTAAACACTCATTTCTTTTTCAGTTTATTAGATGGCTTAGGCAGCTATCAGCAAGCCCTTCCTCCTCCACTGTGCTGACTTATTAATCCATTTTTAGGTGTTAAAGTCTTACTGTGCTTTTTACAGGGTTATTAGACACCTAGCTTGAATTGTGAGTTTTCCTGGGTGTCCATCATGAGCCTGAGCCAAAGAACTCATGCAGTAGTTCTGGAAGTTCAGCTTTGGGTAGATGTGGTGCAGGTTTACTTTGGAGGCAATACAGAAAATTATTGATCATGATCAATAATTAGGAAGTGATTCTTGGTGATTGGAAGCTCTGGAGCTTTGAAAATTATTTCATGTCATCTTCAATAATGGATTAACAGCATAATGTGTGAGAAGAAATGCTTTGTCTCTGTGGGTTTTGGCCTAGCAGTACTTGGGACCAAGTGTTAGGGAGCTGTCCTTGGTATTCCTTAGGGATGTTATAAATACCAGTGTGGGAATTTCAGGCCCTAAAATCTTCAAAAAAAGGAAGTAATGAATAGTGAGTAATGAGCACAGCTGGAACAGGACTGTTTGAAATCAGGAGCACAGTGATGTTTGATTGTGATTTTGGGGAATGTAATCTACTATTTGTGAGCTTAGCAATTTTAGCTCCCTTGGGTTTTACAGCTCTCCTGATTTATCTTTAACTACTTTGCTGGTAGTACGGTTGAAAATATAGCTGTAGTGATACGTTCCTAATGAAAGCATAAATAGCTGAGTGAATGTGGCTGGCATGTTCCAGGCAGCAGGAGTTTCTGAGCCCTGTGAAAGGTGGCAGTGACTAGAACAAAGCAAATTAATGATCAGGGATATTTTTGATCTGAACTTCTTAAAGGGCCTAATCTGGCAACAGCAGTGCTTTTGGCAAATGTAATTGTTATTGAACTGGTCTCTATTTTAGGGAAGGAAGCAAGGAAAGAAGAGTACATGAATAGTCTGAATAGCCTATGCTTTATTTTTTGTTTTCAAAATAATGCTTGAGTTTATTCTAGCTGAACTAGCTTTTTCAAAGACTTTCTTTAACAAAGTAAGGAGTTTAGAATTGTAATGAAGTGCTCCATTTAGAACTAATATTTATTTAAATCTAATTTTGCAAATTTTACTTTTGCTTATCACTGGAATAGTTTTTGCTTTGTATTAGGAAAATCGGATTTTGTCTGTCCTTCTGTGCTCGGTAAGCTGAAGTACTTTTTGACAAATCAATTAATTCCTCATTACAAAACTCTACCCACCTGCTCATCAAAGCCCAGACCTTGTCAGGTAGGCTTATTGATCAGTACTGCAAAACTATTCAGGATTAACAATTAACTGTGATTAATTCTGTAATCACTGCACCGTGGAGGTGACAAACACATTCATGACGCTTCCAAGCCTGATCCGGTTACGACTCAGCTTTCCTTTGTCCCAGCTAAATACCTTTTATACTTATGGAGAAAGCCTTTGAGTTTAGCCTAATTGTCTTTCTATTTACACCACCAACTGCACTAAAGGCTCGCCAAGCCTTAGTCAGTGACAGCTGCAGTGTAAGTTATCTCTGAGCACATGCACAGACTCGATCTCCTGTCTCCCTTCTTAATCTTCAGCGGGTCTTTAATTCATAATATATGAGACAGCAGACTAATGAACACTATCAGAAAAACAGGCAACTGCTTCCTTTTCAATTCGTGGAAGAGTAATATCTGTGTAGGCATCATTTTCTTACTTGGGTTTTTTTTCCCCCCTTAATGCTGCTTCTAAATAAACATGCAGCTCACAACAGAAATGCACCATCTTTAAATTAAATCTCCCAAGTAATGACCTACCTTAAGAGAGGTGATTTTTTATTTGCAGAAATGAAGTTCAGTGGAAGCTAAGGCCACCTGTCTGAATAGAATACCTGAGCCCATTTTACCTGTGCACAGATTTGGTCCTGCCTTTACGATAGACCTCAATGCTGTATTTGCCTGCAAAGCGAATTTATCTTGCAGCTACGCTCATTGCTATATAATCAAAATTAATGAAAGCAAATACAATTACCTCAGGGCTCCAACAAAGGAAGGGCATACTCTTCGCCCTTTTCCACTTTTTAATTTTGCACCTACTAATATTTATTAAAGATAAACAGAACTCTTGTAAGCAGAAGCAGTTTTCTTATGCGATTAGGAAAAAAGAGGGATCTAAGATAAGCAGACCTGGATCAATAGAACTGAAAGGTTACTGAAAGCATACGTGCTCCTGGTTTTGAAAGCTGAGTCAAAAGTTATTTTAGCCAGTCCATCTCACTTGGTGTCTCCTTTCTTTGGAGATTATTACTAAAAGGAGTCACTTCACTGTCCTATGTTCTTTTATTCTACTCAGCCATGTTCCTTGTAGGAAACTGCGAACAGCTGAGGGCAGAATGTGGGGGAGAATGATAAAACTGTGTGTGGTGATCAAGGGCTGAAGAAACAGTACTTTGGCAAGGAGAGAAGCAAAGCCAGAGAACACTTTTGCAGGGCTCATCCCCTCCCTGGCTTACACAGAACTGGAACTCCAGAAATCTGTATTATTATTGGGAAGTCGTAATAACCTGACTGAAGCCAATTTGAAGCTTTCTCTGGAGAAAAATTCCCTCCCTGCTCTAGTGAAACCTTCTGTGCTGTAAAGGCTGTCAGAGGAAGGAGCTTGGCCCTGTTGGATAAGTGATGCATCACAAACTCTGGTAATACAGAAAAGTTTACAAAGGGAAAACCAGAGTGAGAGGACTTTGAGGGCTGCTCATCTAAACAGCAAATACTTGTGCTTTGATTCCCTTTGCAGTCTAACTGAAAAATATCTAAAATAATGATCAGCTGTATAAGGTTTGGGGGTGGGTGGTGGTTTGTTTTTTTTCCTTTTGGGCTTTTTACTTTTTCCTGTATTTCCAGATTTTCAAGGTGCTGCAAACTTGTGGATGATGATGACTTGTGGTTTTATTTGTGCAGCTAAACTGGCAACTCTCTAGGACTAATTCTGTTACTCTGAAATTGAGACCTTGAGCTGGGTAAAGCTGCAATGTGATCCTACAGAGCTCTTTTGACTAAAGATATTTGACCAAATTGATGAGATATTACTGTGGCATTGCCCCCATTTATAATGCTTTTATTTGGTTATTAACTAATGTCTCATTTTCAGTGATTCAATCTAAATTTTATTGGCAAATATTATAATGCAGTTGCTAGATTGGGAAGCACTTCAGAGTAAAGGTAATTACATTCTGTTACAGTATAGTTCTGATTCTCTTATGCATTTTTCATTTCTTAGTACAGGTATATTTTGACTCCTATCACCATCTTCTATTTTACTGCTGTTCTGCTTCGCTTTTTTTTTTATTTCATGTATTTGTTCTGCTCAACAATTTAGTTGTATGTCTGTAGTGTTGCTACTGGTTCCTAGATTTCCTTTTTTATCCCTTGATATATCAGTATACTTACTTTCCTGGAAGGATTTCAGCTTCACTCCTTAGTATATCATGGAAAATCACTGTGAAAGGATGATATTTTAGTGAAACTTACCCAGTCTATCCATACCAAGTAGAATAACAAGAATTCAACCATCCACTCTGCTCCCTTGAGCTTCAAAACCAGTTCACCTTCTTTTTCCTAAATATGCTCAGCTTGCATACACAAGCTGTTGAATGACGGGATCTAGAGCACAGATCAGTCTCCCACTGTCATTGATCACAGATTCCTGTTCCAAGTCAATTAAAAATTTCTTCAAATAGCTGCTAGATAAACACAGAGCTAGAATGAGGACAATAAATGAGATCCCTCACTGCATCTGACACTGGTCATTGCAGAACCAGAGACTATAGAAGAGGATTTTTGAACAATTCTCTCTCCAGAGGCTGAGCTGCTCTCAGCCTGTCCACTGATCCTTTGCTGATCTCTGTGTTATTCCAGCAGCTCAGTCAGTGTTTCAGCAGTTGTGAGGGGAACAATCTGTGTTGGTTCCATAACAATCCAAACCAAGGAAGAAGCACAGAACCAAATGTAGCCTTGGAAAGAGATATAAATAATGAACGACTACATTGTGGGTAAACAAGTGGATCTTTATGGATATTTTTCCTTTTTAGGTTTGTGTTAATAATCTATAATGGCAGCAGAGCCCATATGAATAGATTATAAACTCCAGATGAAATATAATTACTTGACATTAAGAATTATTTTTTCTTTCTGAAAAGATAGTGAGCTTCAAGATGCTTGATGGAATTCAGATAATATAAGTTTGGGTTCTGTCACAGCCTTAAAGTGTTGCTACCTCTATTCACATTCTTCCTTTCCTGCATTCCCCACCTGACTTTCCTCAAAAAAAAGTTTTTGTGGAAATATACTTGTAGGTTTTAATTTAGTCACAGAGCTGAAAGCTGGAAGAAAAAAAATTTGTTCTGTCTCAAAATTCACAGTGCTTTGTGTTTTTAAGAGAACTAGAAACTTAACAGGAGCATTTCTATCTATTTGAGGGTGACTAAAGCAAATTTATCTAAAAATCAGCTACTGAAATTTTAAATTATAAGAATTTAAATGATATATTTCAAAATATTACAAGTCATAATACTAAAAAAGAGGGTTTTATTACTTTTTTAAAACTTTCCTACTCATGTCAAGTAGAAATAGCAAGATGCTTTAGATTCCCCAAAACTTTCTCCCCCCCATATTAAGAAAACCCAAACCAGTATTCCCATTTTTTGAAAAATCACTTTTTTTTTTTTTTTTCCCCCACACTCTTACTGTTATCCATTGCCACAACTGGTTCACTGTGCTACTTGTAGGTTACAAGTAACTGAGGTTTGTGGTTTTGGGAGCTTTGGCAAGTGAGATTGAGTTTGTTGGGTGTTCTTTCTCCTTTTCTTTGTTTTCAGTTGAGCATTTTTAATGGTTTATCCAAATGCAGTACTCAGAAAAGTAATGGATCATTAGCTGATGCTGGAAAATTGAAATGAGTTGTTTCAGTATCTGTGTGTACCTCTGGTAGGGCCCTCACAGGCTGACCTATGAAAACTTTTTCTTCTACCCTGACCTTTTCCAAGCAGATGATGTTGGCACACACATAAATAGCAAACTGTGCAGATGGCCTTGGTTTTTCTTGAATAGACTGAGAGCAACAAGTCTTAGTGAGTGGTACCTTGAATTTTGATTTGAAACTTAATCCCCAGGAGTGGGAAGGTTATTTGACTGCTTCAAGCCCACTGAAATGCCAGCTTCCTCAAGAAGACTAATTTGATGGAGGAAAAAAAAAAATCAAGAGTCTGCTCTTATAGCTTGAAGATTGAACTGAGACAGGCCCTTTCATCTGTAGCTGGCTAGGTTTCTTTCACGTTTGAATTTCACTGCTTGAAAAAGCTGGATTAGCCCATCTGTTCACATTTAATTTTCCCTTTCTGCTGGGACTTGAGTTGGTCTTCTTGTGTGTCACTCAGGCACGTTTCCAAAGTGCCTACATGTAAAGTATTCATTGCTTTCTCCTGAAACAGTAAAAATGATGCCTGCTCTCCTTAGCTAACAACAGCCTCCTAGGATCCTCTGTAGAACAGGGAACATCTGTCCATGGGATGTGTGCAGGCTTCATCTGTGCAATGCTTTTAGTGGTGTTAAATGATTTTTTTTTTTTTCTTTCCCAAAGAATTTGCTGTCAACTCTTCGCTGGGCAGTGTTGCTACCCCAAATTTTCTTAGTTGCACCAAAAATATTCTCACTTTGTGTAATATTTCCTTTAAACAAAGAGCAATAAGGATAATCAACTGGAGCTTGTGTGCACCTTAAATTAAGAGAAATTTTAAGCAGCTTACAGAGGATTGGATGAACCATAAAAATCCCCAAACCAAACAACCAGCAACAATAAAAAACCCAAACCAACCAAACAAAAACAAACAAACCAACCAAAAACCCCCAAGCATTTTACAAGGATGACTTACATTATTTTAAATTTATACTTACAAGAGTGTTTATTTGAAATTCTCTTAATCTGTTCACCCATAAGAAATTTCCCTTAATGTTTATTTTAGGACTGAGATATTGAACAGTTCAGTGATCTGAGGTTTCTCACCACATCATGTGATTGTAGCTGTTAATTTTCCAGCAAAGTATGGTCTATATGAGGAATATGAAAATATAGTGTGAGAGTCATTTTACTTCACTTTTGCAACCCCAGAGTCAGGAACCAGTTTAAACTGATTTACACAGAGGTAAAAACTCCTAGAGAATTTTGTTCTCTATCCTACTATAGCATAAAATCCATTCTGGAAGTGCTTACCTCTGTAAATGTAGGAAAAAGGGTCCTTCGAAGATCAGGTTGTGCTGGACCATGAGCATAATCAAACACAATAAAACTGATTCCTTTTCTCCCTTAACACCCATAATAAGCTTTCGAGTCAAGGGTTAAAACTGAGTTTCTTCATCTAACTGCTGTCACAGTCATTATAGAAAACAGAGATTTTTGGCCACGATTTTTTTTTATTGCAAGTTAAATACACCTTGATTCTCTGCACAGCAATTAGAGCAGGCACCTAGAGGTTGGCTTCAGCCCCTTTCTCAAATTAAAGTCAACTTCTACCTCCTTGCCAAGAAAAAAGTCAAGAGCTTGTCATGCATGTGAACAGAAATGAACATTTGAAATACCTGGAATCTAAAAATCTTACTTATATAGCACTCCTTATTTTTACAATGAATAGTTCAAGGTTTTGCAAAACAATACAAGAAACCAGTGGAAACCCAGAAAAAAATATTTTCCCAAAAGGGACTCTGTTAGCTTCAGCTAGATGAGTAGTTACAGAGTTTAAAATCAGTATGTAAGAACTAGCCCTGCTCCTGGAAGCTGTTTCAAACTGTGGGTTAAGAAGTCACTGCTGCTGGGACATAACACTGTCAGGCTTTGAACTTTTCCAGCTGCCACTTCAAAGTTTCTTCTGTAGTCATGATACTCTCCATGGTGATGGCCAAGACATTTCAGCAACAACCTGTTTTGCAGTACTTGGAAAGAGCACAGGCTTGGTGGTAGAAAGACACAGCACAGACTAAAGCATAGGCTAACATTTTATAGCATTAAAAAGGAGAAATCAAACTACCTGAATAGCTCAATTACCCATGAAATTGCTGCTGACTAAATGTTGCTCTCCACTGTTTTGATGCTTCTGCTTGACAGGAGCAGTAAGTCCCCAAAGTCACATGTAGGAAAGCAGGTGTCATGCAGCAGATGACACATACTCTCTATAGCTCAGTGCTCTCAAAGAGGTATGAGAACATATGGATGTGAGGAATACCTGGGTGTTCAAATGTTATAGGTGTGCAGATTAGCTGATGAACCCCTTAGCTCATTGCTTCCAGGAGAGAGCAATCAGAATTTGTGCACTTGTACATCCTGAAAACCAACAGGTAAGTACATAATTTCTCCAGCGTCATGTGCTGATAACTCCTAATTTCTTTTATATTTCGTATTCCATCTTCCCTGTGTTCTGCACTCCCTACAAAATTCAGCCGAATGCTTCTTCTAGCCAGAAAATGGGTATTTGGCAGAGATTGCAGAAAAACAGTCTGGCAATTGCATAATTATTTAAATTATCAAATAACTCCATTCCTGTCATTATTATGGGCTCTTTCTTTCAATGGGTGGGAACATGAACCTATCCCTTTCCTTGCAAACTCTGCCTCTCCTGGAGAGTAGCATTTACTCTACAAAGCTTATGTTTGGCTACACAGCACAGTGGAAATTCACATAACTAGAAATAAGTTATCCTTTCCACTACCTGCCTCTCTGTGCTGGTTAACTATGGTGCTGCTGGGTTTATGGAAGTGGAATTTAATGGCTGTGAAGACTGTTGCTGTGTGAGGTGCAACAACAGATTCCCAGGTGCAGTGCCTCTTCCCAGCTAAATGCTGGGTGACCTGGGCTGATTCTTAGGGTGACCCAGTCAAGTAGCACCAGCAGCTGCCTGGGCTGTTTTTCCTCAAAGCTGGTTCTGGCTGACCCCCTAAACCTTTCAGAGCTTCAGCTGAATTCTCAGGTCTTAACTTGGCTTCGAGGGATGCCTCAGTTGTGGAATAAGAACTGCTCCTTCCCCTTATTTGCAGCCTATGGATTCCTCTCCTTCAGCAGGCTGTGCTTCTGGTCCTTCAGCAGGCTGTGCTTCTGGTCCTCCACCAGCTGCAGTGTATCCAGCACAGCCTACTTGCAGGCAAGGATTCCTGACATTTTGGTTGGGAAATAAGTTATTCTACCCCACTGCTGTCTGCCTTGCTGGATTGGCTCTCTTTCTTGTGTGGCAACTGCTGAACTGCTTTGCATTGCCACCTGGTATAGGGAGAGAGAGAAAAGCAGTGCCCATTGCCTTGGGAAGGGAGCTGTGAGCTGCAGCACCTAAGCTCTGCAGCAGTAGGGAGCTTGGAGAAGGGAGGGGGCAGGAATGAGAACCTTAGGCTTAAGAAAAGATGTCTCCACTTGCAAATGACACTGCTGAGGTGTCTAGGCCACGTTTTGTCACAGTCCTGACTCGTCTTCCTTGGCTGCTTCCAGCCTGCTTTCAGAACTCGATTTGACCTGATCCCTTTGGTCTGACGAGCATTTAGCCTCGTGCTTCTCTAGGAATCCATAGCTTCTCTGTGGATAACTCTGTACCCTCTGTCACCTGCATGCCTTATATCCACTCTCCCCAGGAGCAAGCAGACAGCTTCAGTAAGCCAGAACTGACACACATTTGACCAGCAGTTCCTCCACACTTCAGGACAAGTGTGGGTTGAGAACTGTGTGTATGTCTACTCTGGCACAGAGTTGTTCTGCTATCACATTTGCTTCCATGACAGTGTGAGAAAGCATGGATGTTGTTCACTAGGTTAACAAACAAAGCCTGGGTACTCTGTTCACTTAAATAACTTTAACTGATCCATGAAAATTTTCACCAGCTCATACCTTACTGCATCCTGGATATCAATATAATACCAGTTCCTGTGACTGGGATTTATCTACCTCTACACCACTTTGTTCCTGGTAATTAGAATGACCCCTTGTCAGAGCAAATGCTCTTTTTTCTGCTGCTTTTTTTCTGTGCTCAGGCAGATCCTGGAAGCCTGGGGACTGTCATCCAGGTTTCCAGAGCTGTGCTGTCAGGAGGCTCTGTGGTGTGCAGCCTCCTGTACAGCCTGACTGCATCCTGGCACCGAACCAAGACCTTCCAGAGCTGACAGCCATAGTAGGAGATGATGTATTATACCTACTAATTTCTGGATTACTGCACAGCAGTTTACCTATTTAAATTTTTCTGTGGGATTGGGGGCTGCCGTGGATTTCAAACAGCTGTTCCCAACCATTGACACTTTCAGAAGATTATAAACCTAGCTGCAAATTGACCATTGAATAGCAGGAGGGAAAAAAAAAAAAAGAAAAAAAAAAGTAGAAAATCAGCTGTCACTGTTGCACAGAAGGAAGCCCAGCATCTTCTGCCTTTAGTGTGAAGTAACAGAAGTTTGGTTTCCTCCCTTTTTCTAGTGAGTTTGAATTTCTGAACTTCTCATGGGAGTCATAAATTGTAAATTGAATTTGAACTTCCTAAGTCCAGATCTCCAAAGTATATGAAGCAGAGAAGAAATCTTTAGGCATAGACAACTTCTCTTTCCTGGCACAAAGCACTATTGAATAAGTTACGAATAGGAAGTAGAAAAATTCTGCTTTTAAAACCAGACAAGTACTTACTATCTGGGCTTTAGCTGCATCTTGCTTCCCAATTCCATTGCCATGGACAAAATGGGTCATTAGGTTTCTTTCTGCATTTTTTTCATCTTTCTCCTGGGAAATTTTTAATTTCTCATTCTGCCTTTTTACTCTTTTTACTTACATGGCATTAAACAAAGATGTTTGTGCCTTTTCTTCTCTGTGTAGCACTGAGGAGAGATGCACTTTGTGTACCTTTTTATATATTTTGAATAGGTCCTATCCTGCTCATATAAATTGCAAAACTGTTTTGTTGTAGCTTCTGACAACTTCATTAGTTTGTTACCAGAGGCAATTCATTACAAACCTCACAAGAAAATCAGCCCAAGTATCTCTGTGTTGGTGCACCACTGAGAGCCAAAGTAAATGGGAAGAAACTAATCTCCTTGCTTTTTGGGTTTGGTTGGTTTTTTGTTTTTGTTGGGGTTTGTTTTTTAGGAATTAATGAGATCATGCAAAAGGTTACATGAGAATTTGAAGAACACATGCATCTTCTGTTCATCCTAGTCCTATTTGTTAATTTTAGCTGAATCACTGCATCCAGTCCTTGAAGACTGCAGGATCTTGTGGCCTGTGAGAACAATATTTCACTGCACTTGCAAGTTTTCTTTGTGAATTCTTTCTGTGAGGAAAAAAAAATGAAGCAAAGGCCTGAGCAATGTCTTTTAACAGTGCTGCTGTTTTAAAAGCCAGTTCTTGAGGAGAAGCCTTGTTGGTAGGATGAGTGGGAGTTTAGAAAACAATCATGTGCTGATCAAACAGGAGTGTGAGGTGGAAAACTGCCTATTTTTACCAGAAATTGTAAGCAAAACATCAAGTTAGGATTTAGTAGAATCTTTGCTGAGGGATAAAGTCCTTACTGCTGTGCTAACGTGTTTGCATCCCCGTTCGTGGTCTGACACATTTTCTGACAATCTAGTCTAATACTTGCAGTGTGTTTGCAGGGACATGAGGGAGAAGGTTACAAAAGCAAATTTTATCCTTCTAAAGGTTAGGTGCCCAAGGCAGTCTCTCCATCACTGCAGAAAGATGCTTCAAATTCCCTCAGTCCAGGTTCTGCACAGAAAAATGCAGGACAAGCATCTCCTTCCCTCTCTTCTCTTTCCCTTCCACCTGCCCTGGGACAATAGATGAAGCTTAAAGGGATGAACCTTCTTAGTCTAAAGCAGAGTATAGCAAACAGTTCCCAGAACATTAGAGTGACAGAATTTGGAAAAAAAAAAAATGAGATCTTCATAAATACTCATGAAAAAGGTGAACTGATAAGAAAGGCTTCATGCTTGTGACTCTGAAGGCTGTCTTCAGTCCTAATGGGAAAGATAATTTGCAGAAGCTAATTTTCTGGGTCTATTTCCAAAAAAACCCATAAGAGCACCAATTCATTTTGCTGGTGATCTGTCAAGCCACAGAGTGGAGTGAAATCATTACTTTATTTCATTTAGGCCATCAAATAGTTTTCTCCACATTAATTCTCAGCCACCAGTGACGCTGGTTATATCTGAATTACTGACCTGGAAAAGCTCTGAAAGTTGCTGCCAATTCCCCAGAGCCATCCAGATTCCCAGCGAGAGACAATCGTATGGGAGACCAATTAAAATAGCATCTGTGAATTAAATAAATCTATAAAAAGCATCTATTTTTCTCTGCAATGTGCATGGAAATTAGCAGAGTATTTTTAAATAAATGCCTGATGAACAAATAAGCCTCTCTGGGGAGGAGGGGAGTAGATAAATTTCCTTCTGCATAAGCTTGGAATAATGAAAGAGTAAATGATTAATTGTTGATGGTTCCACTTGCTATAATTTGAGATATTTGTGGTTAATATTCATTTCAACGTTTTTACACAGTAAAAAATTAAAAATCAAAATAATCTGAATGTCTGAAGAACTAAACTGACTTTTTAAAACGTCCCTGTTAAATACTTTTGGTATAATTTTTGCATTTTCCGCTTGAATTTGGAGAATCCAAATTCTGTATCTTTTGAGGAACAAAAATTCCTGTTTCCCCCACACAGCACTAGAGATCTTGTCATTGCTTCCAGTTAAAAGAATGACGAATTATGTCATTACTGTTTGATAGTAGTTTAGGTTGGATTAACCTGCAGTACTAAATCAAAATTGTGCAGACACCTTCAGATATATAGATTATTTCTTTATTTTTCTTGTGGTGATGCCTTTTGATTGTTCCTTAGACTATGAGAAGTTTCCTGTTTTTCATGTAGACTCAAATCCATCAGTTTGATAATTTAGTGTAATTTTACTGCTGCTGTATTTTCTCATCACTAGCCTTGGGTTTTACAGATTGGATCAACAGTTATCCAGAGGTAGGTTTTAAGTAATTTCTACCCAAAAGTGATTGGCACAGGAAAAGAGGGAGCTTTGACAGGAAAACTAAGCCTGTCTGTACTCCAATTTGTTTTCAAACTAAGCATTTCAAACTATTAGTTTTTACATAATTAAGTTATGCAATTCGACTTTATATCTTGTAGCTCATATCAGTAACAACGCAGGAGCAACAAATGCTCAGAATATCAAAGAATAAGCCTTGAGTGTTCTGATGCAGAACTGCAGGCATAGAAATGGACAGTTTGTAGTGATTAGCAAGGCAGTTGGTGAACACAGGTGTTTCTGAAGCTCCTGCCTCTCTGTAGTTATTTGTCTTGCAACAGGCATTTGCCAATAAATCCATTTTGATGGTGATCCTCACGGCCTCTAATTTTTTTTCCCCTGCTCTCTTGCCTTTTGCCAAAGATGCTTGGCCACTGCTTGCCAAGAGAGAACAACGCCCTGCAATATGGTCATGTGTGTTGTTCACCTGGAGCTGAGGCCCAGGCAGGTCTGTAGCAGATTGTCCTGCTGCTTTGGGGGACCTCCAGAGCGTGCAGGTTTGCTAGAAGTTTGTCAGTGAACAGATTTGCCACCCACAAAAGTACAGGCTGCTTCATGCGTCTCAGGTTACTTCACGTCAGATTTTTTGCTAGACAGGATGAAGGATAAATTAATAGGTTTGCCTTGAAAACATAGCTTTGCAAATGTGGAGAACGTCATTTTTAAAACAACATGCGTGTTTGTTCAGTGTTAGATTGCAGCTGCTCTAGATTCTTGTGCTTTAAGCAGATAACTGCACTCTACAAACTTGAAAAGTTCTAAGACATGGCACAGGCAACCTATCCATTTTCAAGCTATTATTTAATTAAGTCTTCTTCCCCCTTGTTAGATACTGGTTCTTGGAGTATTGTTCACCAGAAAAAACCATTCAGTCTTATAGATAAGAACCATACTTAGACCATCATGTGGCCATTAATCTGCTAATGATTATTCTTTTTGGCAAAATGTAGCTTTATCTCTGTTCTTCGATGTCACATCCCAGTCTCTTTGCTTCCATCAAGCTCTTTATGGCACTCTCCAACAAGTTCTTAACTTTAACACGCACTGGGTCTTTTTTCATGCATCAGAGCCCAAAAACTTGGCACCTGTTTAGGTAGGGAACTGCACTCTTGGAAAGCTTTGCTCGGAGCACACTGAGCTGCTTTACAGCCTGGCACTGCCGTGGTGCTCTCCAAAGGTGTATGTTGCACTCCAAAGGTTGGCAGTGTAGACAGGGAACTGCTGTGTTACTCTCATGGACCTGCATGTGCAGACTTGTCATTTTCTGTGTGATAAATCTCGTCTCTCTCATTCCATCTACCTTGGATGGAATGATCCATGAAAGGCACAAAAATTTTTATGCCTTTCTGGCAGAAGATTACGGTATTCCTGATGCAGTTGGGGTTCAACATAGAACCAAAATTTGCTTTCTTGCCCTAAACCACTACAACCCGGTGTCTGCAGTGAGTTCTGGATCAGGCTCTGTATTGTCCTTGTGTATTTGTACATAGAAAATAATAGAATCAGCTTCTTGGTTATTCTTATTTTTTTCCACAAGCTGCAGAGAACTGGAAATGTTCAGTGCTTGCTACCAAACAGTAACATGTTTAACCAGTCTCTCTTTGAACAGATTGTATCTCTGGAGTTTTTTTGCTTTTTGCAGACATATTCTCAATACTTTCCAAATCATTTGAGAAAGAGGAAAAAAAAGAAACGCATTTTGATTACACCTATTGATCTTATACTTTAATCTTTGCTGCACAGATACAGATATGCCTTGCATACACCTTGACAGACACTGAGGATTTATGGAGCTTGAAAGAATTGACCCTAAATTTAAGCTCTTGGTATTTTTTTCCCTCCTCATTTAGGGTTTACTTTATAATTCAATGGATGGACTAAAACTACCTCCCTTCAAACTAGTTCTTAAGAGCACATGTATAGAAATAGACCTATCACCCTATTTACTTGGGGTGAAACCATATTAACAGTAATACTTCGTAAGCAAAAACATATTCTGTGCATAGGTCATGTGTTAGTGCCCTGAATGAAAGGTAATTTTTTTTGTCCCAAGTGTCAGAGCAAATTAAAGCTTGTCCATGCTGACTGTTTTTTGACTGATAGGAAGCTTATGATCTGTGACCCCCCCCCCAATAGATATTTTTACTGTATTTCTGAAAGAGATTTTCATAAAGGATTATATATTCTGTAGGGGGATTACAAATTATCTTGCAATATTGCTTGTTATTCCTGACTCTTGCTGCACAGGGAAGGAGAAAACACTTTGTTTTGTGGAGAACAGCAACGTATGGGCGGCCAGGAAGAGGGGAGATTTCCCGAAGGGACATTTTTTGTGAACAATCATCCCTCCATCTATCCTTCATTCCTTCTGCCAGTGGACCTGCTTCTGTTTGTCTGGTTCTGACTGTTTGCAGTAGATGTGATGTTTCACAGTTGGCCACAGAGAGCAGTGGGTTTCTGACTGGAATACTCCCTTGGCTGCTCCTTCATGATTGCTTGGACTTAGACAAAGCAGTCTTAAAGGACACCTGATTCCCAGCTGCTCCAAATCTTGACACATACTTGAACATTTCCTAGAGGCGTCTGAAGGTTTCCATGTTAAAGGGAAGTTGTCATACGTGCTCATACCTGTGTCTGTATAGCAACATTGGAAATGTTCCTTGTTCTCCTGTGCCAACATGGCCCTGCAAACAGCCTTTGGATGTCATGAATGAGGTGTAAGTGGCAAGAGTAAGATAAACCCTTGGTTACCATGATAGCAAATACATTAGGAGAGCCTGAATAGAATCACCAGCCCTGTGACATCTTCCCATTCTGGCTTCCCCTTTTGAGTGTGCTTTGCACACCATCCATTGCTGTTCACTCACAGTATTATTTTCACCTTACCCAGGTTAAGGTAAACTCTGTCCCCTCCCTCCATTCTGTGTGGCTGCAATGACACTACATTGCTTATGCTTTTGCACTAGATCAGTCTTGAGTGCTGTTTTTTTACCCTGGGTACAGTGCTGTATAGATTTCATCTCTAAAAACCCTTCTGAAACTCCTATATTCTGCAAAGGAAGGGAACAATCTGAACTAACCCCTGCCAGAAAAAATGCAAAACAGCCCAAAATGAGTGGAGGCTACAGCTAATAAGTCTTTGCTGTTCCAATCATCTGACCAGCATTTCCGAATTTGCATTCCTAATCTGCGATCACCTTGGATGTGGATTTGGAGTAGACACTAATCAAGCACAAACCCATTGTATGTGACTTGCTGGGCTGGAGCTCTGTTGCTTTCCCTAATAATCAGCACTGTGCTTCCACCAGGCAGCACCAATTATTGTCTGATAGACAGTATAATACACTTAGCTATTGATTTTCATAAGGCAGGAAGGATACCACTTGCATTTGGATGTATTAAGAGTGCACAGACTTACAGAAATTCAGTGCCAAACAGAAGCCTGACTAAGCACAAAATGTGGCTTGGCCCCTTACTTTAAGGGACTGTTCTGAGGTGGTTTCATGGCAGCTGCTATTTATCATTGTGTTGATCAGAATTAGGCCTCTTATACTGGGGCCATTTATTTGTAAAACCATCAGCAAGACTCCGAGGCACATCTTGATTTCTTTCCTTACTTGGACCATGAAATTTTCCTCTAGAAGGACTGCTGCATGGACCAGAGTCCTCAGATGCAGGTGGTGGAGTTTTAGTAAGTTTTTATTTATGTTAGTATTTCTCTCAGGTAGTGGCCATCCTGGGTAGGAGAAAATCAAGGAATGAGAACTATCCCTTTGAGAAAGGGGAAGGACACTCCCTGGTGTGGAGGTTCCCAAAGAGGCATGAGAACTTCTGCCCTGTGGTGTCCCAGCAGGATTCAGGATTACTCCAATTCCCATTCAACTGATGAGAAATGCATGAACACAGGTACTTGGGCTGGTACTATTAAAAAGGTGATTCCCCCAAACTGGCATTAGCATTCCAGCACAATTCTCCTTGTGTTTGGTGTTTATTAGCTTTATCTCCTCTTGCTTGAACAGTTCTCTAGGATATGCATTCACTCTTTTACAGCTTTCTTCAGGGAAGTGACATTATTACAGAACCTTTTGCACGTTTTAGGAATTTAAATAAATGGGACTGGTATGGATGAACTTTCCAGTTTAGCAGAAGACATCTTAGTGTGGATTTTCAGTTCTCATTAGCTGATCCAGCAAGGGAGCTTGTTTCCACATCACCTATGTTGCACACTGTAGCCCAGCCATAGCTGGAAAAGTCCTTTTTATGTAGAGAAGTAGTTAAGTTGTGCATGTGTTGTTAGATATCCATGGGGCTGGATTAATTAATTTCCATACTATCTGTCATCTCTCATTCCAGAAATAAATTTCACAATATCAGCTGAAGGATCCCAAAATAACAGAAGAAATGCTGGAAAATAGAGATAAGGAGATTCTTTCACTAACAAAACTTGTGCTGTGTCAAGTGGACTGTTGTGAGAAATGTGTGTGCCAATTAAGAATTGGTAGAATGTTATACTGCCCAAAGAAAAATGGTTTTAATTAGCATTATTCTCCAGTATTTTTTGAAAAGGGCATATTTGAATATTCCAAAAGATCCATACAGTTAAGTGCCTGGAGCCCTGACATGTTTAGAACTGATACTACACTCACATACTATTTAATCTCTTTCATTTCAAGTTATCATTGAGGGATGTCATGCTTGTAAAGCCAGCAAAGTACATGTCAGCTGTGGCCTGCAGGGTGGAGAGAAAAAAATTTATATATTTCATAAAAGTATGTGTGTATATATATGTGTGTGTGTGTGCATATATATACATTTCACATATAGATGTATGTGTTTATATAAAAATATGTATATTTTTTATTATATTAATATGTGGAAGAAATACATAAAATATTTAGCAGGAAGAAAAGGAAGCTGACAGCCACCCTCCCAGATGTGGTGAGAATAAAAGGTATTAATATTGTTTGCCAGAGGCTGGGGTTATAACAGTGGGTGCAGATATCTTAGTAGAACTTGGAAAATTCCAGATTTAATGCTATTGTTCCTGTCTAAATTGTTGGAAGATATAGGTTTGTATGCTAATTACATTTTTATCTTTGTCATCCTTTAATAGTTTGGAAAATTCCAATCAGTGATGGCTTTTCTCAGTTTTTCAACATCTGTTTTTTTAATTAAATCCCTGCATGATTTATAGCTCATTCCTCGTCAGCTTGTCCTCCAAACTGTTGTCAAAACCACTTAATTTGTTGTTCTGTCTAAATAACTAAAAGGGAAGGCAAAAAGACATAAAGCTTTCTTAATATTGTTTGATATGAACAGATTTTAAAACAAAACAATGCTACCAAATCTACAAACACGGGCAGTACTGTGTATTTGCTTCTGGTGGCTCTACATCTCAAACCCCGTGGTTATTCTTCTAAGCACTGTACCATGTAGGCTTCATTTCCTTGTGCAACCCGAAACATTAACCTAAAAAATATTAAAATATTTCTTGCAGGATCATGTTTGAGTCGTCCTGTTGGTCAGCAGAAACCCCAACACCCAGTCTGGTTCCTTCCATTTCTTCTTCTCCAAACCTTTGTGACTGGTTTGAGTAGCAAAGGCATCTTTTCCAGGACACAGCAGAGGTAGATGTCCACGCTCCAAAATCACAAAAGTTTTTGTAACAAAAGCGTGCAACTAGCTAGAGTTGAATATATATATGAGTATACAGAGAAATGTCTTGCTTTCAAACACAAAGGCATTTCATCTCTTTGCCTTCTTTAATAGAAATGCCGTGTCTCAGCAAGATAATTTTTGTGTTTGTTTGTTTAGCTTCTGCCTGTTGCCAGGGATTTTTTTCAATACCCATTATGTTTGTGTTCAGATTGTATAATATTTCTTTTTGCATTAGGCTGTTCAATTATGGCAGGCACACAACAGCAGTGCAGGAAAACAATAAAGAGATTTTTACAATGTGGGTAAAATATATGAAAAGAAATACTATTTTTCTTTTTAGCAGCCTTTTATTAAGCCAGAAGTTTCCTCCAGGGGACAGACAAAAGAGATCCTCACAGTCTATTGCAATGTGTATTAGCTGGTTTGGTTCATCTTTCATTTTGAACTGGCTGTGGATACAAATTGAAACCTTTCCAAACAGCCTGGAATCTTTCAAGCCTCCCAAGACCTGAGCATCCATCTGCAGCTAATTTTGCAGATGATTCATCTCTTGTCTTCAAAGATGATATGGGTGCAAATTATGATCGCACTAAGCCATCTCAAACTTTTGAGATTTCAGCTGAATACAAATATGCATCTGTTTTCTTTACAACAGGCTGAACCAAAACTTTAACACTTAATCCCCTGAGCTCTTAGAATACTGGTGCTCTGTAGTTGTGAAGAACAGCCCAGTCATTTCCGTGCTTTTCCATGACTCTTGGTGTCCATGCTGAGTGCCAAGTTCATCACAATCACAAATTGTCCAAGGGCAGAGCATTTGAATTGCATGTTATAATGCAAAAGAACATTTCAACAGATGCCCAGATTACAGCCAGAACTGCATCACAGCCTGGCTGAATTATACTGAGCTTACTCTGTGTGCTAGATGGCAAATCTTTGTCTCACATTGGGGAACAGCTGGCTGTTCCACTGGAGCCAGAGAAAGTTCCTTTCCTACGAGGAGAAGAAAAAGGTGTTTGCAGCTTGGTCTGCAGTACACTGCCATTCCTAACCCTGCCTTTCTACCACCTTTCCAGTTTCCCCTTTGGTATTTGGTGTACCTGCTGCCCCTGTCTCACCTGTGCTTTCAGACATTGGCTAGGCAGAAATATCAGACCTATGCTTATGCAGTTTTAATGCCGACTTTAGGGTCTGTGTCTGCACTTTTGAGCAAAGTGAATCTCCACTGCTTTACTTCATTGTCAACAGTACCAGATCAGACCTTTTAAAATGTTACTTTGGTTTCCATCTTTACTTGTGTCACCTTCCTGTGTCAACACTACCACACACCACAGAAGGTCTGAACTCTTACCTCTTCCTTTCATTGTCACTTCTTGCAGGTGCTTTTCTCTGCTTTGGAGCTGCTCTTCCCCACAAGCTCTGTGCCCTCCTCAAAGGTGTGTCGTGGACTGGCTCTCAGGGGATGGGCTCCCATGGGTCACCAACACAACCTTCACCAGGACACAACCTGGTGCATCTGACATCTCCCTCTGATTCTGGAGAAGAGCAGCTGATGGTAGGTCACTTTTCATACAGCTCTGTTGAGAAACTCTTAAGAGGTGTTTAGTTTATGTTGAGGGTAGCTTTGACTTTTTTTTTGTTAGCTTTCAGGAGCAGAAGGTTTTCAGCTTCTTCATGATCCTATGTCATCTTAATTCTACACACTGGGTTTTTTTGAAGATGCTGTGGTTCCTTCTTTGTCCTAAATGTAGTTCTAGTTTAGGCAGCCCTGTCTAAACCACTGTAGATATTATCTGCCTCCTTGATGTTTGCTTTTGTGTTCTATGTACTAAATTCACAAAAAGCAGTGAGGGATCCAAGCTGGGCTGGGATGTGCAGTGTGAAACACCTGGTGCTGAGGTTGCTCTCTCTCAAAGGATGTGTTGCACTGGAGTTAAATATTATTTTTTTCTGGTGGTAGCACGACTCTGAACTGCCCAGTGCTGTTACCTGGAGTGTATTGGACATTTTCTCTGGCATCATCTTCCAGTCCAGTACATCCCAAAGGGATGCACTTCGTATGTGTTGAGAAAATCCTCTGTTGGGGAGGTGAATTAAAAGATGTAAGGACAATTGAGAGATTATTTTCAAAACAGTACCCAGATCCCAACTGACAGAGTTAGAGAAATCCCCAGAAATGAAGGTGTGTGCAGGCTGGCATGTATCTTTTAAAAACCCACAGAAATAAGAAAGTACATATCTGCTCTGTTAATTCCTGTCCTATAATGACCCACAGGGTGGAACTGTCTGGTCTGTGCAGGCACTTGGCCCTTTGAAATATGACAGTCACTGCTCCAAGGCTAGGAAGTACATGGATTTCTAGGTTGTTGGAGTGGTTTTTGTTTTGTTGGGGTTTCTTTCCCCTTCCTTCTGAGCTTTTCAGCTGCTGAAGATTTCCTTCACTTCAGTGCTGCAGACAGCAAGATCCCCTTTAGGGGTCATCAGAGTTTCTGGTCCCATTAATCAGGGCTAGAGGCTTCATATCAAACTGCTCTGCTGGTTTTGTTACCATATCAGTAGCAAGATCTCGGGACATTTAAGCAGTCAGGTTGTTCTGTTGTCATGTTTCAGCTGTTGAGCTGTTGCCTCCCATCTTGAGTCAGTCATTTTTCAGGTTGTTCATTTACAGTAAATCATCAGAAAGTGGTTGGGACAAAGCAGATCTGCATGGAAACTATAGGATCTGCGTTTGAAATTAACCTTTTCTGCACAATCAATCCCAAAACTGGTGTGCTGGCAATACCTCAGCCTTAGCACCTCATTGTCAGCTTCAAATGACCCAAAGATCTTTGAGTTTCAATTGTATTTGTGTGTACTTTTGTTTTAATATATGCAGAAATATATGTGTTCTATACCTTAAGCATAAGTTAGAGTGTGGCAAAATTATTGTTTCTTTTTTTTAAATATCATACAGAAACTACAGGAAGATACTGATTTCACATATCTTTGTAGTTCTTTATAGAGTTTACAGCCAGAAAGCACTAGCATGTAACAGCGAAATCAGAATGCAGAACAGAGACATTTTGTATTAACTTGGAGATTAAATTGGTTGCATAGCAAATGTATTGCTAAGCTCTACATCTATTTGTGTTTCTGCAGTACAATATAAGTTCTTAATTCACTCTGCCTCTGAGGAATGCCTCGTTCTGCAGGAAAAATGGAGCACTGGCTAGTTAGTCTTGAATCTGCTGTTGAGATTATTGACTTAAGGGAGGAGACAAAGGAAAGAAGAGGGATCAAGGTGCTTTGGAAAGGAACAGAAAGGAGAAATAGGGGGCAGAAGTTACTGGTCTGTTGATCACTGCAGTTTGTCCTGTATTCTCAGTTCAATTTCTGCAGGTCTTGCTGGGTGAGGGGCTCTGTTCTGAGTGCATCTGTGTGTGCCAGGGAGTCTCATGGCCAGCAAGTGGAGTTGGAACACACAACAGGGGCTCATGTGCCTGCAATGCCAGCAAAAGGAGTAAACCTGTGTGCATCTGTGTGTGATTGCTAGTGAGTGTAAAACTGGACCGCCAGTGAGTATTCTAGGAGGCCTGTGAGCTGTGGGTATCAAGGCAACTGAGTCTGGAACAGATACCAGTGAGACCAGGGAGTCTGCAGGTTGGCTCTGGTAGGGTCTTAGAATCCCACAACTAGGGAAACCATAAGATCCATGAGCTGGGAGTGGGGGTCAGCTATGGGGGATCTGTTTGCATGTTAGCGTCTCTTTGTGAAGCAAACGGAGGTGAAAGGATCCAGGGCAAGATACTGGAGAGGCTGAGTGCCTGAGGCCAGTCACTGGAGGAACATCTAATGTGCTTGGAAGAATGTTTGTGGGCCAGCAGCTGCAGTGGGGCTGCTGGGCCTGAGGTGCTGCAGCTGGGGAGAACAAGGATTGGGGGCAGGCTGGTGGATAGACTGTCTGAGGCCAGTTATGCAGTGTGTAGATAACATGTGTTAATATGTGTGTGTGTATGTGTTTGCCATCAATGGACTTTTATCCTGTTCAACCAGAGAGGAAATCAAGAGGAAGCTGTTGCTGTTTGTGTGAGTGCTTGGTGTTTCTGTCTGCAGTGAGCTGTATAGCTGGCCATGTGTCTACACATCTACTGGCCATATATCTGTGTTTTATGGGCAAATATTAGGGATAGACACTCAGCCTCACTACTCATGGGACCTGGGAACATGGAGTGCATCAGCCTTGCCTCTATCTGGCTACTGCATTTGACAACTCCTAAAATGTTTGTCACAAACTCTATGAATGCTAAAAAGCAATAAGGTGTTCAATATATATTTTTCTACTGTGACTGCTGAGAAATAACAGTAGGTCTTCACAAAAAAAAAAAAAAAAAATTGCATAAATTGCTTCAGACCTCCTGCAGCAATAATTTGCTGAACTGTTCGGTGATCACTGAAAGGCTAAGCCAGAGAACAATATTCTGTTTTGTACAGACAAGAACAGACTGGATTTTTTTTTTCATGTGTCATAACATCCATTCTGTAACAGGCTGGAAAAATCTGCTGGAAAAAAAAAATTATGATGGGGAAGAAAAGTTAGTTGGCTGAAAAAATGTTACTGAACAAACACACACTCCATTTCAAAGCAAGTTCTTGTGCAGATGATATACTGCCCTCAATTGGTACACTTAACTTCTGCTGACAGAAGTCCTGCTGCAGCTTGCTTATAAAACACAGTGACAGAAGGCTCAGAACAGTCTTCCATGTTAACCCTAGTGAGTATGTGATGAAACCCCACCAAATCAGCATGATGTCATTTGTTCTGCATTCTCTATTCATTTGTACCTTGGTTCACACAGAGCTTATTTGAGGGAAACGCTTCCAAACCTCTTACAAAAATTTAGGCAGCAGCTCTTGAAATATGGCTGTGAAAGTACTTCACAGGGCTCCATTCCTTTCACTGGCTTAGTTTGTGACCTTGTTGCTTGGTTCCCTTTTGAATAAAATGAAAAAATGATAATGTTTCCAAAACACCACAAGGTTTAGTCACTCAAAAAAATACAGCAGTGCTGTCAGAAGATAAACACCTCACAGGGCTCACTTCAGGACTCATTACCTTGACATCTTCTAGACAAGCAGCTGAAACCTATGAGATGAGCTGCTGTTTTTGCCAGATCTGAAGCTCCTCCTCCCTGCTGTCAGTCTGATCAAGTATAAGTAATGCTGCATCATGTGTCTTCTGCAGGGGGTGAGGGGTCAGTAAATTGGCTCTTCTTGCACTGGAATACATTTGGTTATGATCTGTTTCGAGCCTTACTCATTTTTGGGAATGGGCCATGAGCAGCTCTAGGTTAGGGAATAATTTTCTGACAGACTGGCTGTCAGAATAATCCGTAATTATGTTTTTCTTGGCCTGGCTCTGGTGTCTCAGCAGCTACTGTCAAGACCAGCCTTAGGTAGGCAAATCACTGCTGTTGTGCCATTGAAACCATTTCAAGTAACACCACCATTACACCCACAGCCTCCAAATGATGATACTGACTGTCAGCAGGGAGGAGGGTGGCTGAGGAGGCAATTTGCATTTAGGAGCGTTTGGTTGCTGCTTTATAGGAGAGTCCATTCATTCCTGTACAGACCCAGGCTCTTCTAAATTCAATATGCTCACATGGAAATTTTCGTTTAGGAAGATTTCAATGGTCAGATAACAGCAGCTGGGTTTCTCCTCCACGTTTCCAGTGTGTTCCCTCATTTGACATTTCTCATAAAAAAATCTTTTTCACTTATTTAAATCAAATCTAGAACTAAAGGCAATCCCCACCTGTCACAACCTCAAATCCCAGTGTAACCTCCTTACTCCCACTGTCTCAGAGTGAGAAAATTTACTCTATGGATATAGCAGACCATTACTTCAGATATCCCAATCATTCTCAACATGAGAGCTTATGGCAGATGAACCCAAGAGCTCATTATGTTGGAAATTAATTGGTTGCCTGCAATCATGCAGGAAAGAGGATTTCAGTGGGAAGAGATCATGATTTGGTTTGGTGGGAATAACTGAACTTCCAGAGGGGCAAGAACTGCAGTTCCCCTGGCCCATCAGCCTTGGAGGGAGATAACAAGGTTCCCCTCTTGGGAGCATTTTTAATGCAAAAAGAAAGATGTACAGCAATGGAGAAAACAACTTTGAATTACTGCCTTAAGAAAGACAGATTATGCACCCACATTACACCCCTAATAATTTTATGTAGTATGAAATTGGCAGGTTTATATCACTACTGTGTTTTCTTCTCTTACTGAGAAAACATCGATGTTGTGATCAGCCAGTGGTGGTTAGTTCACTGTGGAAAACTGATTCTTAACATTTCAGCAAATTGTTGTTAAAGCCTACAACTTTTTACTCTTTTTCTTTCTCTTGGCTGGATATTAGCCTTTCAGGTAAAATCTTGTTCTGATCTGAAGACAGCAATCAGTAATGATGTATAAGCTGGTGTGCACATGATCTTTCCATTTTGCAGCATAGGTCTGCTGTCTTTTCAGTTTGTTTTCTCATCTGACATTGCTTAGAAATGTCTCTTTCTCTCATCTAAATCCAGTCTGGAGCTATTATATGATAGACAGATTACAGTGTTTGTGGGCTCCCACTCTGAACCAAGCTACAAATGAAAAATAGGTCTTGCCTCATCTCAAGATTTGGTGGAAATGTAACTATTTCCAACTGTCTCAAGCCACAACTTTTTCTCATTTTAAATGTCTTCCCTATCCAGTTTATACTTTCCCACACTATTTGTCTCAAAAACACAAGGAAGAAAGTGACAATAACCATGAAAATTGTATGGCATTCAGGTGGGCTGGTGCAGGTACCTGCACTGCAGGGCTGTGAATGAGAACTCCCAGCTGGACCCCTCAGCAATTCACTGCTGTGATGCTCTGCACCCATTTTGTGTACATATTGTACATTCCTAAATCTCAAGCTGGACCTTGCAGTTTTCATTCTCTTCTTCTGTTGTCCAGAAGCACGTGTTGTTTTTATTTTTGCAGCAGTAGTATTTAATAATCCCCAGCAGGGTATAGAGCTGTGTTGTTTGGCACAGCACACAGAGACAATGTCTGCCCCTGAAACCCAGCAGTCCAGGACAATGAACAGCATATACCAGAGAAGAAAAGTAGTCGATGTAAACAAAAAATTTTAAGTGTCTCTTCATTCATTATCACAGTAGAAATCAAAGGCCAATGTTTTACCTTATCATGTGCCTTCTACTGATCTTTGTTATCCAATAATAGTGGCAGAAATCAGGTTATGGAACCCAGGAACAGTTTCTCAAGAGTGTGACACTGACTGTAAGGTGACCGGATCAGTCTTGGCAGCTCTTGGATGCAGCTCTGTCCCCCAGGACCTGCCATGGGGAAGCCTGTTGCCCACATCTCCCATTCTTTGGCTGGGCTGGAACTGCATCAGATGCAGTAATTACCACAATTAATGAAGCAGGTGGTGATCAAGACTCATACTAAAGTTGCTTTGTGCCATGTCAGCATTAACACAGATTTAAACCCCCCTATCTGTTGGTAGAAGTCTGTAAGTGTCTGAGGAGACTGCTGTTAAGAGAAAGTAATTATAAATATTATTCTTCTCAAACTGAGGAAAATGAACATGCTTTAATCTAGTACTTGCTAAATAATAGCTGGTCTAATAGGATAGTTTCAGCACAACACAAGCACCCTGAGCAGTGTCAGCCCAGCAAAGCAGGGACATGCATGAGCTGGGAGAAGTGCTGAGTTCCTCATTCACAGCACAGGCTCTCCAAAAAGGCATCAGGGGGTGTTCATGGTCAGTGCAGGAAAGTTTGCCCAGATATCACTTGAGATCCAACTGCATTGTGCCAAAGAATATTTGCTTGCGGTGTCCCTTCAGACTGTGGGTTTTTTATTATTATTATTACTGCAACATCTGCAGGCCTGGCTGTGCTGGGAATTGTAGTAACAAGGGTCATGGCTCTTACCCTTCTAGTCTGCTGTCAGAGACAAGGTAGAGCACACAGCCAGGAGAAAACAAAAGCCTGGGGTTGAGGTGGGATGAAGAAGTAAAAATTAGGCGTTTGACTATGCAGTACTTGGCTGTTTATTTGCTAAGCTTTAATAGTTTTAATACATCAACATATATGTAATGTTTTGAAGGAGTAGGAAAGAAAGGAAATTCACTCAACTGCTGTATCTCTGAACTTCTGGTAATGTTTCAGAACTGTAAAGATTTTGTAGTGATTGATCAGTTTTGCCTGATTTTTTCCACCTGTGCTCTCTGATAGGCATTTGTTGAATGATTTTTATGATGACGCTTGTATAATTCAGCTCAGCCACATTTTGAGGCCGTTATTAATCTGATCTGAAAAAAAAAAAAGAAAAAAAGGCAGTATTGCTCACTTCCAAAATTAATTTAAAGCTTTCTGAATGCCCGGATCACAAATGTTCCATATCTAATTACCCAATGCCCTCTTTCAGTGTGTCATTGTATTACTTTTTTTCCTCTTTTTAGTATTATGGAAATGTAAAATAACTTGACCTTGAAATAGATACCTTGTGGGGATTCCTTTAATATATGCAGTGAATTAGATGAATGCCCGTTGATAGCTAAAAGAATTTTAGCTCTTCTATTTCATAACAGAGCTTTGCACTTGAGAAGCAGCAAAGTTTCTGGTGCTCATCAATTGCATTTTTATTAATTTGTAACATGTCAAATGAATAAGTGATTTCTCTTACTTCTGCTGATTAAAAAGTTCTATTAGGAACATAGATGAAAAATATATATAGTATGAAATGAACTGAGCTATAAATCCAAGATGCAGACATAATGAAATAAACCCACCTTTTCTTCAACACCATACTCCATTTTTCTAATGTGTAGACACCTATTGTCAGCTTAATTATTGTAAGGTAAGATCAACCTTAATTAATCAAAGGAGAGTAAGACTGTCTTTGTAATAGCTAATTTTTGAAAAGAAGGGGAATAGATGTATCAACTTCTATTAATAGATGTAGATGGGGTTAATCCTTCATTGACACAAAGAGGGATAACTTGCTGTCTTCATCTCAGAAATAAATATTGTGTTGGCTGCCAGATGCACTAACCAGAAAGCTGATTTAATGACTGGTATCCTAGGGAGGAAGAGGAGAGGGAGGCACCCAAAGATTTCAGAAAAATGGGCAGATGTCGAGCTTATTGCCAATTCTTTGAGTTTTCCAATTCCTCTGTAAAATAACTCTAAAATCATAAGCCAAGCCCAGCCACCATGTTAATCAGTTCACGTAGTCAAGCAGCATCAGGGCATTTGAAGAGATCCAAAGCTTGCTTTTAAGCAGCTGAAGTTTTGTTTGAAGTGTGGTGTTTGGGTTATGGTTTTTTTCTTTAATGAATTCAGACTATATTGATCCAGGGTCTGTGTCCTGTGAGTGAGCACTTTTAGGAAGTCATTAATTAAGCTACAAGCTGAGTTCCATTCCTCCTGATCCAGGCACATTGGCTGCTGCTTTGGCTTTTGTGAGGTCCAGTGGGATCTGAGGTCTTGCACCCCATGCATTTGAAGCTCCTGCTTATTCCCACATGAATTCTCCACTTGAGGAGAAGCAGGATCCAGAAACTATGGCAAGCCTTGGAAGAGAAGAGCAGGGCTGGGTCCTTTACCTGCTTGATTTGAGAGTCTGGGCAGAGGAAAAGCAAATTCTGCAAAGAGCCCCAGCACTGACTCTGCTCACACCTCATTAGCTCCCGTGTGCAGCCCCATCTGGGACATCAGGTAGGACTGGCAGTGTCACCTGTGTGTCCCCCCCCTCACTCAAGTCTAGTGTGCTATTACTAGACTTTGGAAATTACATCCCACACCTAGAAACAAATCAGTTTAAAATCCAGGACTGGTGGAAAAGATCTAATTTTCCCTTTTTCAGAGAGTGTGTGTGTGTATATTTGGGGGAAAGGGATAAGGAGAAGAGGTGAGTAAATTTAGACCTGAATGTGGTGGGGATTTTTGGGTTTCAGGTATTTGTATGTTGGTGGTGCAGCCCCCATTTAGTCTCACCACAAATCTGGCTGATTCTCTTTTCCTCAGCGTGGAGCTTGATTTATTTTATTTATTATTTTCTCACACAGCTTTAGTGCAGTGTTTTTGTGGCAATTATGCAAATTATATGTCACACCACCACATATTTTCCACATCATTTGATTTGACCTTTAAAACTAATAAGAGAATTATCATTTTTATGGGTAATTTGTGTTTCATGGTACGAGACAGCAGGACAGGGACTGATGGGAAGAACATCAGAATGTAGGAGTCATGTTTCAGGGTAGTACGGGAGGGCCATAAGTAGGTATCCAGTATACAACTGTGGCTGCTGTGAGCTCCTAAAGAGTAGATTAGAAGATATATTGTGGAATAAACTTCCCAGAGGGGAATTTTCTTTCCAATAACCTTCAGTGACCTCTGGGCTAGCCATTGTTCTTCTGGCTCATAATTGTTTCTAATACATGCATTGATATCTTGTATAATCTACATATGGATGTGAATATATATCTCAGGTAATGTAATACAGGATATTACTGTTTCAATACAAATGTTTTTAGGTTATATCTCATGATACACGTGCATGTCTAATCCCACTTAATCACACCAAGCCTCTTGCTTTATTTTCTTTAGTTAAACAATTCTTCTGGTTAAACATACACTATAATTTTTCAGTTATTTTTGATGCTGCTGTAGTCAGCTTTTCTATGCATCCACCTGCTAAATTACTTTGAAAGGCAAAATGCTAAAAGCAAACAGAATTATCTATATATTGTCTTCCCCAAGACGTACAGAACAAGCCTGGTTGCTAATAGGTTCATTAAAAGCACTGTAATACCTTTCCTTCAGCCTCCTTCTCCCTCAGAAAGACCTCTGGAAAGTTCAAAGTGTCAAGAAGATTGTTGCAGGACTGTGATAAGACATGACGTTCAAGCAGTGAAGACTTTCATAACTCTGCCTAAATGCTTTATTAATCTAACGTGTCAGGTAAGATTTTCTGTGTGTTTAGGATGATCCCTGGCAGGAGCGTAGGATCTTCTGTGTGGGCTGTGGTTTGGGGAGAGGGAGGCACAGTATTCTTCTCCTGGCAGAAAATTAGTATTTCATATGCACCCAGCTGTAATGGGAAGTACCTGCACACAGAGCCCTGGGATGTGATGGGAGGGTTCCCAGATGGAATAATGTACACCAGTATTTTGATCACACTTACCACTTCCCAGCTTCCCTCATGACTAACTTTTACATGATATTTTCTCCTCCTGTTATTGGATTAGTAATCAACAATTTTGTTGCATTTTGTTCCCTTTTTGCTCTTTCCCTGTTCTTCAGTTTCTCTCTAGACTTCTTTCTAACAGATGTTTGCTTGTACCGCCACATTTTGGGTGGGTGGTTCTGTGTCCCACCACAGCAGAGCCATGTGGGACTTCAAGTACTTCAACATGAGGTTCTGCTCTAAGCTTATCATGAAATCAGTGAAAACCAACCTTACAGTGTTAGTTATGGATCAGAAATCAAACGAAAGTAAAAAATCACAAGGCATTTTTGGCATAACCTGATTAATTCTGCAGTTACATAAGACCTGTGAGTATCCTGTAAATACTCTTCTCACCTTGAGAAGAAGATTGCACCTGTTCCTCCTCATCTTGCAATGCATTTGGTTCTTTTCCCACCTTCTGCTTCTTTCCTCATCTGAGCATGCTTCTTTCTTTTCCTTGACACAGCATATCTTCAGGCTTTTCTTCACATAAGAAATATAACAAAAAATATGAAAACCATCTGACTTGAACATGGAGGTACCCGAAAACTTCATGCCAAATTCTAGTTTTTTCAAGACAAATTACAAAAAATGCTAAAATCTTAGTAACTATAGCAGCACAAACACCACCACTACAATATGCCGCAACAGATTGTTCATATGTCACTATTTTTCTAAAGTTCCTTGGCAAACGTTTCCATCAGTAAACAAGTCAAGGGAAAGAATTGTAAAATGGCCAGCAAAACCCCTCAGATCTTCTCTAGGTAGTGAAATAAAATTCTGCTACTTATCACTATTATTCTGTTCCTCAGCCCCTCTTCTTTCACCTGTGCTGACAGGCTGCAGTTGTCTTTGTTTCTGCCTTCCCAATGAGGCTTTTGCCTGTCATGCCACCATCCTCTTTACACTGCAAGTTTATCAAGGCAATGTCATGTCTGAATGTTGGGTCACATTCTCACCTGGGGAAAAAATGTACACAGATCCCTTAACTTTGTCAGAAAAAATGACGAATTACATGAGCTGCTGAGCTAGCACTGCATGTTGTGTGCAGCATGGCAAGCATCACTGGAACTGAAAAAAACATTAATGGTGCCAGTTCACTAACAGTCAGAATGATGATTCATATTTTTTCTATTATCTATTTTTTTTCTTGCTGCTTAATGTGCCGGTATCATCAGAATTTTTTGTGAAATTACATGCCTGGGGCATAGGCCAATTTATGATGCATCTTAATGATGGGCAAATGCTAAAGTTCTTAAACTCTTCTTGGGAGTTCTTAATTGATTATTACTGGAATAATCTCATGAGGCTGAAAAACATGTATTTCTACCGTTCTAGTACATATGGCATCTGTAAAACTGGAATTGGAATAATGGTGAGTTTATGGAAAAAGTAATCTGATTTACCAACATTTGAAAATGTCCTCCTGGGTTAGAAATGGAGGGAGTTTTGCCTGACTTTTATAGCTACCTGTAATTTGAATGTTCCTTAAAGTTATATAAAATCACAGTAAATTGCACTGTAACATTGTCTCTTCGTGTATTGGAATAACCTGGAAAACTTATATTCCCTGAAACCAGTAGAAGCTTTGTCATGAGCTTTGAAAAGAATGAATTTAACTTCCAACTCTTAATGGTTTCACTTAGCACATGAAAAGATGTTCTGGCTGTGCTTTGACTTTGGCATTGGCTGGAGTCCCAAGTGGCAGGGATGGGTAAAAAAAGTAGTATAAGAGAAAGAAATATTTCATAAAACACCCAATCTGATTTTAAAAAACCTCAGAGATAAATGTCTAAATCCATCTTTCACTAATGAAAGGAAAAGGAGATATAACTGGCCACAGATGTAAAATATTGTGAATATATCAATAACATGTGTCTTTAATAATGGAAAAATATATTTTTTTTAAATATCAAGAATATGACGGTCATACAGAAGAAAGGAAGCAGGAATATTTTTTTTCTGGGCATTTGAGAAAATGAGAAAAGTCCAAGATACTTAGCTATGTTTAATCAAAATGTGTAAGCAAGACTTAGGACAGGGACTGGAGTTCAACAGCCTCTTTATGGCCTCCTCAGTCCTGAATTCTCCTTTCATGCACCTTCTTGGCATGGGGCAGTGAGTGCCTGTGGAGCTGGCTGCCAGGTGAGAAAAGCTTTTATATTTGGGAGGGTTGCATCCCTTTCCCTCCACATCCCAAAGTGAGAATGATTTAGCATTCCGTTTCTCAGGAGGTGGTCTGATGGATAGACTGCAGTGTTAAAGAAATGGGCAGTTGTTGAGAAACAGATCTTCTTGTAAAGCTCAGCTTTAGTTTGTAAAGGGAGTGGGGAACTGGACATTCTCATAAGCCATGATGTCTATGAAGCTGTGTGCTAAAACAAAATGTATTTATTTCCCTTCTCTAAAAGAAATGCTCTCTACTCCAGAGTTCACTTCAGCTCTGTACTCAGGATTAAAAGAATGGGGGGGTTCTGTTGTTCCCACTGGGCTGGCCACAGTGTTTTATCATAGCAGTAGCATAAGCAAAATAAATCATTAAGTCCAAGTCCTCCAATCCATTTTTAGCAATTTAACACATTCATCACTTACTTTTATGCCACCCATCCTTGACTTAGCAAGCGTGATGGACTGCACAGCCAGGCCTTTTTATCAGAGCTTTTGGAAAGCTGCATCCATACATCACCTTTGGTGTTTTATTTCTCCAAGTGTCCTTTCCCAGTGCTCGTTTCTCTCCATGCAGCATCTCAGAAGCTGTGGTAGGTGAGCTGAACTGGGGGTTGCTTAACTGCTGTCATGACCTGAGACTCCTGCCCTCACTACCCTGAGTTAATTATGACAACAGGAGCAACAGGACTTTAATCCTAACTTTTCTTCAAGGACCCTACACAACTCACACATAATTCACATAATGAAACATGGTTGAACAGCCTGGTTTGCCCTTTTTCCAACATTTATTCCTGAATAACAAAGCAGTGAGTTCCCAACAGGCTTAAAAAGGCAAAAGTACAATACCAACTCATGTGTGACCTTCCTGTTGATTTATTCTTATCAGCCAACAGGTGCCTCATGCAGAGTTCAAACTAATAAATGTTGAAAGACAAAACTAACAACCTTACAGTGAAACCTTGTCAGGGACACTTCTAATCCTCTCTGTTTTTATAGCAGTGAAAAGATGAGAGGGGGAAAGAATAGAAAAAAAGGGGGGGACAGGAGACAAAGAAGAATATCCTGAAAGAGTTAGTGCCCCAGAGAGCTGCATAATGATTAACAATTCTTTTTTCAAATGGTAAGTGATTCCTTCTCAGTCCTGGATGACAATAGAATCACAACTTCATCAAAATTACTTTGAATAGCCTCATTAATGGCACACAGTCTTGGTTTGTCCCCACCTCAATGTCTGATAATATTTTCATACCTGTTATCAAATGTGTGTTTAGCTTTTTCCTCCTCATTTTTACAATGCTTTCATATATCAGATCATCTTCTTCTGTTCTTGGATGTTCAACAATTCAATAAGATGTTAGCAATAAAAGGGGGGTAAAAAAGGAGGAGGATAAGATGAAAGTTTCTTTTCAGTTCAAGCTAACTAAATAATGGAAAGGTAAAGTGTATTATATCATCTGTGGAAAGCAGCCTAGTTCGTCCAGTTCTAGCTGCAGAGAATATTTAGAAAGCACAGGTCTTAAATATGATTTATTGAAGTACAGTACTGTTTTCATTGCATAGACTAGAGGCATTTTCTTCTAAAATAGCTGATTAACAGAAGAAGCTCCCTTAAGAACAGCTGCAGAGAGTATTCCTGTCAAGTCTCTACCTTGTATAAATATTTTTAATTAATAGATGCCTTCATCAAATACAAGAAAAAATTAAGCACTAATGCTCACCAGAGACCTTGCTATTAGAGTGATTATTTTAGATTTAGTTTCATTTGCAGATGTCATTAATTTATTTTTAATAGATCGCTAATTTAGTTTTATCTATTTCTTGCTCAGTTTTTGTAGATATTAGCAGGCTGTGCTTCCTTCAAAGCACACCAGCTTTCCCCTCCCTCTTCCTCCAGGCTCTGTGCTCTCCACAGTGCATCTGTGTTTAAATTAGCTGGACCACTGCAGGCTGAGATAGCGATTAATCTGCACATCTGCCACAAGAGAGAAGTTAACAGCCTAGCTGAGGGACTCAAAGCAAAAACCAGCGTCACCACTGCAAGTCATCTGTTCTGTTTGGCAAAGCAGTAGTTGTGTCACACAGGAGCAGGCTGCCCTTGAAGTATCTTCTGTTCGAGTGAGTGGCATTGTTGTGCAGTACATAAACCTCCTTTTGTCAGCTCACAGTAACCACAGAACTGACTTGTAAGACATTTGTGCTTGGGGAGAGGGAGATGAGCAATGTCCTGCCTGTAACAAAGAAAACATCAGTGCCCAGCAGAGATACCAGAGCTGGTTTCTTGGAAAACTACAGCAGCCTGTGCAAAGTTCTCTGCTGCCACAGCTCAGCTGCTTCTGCTTCGTAAGTGTTTAAATTGGGGGTGTCTGTGCAAATGGACAGGATGAGGTGACTCCCAGAGCAACCTGCCCTGTTCCCAGGAGCTCAAACAAACCCTTTGCTTGGTGTCAGTCTCAGCAGTGTTAGGCTTGTGTGCTCTTGCACACAAGAGCACTTCATTCCTATGAACAGGCTAAGAAAGTTGTGTGGAGACCTGAGAGCAGCCTTTGAGTATCTGAAGGGGATCTCCAAATAAGAGAGAGGGAGCCCAGAGGAGCTGTAAGTGATGGGACAAGGAGAAATAGTTCAGACTGAAAGGGGTTATTTAGGTTAGCGGTGCAGAACAAATTCTTTACTCTAAGGGTGTTGAGACACTGGAACAGTTTTTCAGACTCAAAGGCTAGGTTGGATGGAGCTCTGAGCCAGCTGGTCTAGTGGAAGGTGTCCCTGCTCATGGCAAGGGATTGGAACTAGGTGACCTTTAAGGTCCCTTCCAACCTAAACCATTCTGTGATTCTGTGTTTTTACAAATATGGTGTTCAGGATAGTAAGAGATGGAGATAAATCTTCTTTGCCCCTTTTAGATTAAGACAAGAAGTGAAGGAATAGGAAGTTTCTCTGCCTTGGTTTTGATCTGACAACTCAGATACAGAGGGATGGCATGGCTTTGGGGGTTTTTCCACTCACACAGAAACTTCAAGAAAGTGCTATGAGATTAATCTAGACCATCTTTGTCCTAATTCTTTGTTGTTTTATTACATACAAGTGGTATTTCCTAAAGGGCAGTGCCAATGTCTGGTCAGCTGTGCTCCATGGTAGTCAATATGTACTTTATCACTGACTTTAGAACCAGCAGAGCACACAGTCAACTATAACAAGACAAGAAACTGCTGATTTTATATTGATTGAGTGAATAAGCTTCTCCAGCAGTGTGTCTCAGTTTCTAGCTGTGGATATCTCTGGATTTAATTTTAATCAGATCTCTTCTAAAAGGGATTAAAGGATTAATGTGGTGGGGACCATGGAGCTTCTTGTTTCTTCAGGAAACATTTTTGTTTTACTTCTGTGGGGATAGTTTTGAGTCTTACCACTCTTAGACTGAATGTGCACCAGCACCTGTTAGATTTCAGTGTTTTTCTTTGTCAGTTTGCTGTCTCAGTCAGGAAACTGAGAATATCCATTCATAAACTTTTCCAGTAAGTGGCTGCATGGAGATAGGTATTCATAATTAAAGACATGCTATTAGTAAGCACGTTATATTAAAAGAAGACAAATATTAATGAAAAAGAAGAAGGAAACTATTGTCTCCAACCTCAAGATAATGCTGGAATTTTTTCCTGTCATGTGTGCAATTTTTTTTTCCCTCCATACATTTTTCTCTTTTTTTTAAGTGTAATAAAGGTCTGAGGTTTTTGTTTTGTTTGTTTTTTTAGTAACAGTATCATCTCATGAAGTATGACTTGCTTAAGGATCTTTTTATGAACATACTCCATTTAGAAAAACAGGCTGTTTTCTCCAGCTGTGTTGTTACTTCTCCAAGTGGTTCCTCTAGAATAAGTATTTTCCTCTCCTGAAGAGTATGAAAGCAGAGACCCAAAATGGTTCCCCTGTAAAAAGCAGGCTAAATGCTTTATGAGATGAACCTAACTGGGTGTAGATAAGTGTGATCTTCCTGCACCTCTAAATTACCTCTTTCCTGTGACAGCTGTTATTATCTCTTTCACACAGCCCCTCTGCTACACAGTCTCTGTAATAGCCTATGCAGTCTTCATCCATTTAGGTATTGCCAAAGACCTACTGGATTGTGGGCACCATAGGAATCTTCCAAGACCATTTTTTATCTAGGAGTGAGATTCCTATGGTTTGCCAGTTAATCTCAAATAGCCAGGCATAAGTACATGTAGAGAAAAATCTATTCATAGCAATCTAATCTTATCAACACTCCTAAAATGAGCGTAGGGATAAGTGGGCAGACATGAAGTCAAAGCATAGTCACCCCTTTTGTGTCTTTAAAGTCAGCTCCAGTGACACTAGGATGTTGATGCAGCTAAATCATGATGGGCAAGGAATGCAGTCTGTGCATCCCCTACATCAGAAACTGTGAACAGTTTCCCAATAGGAAACCTTATTCCCGGGCAGGGCTGTGAGTGACTACAGAAACTCAAGAGTTCTGGGTGTGAGGAGCACTGTCTTAAAGACCCTGCCATAGGATGAGATGTTCAGAAATGCAGTGCTAGTCTGCTCACTTGCAGGCCAGCAGGTCTCACTAGCTTCGACTCAGAAACATGAAAGTTACAATATTTTGAAGCAGTAGGGAATTTGGTAAAAGGGATGGAGACTCCAGGGAAGACTCTCAAGTTCTAGTTAAAGTGCTGTGAAAGCAAACAGAAGTAAACAAGAAAAGGTTTGACAGCTCCATTATGAATGCATTATGTGTAAATATGAAATGCAGCCTGCTTAGTAGGAGCTGTGGATAATGTCAATCAAGACTGGAATGAAAAGGTACTAATATTGATAGGGGTCTTGGTAACATTCCACAGTGCCCTTTCCAATACACTTACAGGGAAGACTTGCACAATGTTCCTTTTTTCTACTGCCAATGCCACGAGCTATTTTTGGCTGCTAAGGATTTGAAGTTGCATCTGGATGCCAAGGCAACCTTGGAGTACGTTAAGGAGACCTGGCTGTGGTTGTTCCTCTGTGGGTGATAACTCAGCTGCTGAGGAGACACTGTCAATCTCTCTGTCAGCCACACACAGAGATAAGTGTCCATGAAGCAGTTGTGCCACTTCAGCAGAACCCAGCAATCTGGACAATTCCCAGCATCCTGGCTATGGAAAACTCTTCTGTTTAAATAAATAATGTCCTACGAAAAAGAGTATGTTGTATGCAAGATAATCTGTCTGTTGAACACAAGATAATGAGACCGTGGATTTTAAGGGTTGCTGAGAGTCTGAAAAGAACTTGATTCTCTGCAGAGATGATGTTGGTGTTTGCTTGGTGAGTCCCCACTGTGTAAACCATAAAACTTGCCTTAGACTGTGAGCTGTGTCAAGTACTAGGACAGGAACAATTTACAGCTTTTTAATACATTCTGCTGTCATATAAATGTGGGCTACATATTTTTCCAGAAAAAAAAAAAAAAACTGGTCATTGTTTTCCTTTTAATGCCACACAAAAATACTTGCCCTTTTATTACTGCAGTTTACAAGCCTGCTGTGCAGTATATGCTTTCAAAAAATACACCACAGTAAAGACAAGACTGTGTTCATTTGCAGAAGAAATGTCACCTTATTCACTCTCCTGTGTCCAGGCGTTGTTGTGAGATGAAGTGTCAGGGTGGACGGAACCAAAAAGACCCCAGGAGTATGGTGACTGTAATCAGTGTCACATCCCTGATTTTCTGCCTGTTCTTGTTCACCAGCATGGGCTTGTATTCATCATCCTCACCGTTTTTGGCAACTTCGGGAAGTTGGACTCTGGTGAGACTCCACACAAAGACATTCTACAAAGTCATCGTCTGTCTCTTCCTCTGATTCTGAACTCATGCTCATCTTTGACCTCTGCCATGTCAAAAAAGAACTCTTCCCAAGACTGAGGGGAAAGGAAGATGAGGATTTGATACCATGTGAACTCTCCCCAGAGTAAGTAACTGTAGAATTTGGTTTTTTTCTGTTAAGACAGAAAATAAACCTTTTTGCTTTACCATCATTGCTGTCTTTCCTCTGGAAGCCCAGTTTTGTAAGCCTAGCAACTGCATACTGAGAAATGGTGGTGTAAGGGAAGTAAGGAACAGCAAAAAATGTATTTGATAAGATTAACTTTTCCTTTCTCTTTTGACATTAGCAGTGGTATTTTGCCAAGCGTATTTGTTTAGAATGATTACCTGGGCAAGTTTGAGCTATAAATTCCTTCCAACACCTGTTCAGAGGAGTTAATAATTTATTTGATGTGCTGGTTGTACGACAGCATTTCTGTTCTCTTAATGGCTGAGCCATAAACATTTTTATCAAGGTTCTAGTTTTTATCCTAGAATGGTGAATTTGAAACTTTTTTTCTATGTAGATTGGGAATTTCATTCTGAAAGCAGTGATTTATTGTAAATCTTTAAGTCCATTATATACCAGAAGTGTTCAAAGTTATTCTTGATGAACTACAGAACATTTGTTTTTTTTCATTTTCCTCTGTTTCTGAACTGATCAGGTTTTCTATGAATGTGGTAATTGCTAAAAAATTCTAATTTTGTCCCCTTAAGAAAAAAAGGAATTGTTAAAAAGGCTTTTTATGAATCCCCTGCTTCTAGTTCTTTAAGAATCTGGAGATGTTTTTCAGACAGTTGATTTGTCTGCTTACTCAAGTCTTCTGTTTCTACACTATGATTAGATAATTTAGTCTTAAAATGAGAAAATCACCAGAAAGATCTAACCCAGAATGACTTGCAATATTACTTTTCAACATGAATAATTATTCACTGACTATTTGCCAAGTATTTAGGATTCACAAACATCTTCAGGGCAAAAAACATTTGTCATGCAGATACGCATATGCAGTTGCTAATAAGAAGCCACAAATAAAAGTGAAAGAGCTGACAGTGCTTATGACAAAATTATTCACTATTTTCTGTGGTATTCAGCCAACTCTGCCTAGGCTTTATGAATAACTGCTGACTTAGAGATTCTGAAAGCCAGGCAGAACTGCTGGGTCATTTTTCTGATTTCCTAGGTACTATTGATCACGGATTCTTCCCTAGTTGTGCTGCATGATGATTATATATTTCCATGTGCATTTATTGGTTTAATTCTGCTGAATACAGGTAGACTGAAAAGGTTTAACTAAAATTTAGAAAAATAATCTGGCATAGTAACTGATGAGGCCTAATAAGAAAAAGGGAATGTTTACTACAGCAGTCACACATTTAAACAGTGTAGCACTCGAGTCAGTTAACATTTTCTCCATATACAAGGTAGAAAGGTTTAGACACTTTCTTATTCCTTCTTGTTGCAAAATGGTGTGGAATTCTGATGGGAAAGAGATTCCAGAGAACAGTGACAGTTGTTTCTCTGCAGCAAAAGTGGTTGTTAATGGAGAGAAATGCAAGACAGCCATCTGTTGGCTCGTGCAGAAACCTGTTTGGTTCCCAGCCCNTGCACAGCTGATCCATGTCTCCGTGTGTGCCAGTGGAGTACAGGAGACTGGCTCGTCCCTGGGCTTGTGTGACACCTTCAGGGCTACACTGTAAAGAACACACAAGTGAAGATAATAATTTCTCTTTAAATACCTGGGGTTAGGGTGAAGTTTGAATCAGGCATCTTGGATCTTTATGTGCTGTAGGCTACTGGCTTTCATTAAAAACCTTTTCCATCACACAGATCATGAAAGGAAGGAGTCAATAATTGGGTCTTTGATTGTCCCAGATCTCCTGATACAGATTTAGGATCTGATAAACAAGACTGATCATGTATGGTTGCCATTTGTGCTGAGGGGTTGACCAGCACATCATCTTTCCCATCTGAGATACTCTCCCAGGCTTCTATTTTGAACTGGGACTATTTTGAACTATTCCAGGATCTAGGACCTGGAATGGGTAGGTTCAATTCCTGATAAAGAAGAGGTAACTTCACTCTGCTCTCTGTCCTCAGGTTTTTTATTTGACAGAGAAAAAATAGTGAATATACTGACTGTCCCTCTTACCACAGTGTAATGATTGAGCAGGTTCTCTCTCTTTCAGGGGGCAATAACATGAAGGAGAGCTCTTGGCATGGTGCTGTGTGTTTGGGCAGGGTTTTTTGAGCCTCTCACATATTGTTGCTGTCACTGGCCAATACAGCTGCATGCTGGTACTCAGGATTAAGCTCAAAAACTCAGCAATTTCAATGGAAATGTTATCAGTGTTCTTATCTGGCACAAACTGCAATTTTCTAGAGGTTCCTGGCTTGCTCCTCTTTTTGTTGGTTTGGTTTGGTTTGGTTTGGTTTGGTTTGTTTTCTTGTCCCTGCTGCGGCCAAATACAGTTAAAACTAGGAAAAAACTGAGCCATTGTGGAAAATCACACCCTCTACATTTTTGAGCATAGATAGATTGAATTTCAATAAAAATTAGAGTGAAATAAATGGTCACTTGGTAATTCTAATGTAATTTTAAATGAGTGTATATTAATTTTGGCATTTTTTCTCTAAGTTCTTCACATATCTTTCTGTAGATCAGTGAAATCACAGGAAGGGAATGCAACCACTGCTTGTAAAAGATAAAAACCCAGGAGCAAGGCTGTCTGAACCATAAGAAAGGGCCCCGAATAACTGATGATGCTAAATAGTGGAGCAGAAGGCTGTACTGCTTGAACTGCACTGATGATCTGTTTGCTGCATTTTGTGGCACACATTCTTTGTGAACATTGGACACCCGTGACTGTTCTGGTGGAGATCTGCAAACTGTTGCCAAACCCCGAGGATTTGACCTCTGCATTCCCTGTGCTGATCATGTCTGGGACTGTGCATCCCTGGGCTCTCCCCTACCCCTCACTCCCCCACTTCAATAATTTGGCTTAGATTGTGACTGCTTCTGGTTGGGATGCATTTATCCCACGTTTTCCACAGGAGATCAATATTCTGGTTTAACTGAGGTTCAGCTAATGCTGGACTGATTCAGCTGGAAGGAAAAGGGCCCCAGCTGAGGCAGGGCCAGCCTGATAACATCCCTACAGCTCATCTGACTGGGAGCTGCAAGTTACAGCACTCAGCTTGGAACTTTCTGAGAGCTTCAAGTTGAATAGGGGAAATTGGTTAATTATGAATTCTACAGTCCCTAGCAGAGGTTTAAAATTATTCTTTGATGTGACAATATGCCCTTAATGCACAGAAATGTTCTCAAATATGTACAGGAGGTAAATCTTGTGGTCTGAGTCCAAACTCAGTGGACAATTCACTTGGAAAGGCAGTACAGCCTATGTGTATGCAACTATTGGAATAGGAATAGGAATATTCTCTCATCCCA
>VXBN01008508.1:111402-135354 GCA_013397395.1 Sinosuthora webbiana | reverse complement strand
TCAAGAGGGTCCCATACATCACTGTGAGTCAAGATCCCCTTTTTAAACCTCATAGCAAACAGTTCTGTCCTAGATCCTGCCCATAACTTGGCGTATTCCTTTTCCTCATGGTCCTGCGATTCTTTATTAGTCACATAATTACATAATGCCTTGCAGGACCATTTTTCAAACGTGCCGAATGTGGGCCAGATTACATGACTCCTTATTTCTTTTCCTCCCCAAACCTCCATGCAATAGTAAATCATTCTTTCCTTGGACTTACCTTTTCTCTTAGAGCAATCTTCCCAATGCTCTAGCATCCATCCCAGTGGGCTTTCCCTTGGGATCTCGAGAGTGTTACTCTCTTGTTCTAGGGTGTGCTTTTCTTTGGGCTCTTTTCGGAGCTTGCTCTTTCTCTGCCCCATTCTCAAGGTTAACTTACCTTGTGCCAAAATCCCTTCTTAGCTTCTTGCTAAGAACTGGGTCCCTTCTCCAAAACGATTTGCCACAAACTGGGTTCCGCTTTTGCTGGACTACTTACCCTTTCAGCGAGCTAAGCTGTGGGTTTTTCGACCAGCGATGGATTTCCATTTCGTGTCCTGAGCTTTCACCAAGCCCGTAGCTAAAAGGTTTACCAATTTCCCAAACTCAAAGGAACGTATCCTTCCCTTTTAGCTTTCCCGTGATCGGTTCCCAGTACTCCCCCGAGTCTGGCTTTTATGAGCAAAATGAGTTTTCTCCGACTCGCTTCCCTGTTTGCCGACCAATTCCTTCGTGGGATATTGGAACTGCGGTGCCCAGGTCCACACTCAAGTCGTGATAAAGTCACGTCTCACCCACTCACCCAATCACACTCACTCAACCCGCAATAATTACAGCTATTTTCTTGCATGGAATCTTCGTGCACGGAGAATTTTATGAGTGAAAGTTATAGCCGTGGCTTTGAAAGACCTTCCTAGGTCTTTCCCAAGTTCCCTGATGTTCTTGGATCCAGAACCTCCTTTTATCGTGGCGTTTTGACCTAAATTTTGTTTGCGATACAATAGGTACCACGGGGTTTCCCGTTTTGCGGGGCCACCGAAAAATCAGCGAAGGCACCTTCCCATGCAAAGGGGTTCCGTAGCACTGATAATGTATCCAAGTCATGGCACAAATCTGTTATAAATGATCAAGAGCCAATTCAAAATCCAAAAATTTATTTAACAATTTCAAAGATCAATTTTGAAACGCCACAATAAATCAGGACAACATCGATCGAATGCTGGGTGGACAACCGGGCAGCAGCAAAGGTGCCTTCTGATATTGCCCACAAATTCTGGGTCTCAGTGCAGGGTTTTTATACAGTTTTTCTGCCCGGAGGCAATGTCCATTGAAAAGTCCGAATGTTTCAGTGTTCTTTTCTCCCCGAGTGAGGTTTTGAAAGGATTTCCGGTGGAATTGAAAAGATGTCCTAAAAGATTTACTGGATCTTCTTTTGGGGCACTTGATGAAATCATCCTCTAGATTTTCAATCGCGATCGGTATCAGATTCTTGAGTAGCTGCGAAAATGCGGCCTGCCCTTGATTAATGGGCCATCTCCACGTTATCTCCACTGTTTCTGTTGCAAATTTCATGGTGGCACCGCTAGACCAAAAAAGACTTTGGAATTTTGGACACACCCTCGGACTGCCTCCGAGAATCCAGGTTTTTAAATTACAGTGTATAATTTTCCACTTACAACTTTAATACGCGAATTTATACAATGCATCTATTACACTTAATAAGTATGCTGAGCAGAGTCCTTCAGTAACGAGAGGTTCTACACAGGCTTTGCAAAGTTGCATCATGAGTACAATTTTTATATATGCTTACAGCAGCCTTGATCCCAAGACTGGATGCATGGGACATCTCAGCCCAGCTGTGAGTCTGTTCCCCAGCCCAGTTCTTCCATCCTAAAGTGTTTCCTGACCTTGGGCTCCTCTTGGATCCCATTCTAGGATGGCTACAAGACAGTGCTGAGGCTGTTGATTATCTCATCATAGAGGGAAACTTTACACCCTTCACAAAATCCTTTTGTTTCTGTCATTCCTGCTTCCAGTGAGATTAACACCTCCTTCAGATGGGCCTTCTTGCCCTCCATGCCACATCATACTTTGGTCACAGATTTCCACTACTGAGCAGTTAGGATTAGATTTTCCCCTTCATAGATCAAACTGGCTGAAGAAGGGAGCTTTTTAGTCTCTTTAAAATAATCCTGAGGGGCATTTTAAGTAGGGGGACAGACACTCTGACCTGGATTTTGTGTCAAGGGAAGAGCCAATCTATACTTTGCTCAGTACTGTTAAGGAGATAGTCTCCAGGCATTCACAATTTTAGGCCCGCTTAAAGAAAAGGGAAGCTGGGGCCAGGCTGTTGGAATTACTTGGGAGGCACTGGACACAGCGCATGGGAATCAGCTCACGCACAGACTGGCTGTGACATGCCATGTACCCCCACCTCTGAGCCCTGTGGTGTAAAATGGCACTGACAGAAGCCTCAGAGAGGCTGTGGTCACTGCCCAGGGTCACAAGTGTGTCTGAGCTGAAAATGGTGCCCTATTCCCCTGGGACACCACGCCCTACAATCCCAGCCTTCCTGCTATCCTTAGCAAGGCCTTTCTCTGCTTAAGCAGTAATGCATGTTCCCTTTCCCCTATAATTAATTAGCATGAAATAATTTATTCTGAGAAAAAAAAATCTTTCTCAGCCTGCTGTGTGTTTAGACTACTATAAATCTCTTGAATAAATTGATACAATAACTATGCTGAACTTCTAAATCCTCATGGAAAATAACCACTACAGTTTCTATGTGTATATCTATTAACTCAACACCTCGTCAGAGAATATGAGAGATGTCAGCTCTGAATGGGCACTGGAGTTCCAGGAAGTGAGAAACAGGGCTGCAAGCACTTGCTGGCATCACTCATTTCTCTGCCACCTTGCAGGAGGGATGATGTCTTGTGCCGCCAGGGGCTGTATTCTCATCCTCTCATAGGTAGGGGCGAAGCAGTCCACCGTTGCCCCAGGCAGGGAACAGACCTGAAAAGCAGTGGGTTTAAGGGGCAAGGACAGAGCCCTGCCTATGCAGTGATCCCTGTGGTACACAGAGCACAGCGGCCATTACATGGTGGTATCTTCTTGGCTGTGCTGATTTCAAAGCTGCTGCACCTTCATTCTTTCATGAGTGTGTTGTCCCTGTGTTGACACGGGTGTGTTGTGCTCTCACGCTGGTTTCTGGGACCACTAAACTCTCGCTCTGCAGGGTCAGTCTGTGGCATGAAGCGGACGAAAAACATCAGTGAAACGGGTGGTGCCACCTACTGGGAACCGAGATTTTTACAGACAAGACCACGGACTGATCTGATGCAATCAGTTAGACTCTCTTCCGGGCCTTTTCTGACGCTTTTGCATCAAGAAGTTTATCGAGAGCCCACTGGCACTGCTGAAACTCAGCATCCAAGTCTGTCTGTTTAGAAATTTCTATGCGGCACCTCCCTCCCACAAAATACTAGTGTAAGAGCACATAGAAGGGTCAAGAATGTCTGCTTCTGGATTTTGAACCTAGGAGGAGAATATGTTCATGCTGTTGTGGTAAAAGGGAGATTAAATGCCCTGCAGCTGTGACAGACAGATCTGGGTTGTTTTGGGGGGTCTCATAGGAGAAGAGAGGTGTTGATCTTTCAAAAAAGTCTTGGAGAGATTCTCTCTTCTGCTTTTGCCAAAGTTGTTTCCCAAAAATTTTGACACACCACCCTTATAAAACAGGATACAATTTTGTCACTAACCTTTGCCTCAGTACCTAAAGTATTCAAGAACCAGACAGCTCTGGGGCCTGGGGAGAGACCTTTTTCAGCCCTCTTCTCTAGAAACCTGTATTACTGGATTTGGCCATAGTTTTGTTTATGAAACATAACAGGCTTCAGACTGCTCACAACTCCTGTGTCATTTGGAGCAGCAATTTCTCATTGCTGTTCAATAAAACTCCTTCTTGTTCATAGTACTCATAGCCAAACACCAAGTCAGGTTTTGCTGCAGTGTGCGGTCATTTTGTCAGATCTCAAAGTAAAGAGAAACCATCAATAAGTCATTTGCTGCTGGCCAAAGACTGTCCACATTTGATTTAGTGGGTGTTTCATCTATAATTTCTGTGGGGAAATTATCATGAATGTCTTAGAAAAGTCCTTTTTGAACTGCAAATTTCTCTCCTTGTAATGTTTGAAGTCTCCCTCCCTGCCTCCATTTATTCCTAACACATATTTTCTGACAAGCAAAACCCAATTAATTCCTAATATTTTAAATGCTGTCTCCAGCAGTTATTTTAGATGAGCTATTTGCTGTATTAGAGCTGCAGGGCCCTGTTTTGCTTTAAAAAAATAATCACAAATTCATCAGGTTAGCCTAGTAACAGAAATTCATCAATGCTTTAGTACCCTCAGAAACAGACCTCAGACATTTTCAGAGCAACAGGTTAACACATGGTTTGGATCCTGATTTGGACTGCAAGGCAGATACAGCATGGATGCACGAAGGTTCACTCCAAATCCTAATCTGGCAAATTTCTCGTTAAGTGAAACACACTTAATGGAGGGACTTGAGAGTAGCCCTTTCCAATGTGCTCCAATTGTGAGCTAGGATGGGCAGGCTTTGCCAGAACAGGACTTTGAAGCTGGCTTTCCTTGCTGATGGGCTCCTGTTTAAAGAGGGATTATTCACCCTTCTCTCTGTTTTGCAGGGTTTGCTAGGTTTTATGTTGTTGTTGTTGTTTATTTGTTTTTTGGTTTTGTTTTAATCCAACTGCTCTATTCTTGATTCTCTAAAATGTGCCTAAAATAGGGGCTGTCTTATATTTGGGTAGGAAAAAAAAAAACAACCCAAGGGTTGTGACTTTTAATGTGTGGGTGAGAGAAAAGCCCTTTCAAAAGCTCCAACCTCAAAATCCAAGCCTGAAGTACTAGTGTTCCTGAGAGAAGCCAAAAGCATCTGTAGGGAAATTGCCTTTGGATCTCTTGTGTTACTGTTTGATGTGAATGGCAATATTCTCCAATTCCTGTGCTGCAAGGCTGTTCTGAGAGCTTCAAGGGTTTTTATACCTGAGACTGGTTTTCCTCAAATCCTGAAAAGGAGACTTGTAGCCTCCCTCTTAGAAGCACCCAAATGCATAGTCCCATGTGGGGAAACACCTTTAATGTTCTCCATTTCTTAATCCTTGACTTTGAGAGGGTTTCAATGTATCTGTATCCTTAAAAGGAAGAGCTGGGAAAAATTGTTATTTAGGAAAGAAATATAATGCTACTAGCCTTAGGAAGTAGAAATACAATGCTCTTCTGAAAATCATATGTAAGAGGGAGAGGGAACAGGGGTGAGTGGAAGTGAATGAGAAGGCTGGGAAGGCAAGTGGGGACAGGACACTTTAAATGATTTCCTGCTTAACCATGATGTTAATCTCTGTGTCACAAATTCTCTTTAGATAGAATTTTAAGTGAAAACGTGTCTGAATAATATGTGTGCTTTCTTTCAAGAGGATAAGTAGTCTTAGAAAAAAAAAAGTTGTGGTTTTTTTTGTTTGTTTTGTTTTGTTTTTTCTGCTAGAAGTGGTTTATTTTCAGACTCTGAGGCCTGATGCCATTCTTGTTTATGCAGCTTTCACATTCATGAAAATTATTTCACTGGCTCTAACAACTTGCTCCTGATTTACACCCATGACCAGCATTCCAGCCAAAGAAAAGTAAAAAGATTTAGAGGGTCCCCACAAACTTCAGAGCTGGAGCTTAAAGCAATGTAAAGCATATGTCACATCTCTTGCCCTGTAGGCCAGTGACCTCAGAAACTCCAGTTTATATACCTTCACCCTTCATTTGCTAAAAGGAAAGGGAAAAGATTATCATGGTACATTAACATGAAGGCTATGCATGCAAGAGGCTCAAGGGAGATTTATAACCTTGAAGCTTTCTTTACAAATAGTCCTTGAAACAGTGGTTTGGAAGGGGGGAAGTCAAACTTTCCTCTAGTACCAGATGGAATAAACAGCTAAGATTTTTTTTTTTTCTGCCCTTTTTGTCATCCAAGGAGAATAGAGCTGGTCTTGTCTGAGCTGCCTCATTGAGGCCGTGGTAATATTGACACTGATTTGTTCCTATATATCCTTGGAGTATTTGCTAGGGAGCAGGGGGGATGTTGTCTCCTCCTTGCCCCCTGTGAGGAACACCTTTTACTAAAAATTACTGGGGGGAGTGGATCTGTTCTGAAAAACATGGTATGGGGTATAAGAGCAAAGAAAGAGACTTCTACCACTTTCAAGTGCTTTTGGGACAAGAACATAATCCAGCCCAGTTCAGGCTGAATTGTGCATGCATGCTGAATCCCTGCCAGCACGGCTGGCAACCAACAGCCTGGTTATCAGTATGTGCTAACAAAGGCCTTGTGCCTGACTCCAGTGAATGATTAACTCTGTGTCTCTAGCAGCCATGTGGACGATATGCCTTCACAGGTTAGTGCTGCCCGCTCTGGGAGCCCAGTATTCATTTCCCTTACCTCTCCTGACTCTGCCTGAGATGTGGCTTTTGTGCTGCTTTCAAGAAGGCTTTTGCTAAAGGTGTCCTTTTTGAAGAGTGAGGTTTGCTCCAACATACGTGGGAGTCACCAAGAGCCACAGAAGCCTTCACATTTGGTGACACAAATGTTATCAAGCAGACAGCTGAGTGAATGGATGACCCTTTATTTCCACAATGTGCTTTGTCATAGCAAATGATGTCACAGGTTGCCTACAATCCCTCCTGCTTATGACTTTGAGTGGCACCTGTACCCTCTTTAACAGACAAGGCTTTTCTGGAACAGACTTACTGCTGGCAAAACTTTGGGGAACACGTGATGAAGAGAGAGTACAACAACAACAACAACAGCAACATGAATGCTATATTTGAGTCACACAGAAAAGGACATGCAGGACTTGAATGATCACAGGAGCAGTAACATAATACACACCTCGGAAGTGATCCGCTTTCAGTGGGTGAGTAAATCTACTGGATATGGCACAACAGAGGGGAAGGGAGGCTGCTGACATATATCTGCTTTCCTTCTTCAAGTATGCTTTCCTGTAACCACAAACACTATTCAACAAGCCTCTGTGAAGCTGTGTCAGACTAGCAACATCTCCATGCTGTACCTGAAAATTATGCTTTGACTTCCAGTACCTTTGCGCAATAAATATTTGCACAATGTAAAGGAAAGCGGGAAGATCCCAGCCCAAAATCTCCCCTGCCTGTTCTTCTGCATATGATATGTTTTGGTGTGACCACACATAGTCCTGCCCATTCCCCAGATGTCCATGCTCAGAGTACTCTGGCAACCATGGGATATGATTTCTGGTAGGACTCAGTGAGCTAGCCACTTCAGAAACTGAAATTCAGGTTAGCAACATTGTAGGACACATTTGTGAATATTGTGTTTAAGTGACAAACAAGCTGTGTTTCAAATGCAGTGGCTTATAATCTCCTTCAGCTGTGAAGATGCCCAGTTATGAAACTCCCCCTTCATGTGAAGCCTCTCATCTTCCACTGGGTGCTTGGTCCTGGTAGCTCTCCCCATGCACTAATGTCTCTGCCACTTCCCCCATCCCCAGGGCAGCTGGTGGTTCTCCATGCCATCCATTGTCACTGGGGGCTAGGGAGAAGTAGACACAGCTGTAAAGATGAACTCTCTTTTGTAACTGCAAAATGGCTCCCAAGGATCTTTGCTGTCCTCTTTCATTGGAAGTGAGAGCAGCCTGCCTCTCTCTGCACACCCAGATCTTCCCAATGTGTTGATTGCACTGTGAAGGGCCCAGGTCCCTGACATGTTCCATGCTTCCTTCCTGCAGCTATTACCACCTGCCAGCTCCTCCTTTTTCTGGGAAAGTGTTTCCCTGTGTGCAGCATGTCTTAAACATGGCAAAACAGGTTCTTGCCCTTGTTCCCTTGCTCTCCCTATGGAGTTTAGCAGCCTACATTGGTTGTAGGACTCCTGAGCGACACAGTAATGTGAGACTGCAGTATCACAGGGCCAGGTTCCCAGCTCTGTCTCAACAGAGCACTGGCACCCATGTCTAGATTTTCAGCATGTGAAAACTCTTGGCTACTCTGCAGATTTAAGAACTGCAGGGAATGAGGGCCAAGGCCAGGTAAAGCCAAAAGGGTTATTATCTGTACTTTTCAGTATGATAGATAAAGAGTGTCTATTTCCCTTTCTGGGATGACAGTGCCATGCTTGCAGATTCATTCATGCCATCAACTTTTGCTACCAGGTACAGCAACTTGGAAACGAGTCTATTTTAACTCTTACTATGGACGTAACACTGTTCAGACACAAAAACCCACCATGTGACTTCTGTAGAGATCTGCAGAAGTGGCATAAGATGGAAGGACCTGGAGGGGATAGTACTGTAGGGATGTATTGTGTCAAGGGTTTTGTCAAGCTAAGAGCACTACACAGTATAGACATGGCTTTGGTGTATTCATCTCCTGGTCTGACATCCTAGGTGTGTATGGAAACCACTGGAACTAAGAAATCTCTTATTTAAGTCCCTGTTTATTTCACTCTGGTCCCAGGTGCCTTCACTTCCCCATGTACTTTCTGTGATCTTTGTCTCTGTGGGTACATTGTCACAGCCAGGACTTGGAGAGCACGTCCAATGGGCTTTGTAGTGAAGGTGCAGCTACACTCAGCACTGAGACATACCATCAGCCTGGCAGCTGAGGTGCCTCTACATAGAAATCACTAAGCAGGAATTGCATATGAGGGGCCAAGTATTGGAGGCCTGGCTGCACATCACCATACATTGATAGTGTTTTCTAAGGAAAGAATTCGACTACTTTAGCTTGTTGTCTGGAACATCTCTGTGATGAACAGTTGATTCCTGATAATCAGAAAGTGTTCAAGTACTATTAAGAATTTCAGGAAAAAGACATCAGATGACTTGGTCCTTAATGAAAGTCTTCTGCAATGTTTAATTTCTACATGGTAGCGTGAATGTAGGTTGTACTAATGCCTAGAGAGGACCAGACACTAGCATAACTTCTGTCAGTGGTGGCCTTTGGCTATGTCTCGTTGCGTCAGGAAGGGCAGATTTAACATAGATATCTGTCTAAAATCAATATATATCAAATTGCATGTTTGAAGGAGAAAGGGCAAGATAGATCACTTACTGAGTAACACACTGGCCATCACAGTGAAGATCAATGCTGTCTGCTTTTGACCCTTATGAGTCAGGCAGGGCAAGAGTTGAATTCATATCTTCTGGTTCTGGTGTGGGAGTGCTGGGGGTGTGGACAAGGCCATCAGCCTACCACTTGTATACTGCAAATGGTCCAGGACAGTTGCTCTTTGGCGGTCCTGAGGCAGTCAGCTGTAGCTAGTATCATAGTTGCCTGCCACAGACAAGTAGTTTTTCTGTCTTTAGAAGTTTTTTTGGTGCAGGATTTGTAAGCTCCTGTGGAGGTAAATGGGTAATAGGTAAGAAGCCTAGAAATCTTTCTGACAACCAGTTTTCATAGAGCAGGCTCTTGATAAAAGCTGTGATCATGAAGAAAAATGTGAAAACTTGATTCATCAATACTCAAAAACATAGAAAACAAATTCCACCTGTATTGATTTTCCATTTGATATTTTCAGGTCTACTCCATGATTTTTCAGGAACCAGAATGATGGCACAGATATTTTTAGTGCTAAGCTAAAGATTTCAGTGCTGCCAGGCTGATGGTTTGTCACACCCCAGATAGAGCCCTGACTGTAGCTGTAACTTGCCCACATAGCCCCACAGACATGCTCCTCAACAGGCTGGCTGAACCTCCCCACTGAAAGAAAAAGCCAGTTAAGCAGCTGTGACTTTGATTTCAAACACAGCTCTCAGTATTGGCTGATAGTCGAAAGCGCCTTTTGAACAGCTAAAACAGTTTCACTTGCTTAAGCCATGGCTTTAGGGATCTTTCTTTCATAGGAGCAACACTGAAAATGCAGCCAACTGCAAAATCCCACCATCCTAGCTGAAAGTCCCACTTTGGTTTTCATAAGTGATGGCTGCTCTGGCTGACTAAAAATAAAATGCATAAATTTATAAATTTATTCACAGCGGATGGAGGAATTTCTCTTTTTTGCAACATCTGTGAATGATCAGCATCAGGATTCTGTCTGATTGCTGGATAGCTAGCAAATCCATGTTGGAACATCTGTGCATCAGATATGCATCATTGCTGATCCATCTGCAAAAGACATCAGATATCAATTGATTGATTTGAGCTTGATACGGCTAGATAACCAAGCAGTAGGAAAAGAGAAACTACATGGCACAGTGAGAGTTTTTCCCCCTGCCCCTCCTTATCAGCTCTATGTAGTTCCACTGCTTTATGCTTTTGCAGTTATTTTTCTTACATGGTGCAGTTATTGGGTTGAATATGGATAGGAGAATGAAAGCCCACATCTCAAAAATGTGGGAACGCATCTGTCCTTGGCAAAAATAACTTTACCTGTGACTGTCATCACCAAAACCATAAATGAAATTTATTACTAAATTTTCCAGAAACTGCTTTGGGATCTCAGTGGGAATACCAAGGGTGGCATTCAGGTTCTGTAACAGGGATTTTAATATTTTTCGGTGTCTCCTCTTTCAGTTTTTAAATCATATCTATTCGAATGTTGTGACACTAGAGATTTTTATTTGAAGGTGAAGTCTTGTTTCCTGTCTTCTTAATCCCTGATTGCATTTACACTGGTCACCACCATTCTTCATTAATTCATGCTGCCCACTTCCTATTGCACATACACATGTAGTTATTGCTCTTCTGTCTGCTTCTTTATTGACTTCTGGAAGTGCAGACATGCATGATGATGATTAAGAAGACTCTCATTTTTAGTTTTTTAATGTGGTGTGCAAGGGGATGTGGCCTGGCTTACAACTGTGTATCTGTTGCAGCAACTACAGTATCCCTCAGAGCCACAAATCAGCCTAGACCTGGGGCTTGTATTGTCCTTCCAGCATTTAGTGAATTAGCAATTATCACTTGAGTAGCAGGTCTCCAAACAATGCCTGAGAGCAGAAAATGAAAATCTGTCTCACCTAGCCCTACATTGCATCATCATGGGAAGTGATAGCAGCATGTTGCTGTGAGGTTTTCAGGCAGATGTGACCACCCAGACATGATAAAGGCAACAAGTACAAAGTTAGAAAGTTACACCTTTACACAGACATCCTTCTGATTCTAACTGCTGTTGATGTGCCACACCTGGATAGCCAGCAAGCAAATCCTCTGCTGGGATCATGTCATGCTCCAGTTTTTTTATGCTGCTCTGACAGCAATGAGTGTAGAGTGTTTCTGTGCAGGCAGTACTGTTAAAACCCTGTTTCTGAAACAGGGAGAGATGAAGCTTGCTTTAGCAGCCCTGTGAGACTCTGACTATTATAGCTGACAGAGGGTATCCTGCCACACAGTTTAAAATCACAGCCATCAGCCAGCCTGTTAAATGATCTTCCCTCTGCAATTCAAGGGTAGCTTGTTAGCACAGTACTTCAAACTTCCCAGTATGACTGTGATGTCTGGGTAAGTGCTTTGGAGACTTTGTATTTTATTCCTGGTAGGAGCAGAGCAGTCACTAAACAGCTGGCTAGCCTAGCAGATGAATCCCCTCTTCTGTAGGCATCCCCTGTGTGAGATTACAGCTGTCTACATGAGAAAGGAAATCTCTCCTTGAAGGCTGTGGCTCAGGTATTATGCATGAGCTGTTTTATTTGTATCATGCCATCTGGAGGAAAGGTCTTTCTGCATCAAAAGAAACCAGCAGAAAATCAGAAATGAGGAGAAAAGTGTGGATCTCATAACTGTGTATAAATACCTGAAGCAAGTGTGCAAATATGTTTGAGCTAATTTCTTTTCAGTGATGCCAAGTAATGGGACCAGAGGCAATGGGCATAAATTGAAAACACAAAGGTTTTCTCTGAACTCCAGGAAATGTTTTTATACTGTGAGGATGACCAAGCAATGGTGCAGAATGGCCAGAAATGTGGTAGATCTCTGTCCTTGGAGATACTCAAAAGTCATCTGGACTCAGTCCTGGGCAACTGGCTCTAAGTGGCTTTGCTGGACCTTGGGAGTGATTCTGTGACAGTAAGTGAGTGTATCTCTTCAGACCAGTCTAATGTGAGCATGGTCTTCACCCAGATAATAGGAGTCCACCAGGTCAGTGGCACATGGCAGTGAAATGCCTTAGCTGTTAATAGCTTCCTCTTGGGCAGCTTCTCTCTGTTGTAGAAACAGAAGTACATTAACAAGGACACACATTTCACAACCATGGGAAAATGAGGCCCTGGAAAGTTGATATGGGGTCGTTTAGGTGTAAGACAGTTCCAAAGGCCAATGCACTAGGCAATATCACTTAGTGTGTGAGTTGGTTAAACAATGTTGTCCTAGGGAATAAAAGAAGCAGCGCATTCCAGTTTTTTCTCCCACAAAAATTCTGTGACATTCCCTTTTGCTTCTGTCCTTTATGCCTGGGGGCAATTTAACTTGTAACTGACAAAACTGAGATTGCTGCAAGCGTGCCCTGCTCAGATCTAATAAATCACATAGAACTGGAAATGTCTCTGAATAATCAGCAGATGAAAAACCTTTTACAGTCTACTAAACTTGAAATGAAGGCAAAAATTTGGTCAGTTTTGTTTCAGAACTAAGTAATTCTGCGGTATGAATTAAATTAAAAACCAGCAAGAACATTTCTCTTCCACTGTGTGGGGGAAATATGCTCCAGATGCTTGCAGATTGTTGGCAATAAGCAGCAGCATGATGGACTGGATGGATTTTGAAATTATGCCTCTAACTGATCTAAAGAAAAAATAGTGATAAAATGTTCAGCAACTGGGTGGAAATAACAAATGGAATGCTGTAACCTAGACCTCAGAGATACCTCTTACTGTGCTTCATTTGGGGCAATTTTCAGAGACAAGACCCAAAACCAGCCCTAATGTTGAGTAATCTACTCTCTCAAGGTACTGGTGGATATACAGAAAATTTTCCAGTGACTGTCTTGTCTAAGACATAAACCATGGTTCTGAGCATACAGCACTGGAAATACAGAAGAGCAATTACTGCTGAGATAGTTTGCTGTCTGTGGAAATCAGTCTTGACCCTGAGAGCTTTTGGGAATCTTTGCCACAGCAATAGTCTTCTCTCAAGGAAGAACACAGGAACTGGGAAAAACATTGCTGAGCATTTAATTTCTGAATTCATGAAATTTCTGAAGCTGATACAAAAGGGAATTTTGTCTCAGAGCAACAGCTATGTGAGATATCAATGCCATTTTGCAGGGGGTTTCGCCATTCTGATGTTACAGCAGAGTTAGTTTGGAATTCTGGTGCCAGGATCAACCTAGCCTGTGCATAATCGGTGGCATAGTAAGACCCTGAGATTCTATATTCGCACCGGTATTTACTTACAGAGTACCTTTAAGGTATCGTGTCCAGAGTTAGCAGAGGTTTTATGGCTAGAAGACAAGCAAGTCTGCACATGGATCAGAGTGGTGACTTTGAAGAAAAGCCCTCTTACTGCTCAGCAGACTACCAAAGCATGGATGTCCCATTTCTCCAGTGGCTTCTGTGGCAATTGATTTCTGCTGAACTCATCTGTGCTATTCACACTTGCAAAGGTGCAGCCACAGTTTTTTGTGAGCTTTAAAACTTTTTTGTTCTATAGTTATTGCATGTAACTATATGTTAGAGTTATATAGTTACATAATCAGCCATTTTTTCTATTAAAGATGTCATTTCTAAACTCTTGGTTTTGCTAATACCAGCACTAGATAACGATTGTGACAGTAGTGGCTGCCACAGATCTATCAAGATGCTTGACTACAATGCTTCATTTTGGGAAACTTTTCATCCTCACTCAGGATGGCTCCAGGACCCTGTCCCCCACAACAGGTGGTGGACACACCACACAACCTGGCCCCGGCTGTATGGAGGGGGGCAGCTCTACCAGCCTTTGAACTAGCTTTGTTATCTCTGCACCACACTACTTTTTTATTTGAGATTCATCCCACTGTCTCTCAAGGACCTTCGATGCCTGTATACTTCCAAGCAAACTTGAACACCTGGCTGTCACATGGCATTCCTCAACTTTTCTGAAAACATAAGCTGTAAAAATATGATCCATTCTTTCACAGGGTGTCTTCTATTGGTTAGAGTGAGGTGACCAATCCCAAAAGCTGGTTAGACTCTTTTGACACAGCACACAGTTTGCAAATTCTCCCAGATTTTCACTATATGAAACAAGATCTACCTATGGAGGTGAGAACAGACAGGCAGGAGAAATTGTGAAAATGTTTCTGGAGGCTAGGCCCTGTTCTGGGGTGACAAGCACTGCCTTAAAATCAGATGACAATGGGAAAACCCAGACTAAGTCTCCATCCCTCCACTGCAAATTTTCTTGAAGGGAACCAGAGAGAGCAATCCTGTGGAAATCTGCTGGAGTCTGTCCTCTTGGACGGTGCTGGTGAGCAAAAAGGTTGCATTAAAGCCAGAAGGATTTGAATCCCAGGCAAGAAGTGACAAGGTTTCATTTTGTCCCCCGGAGTGATAGGGAGAATACCAGGAAGTGGGATGTAAATTACCTGTCTTCCTCCACTGGAATCTAGCCAAGAATTTAACACCCTTGTTTGTGTAGGAGAGGTCCTGCAGTGCTTTTAGTGTCTGTAAGGGCCCCCACACTGCTACTGTCTCATGCAAATGTGCTGAAAGAGCACTTCTGAGCAAGTGTCATGAATCAACACTGGCCTAGGCTCCCCAGGAAAAAAAATAGTCAGTCCTCCAGTCCTTACTGGGGGTCTCTCTGTAATTTATGGATGCCTGGAGGGATACTTCTTAAGGAAGTGCAATCTCCTCTTTCGTTTAGGGTTACAGCCTAAAGGCCATTTTTAGAACTACACAGGGACATGTCCTGTGCCAGCACAGGAAGAACGTGTCCTGGCGCAGGCACCTCATCATGGTCTCCACTATAAGCATATTATGATCAACTGGAGGGAGTTTTCTTGCAGGATGACATTTTGCACAGTCACAGAGGTCTATTCTTTAAGTGATGATGATTTTTTAAAGTGATTATCTTGGGTGGAAAGACTGACTTGATGAGAGCTTACTGTAAGGAAAAATCCCTTTCATATATGACTGATGCTCTGGTATCCGCTTCCATTTAATCAGCCTGCAGCTAAGCCCTATCAGCCCATAGTCACTTCAGGGGGCCCCATGCCTGCGACTAGTGATTTTGCTGTGTGTGCAAGGGACTGAGCCCAAAATCACAAGCCCTGCCAAGTCTGAGGTGCCATTCTGGCAGCAGTGCCAAGCAGAATGGAGGAGCAAGAGGCTGGGAAAAAGAAATCCCAGAGCTAGCAGAGGATGTGCTAAGTGCAAACAAGCAGAAAACTACTCCTTTTCTAGACAGGGCCAGGAGAACAATCTTGTGGGTGATACAAAAGATAAAAAGGCAATGCAAAAACTGGAGGAGCAGCAGATGCAGGAAGGCTGCTGAGCTGGTGTGCAGAGGGTTCAGGGGGTAAACCAGTTGGTGAACAAAGCCAAGCTCTGGCACCACAGGTTTTGTGACATGCAGAAAAATTCTTGTGCCCTAGTCCCAAAATACGGAATGAATATTTTGGCCTCTTTCCTCTTTCATCACCAGAGGAAACGGAGATTCTACGAGAATGCATTTGTCTGAATTCTCATCCAGCAAAAACCAAATGCAGGCTGGAGTAGGGAACCATCTAAGCTGGTTTCCTACTCCAGCCTGTATATAGCTTTCAGAGGCCCAGCCTAGCAATAATGAAAAATTTGTTCAGTTTTAACAATTAATTCACTGTCAAACATTTGGAGAAACAACCCAACCTCTTCCTCCGTTAACTTCCTCATCTATCTGTTCGTCTGACTAGACCATGACCAGGATAGATCCTACAAGACTTGGTGGTCATCAGACAAATCTTTAATAAACTTTTAGGCAGGAAATTCTATTATCTTTGATACTACTTCTCCTCCAAATTTTCATATCTTTAGAACACAGTCTCTGTACTGTTGATGCTAAAACATTTTCTGTCCACTTCAGTTGTATGTCTGCCACTCCATCTCATTGCTCTATCTGTGCAGAGACAGACTGACACATCTAGACACTGATTATTCTTCATGTATTGTCCTATTGCTTGGTAACAGAAGGAGGCACAAACAATAAGACAGCAGGGGAAAGAAACATTCTTTAACTGGATTTAGAAATGTTAAATAGGACCAGGAAGTTAGAGTCTAGAAAAAAATAGTGCCTCCCTTATTTCTTGTAGTAGAACCAGTAAAGATTGTTCCTGTGTCGAACCTAGATGATTTTATTTGAGCATATGGTTCTCTTGGCTTTTTTGCAGAGCTGCAAGAGCTGGTTTGTAATGGCACTGGATCTTGGTACCAGTCTGCACTCTTTGTGTGGAGTCTAGATGTTGCCCTGCTATTGGGCTGTGATGTTGACAGCTATTGTGCAGAAGGACCCCAAGGCAGATGGTTCATAATGTCTAAGAGACACCGAGGCCTGAAGCCTTCCACAGTGGGGAGAATCTCATGAAGATGGATAAGGGGAAAGACAGCGTTCTAGGAAAAGTATGGTGCTATGCTCTAGGACGAATCCACAGAAATCATAATGCCATCTTCTGGGCATAATGTCTTTATGGATCAGAAGAGGAGAAAGCAAACATACATCCCAACTCCCTTTATCTGCAGAGAAAGAAGAGTGGAGTCAATGTTGAGTGCTGTTCAAAACCTATCTGATATGTGCACTATCTTGTGCACATACCATCTGTACATAGGTGTGCACTTGGGCTGCAATCCTGTGCAGGCTGGGCTGGGAAAGCAGCCCTGGTCCTTTGTGTGCAGATGCAAGAAAGCAGATGAGATGAGCCTATGATAAAAACTGGCCCTATGGTCTGGGGAGAATAAAAGTGTAGCAGGTAACTTGACTATTTCTCAGGTGTGGAGTTGAAGTGGCCCGAGAGATTCACAGAAGTCCTGCTTTGGATCTTGCATTTTCTAAAGATGGCTTAAATGTCCCTGTCTGTCTGAAGGAAGGCTACAGGCCTCATGAAATGTCAAAGACAATTCTAGCAGATGCCTCTGAAGATTAAAAAATGAGGCTTTGGTTTAAAATAGTTTCAGATAGTCAGGTTAATTAAGTAGGAGTGCTGTCCACCATTGGAAGGCAAATAAACAGGGTGAACAGGTATGTTTGGGGGAACACGGTCCTGGTGCTTTCATGTCCCTGGCAACTCACTCACTTGAAAGACACCACAATGATGAAAAAAAAAAAAATTGTTTTATGTCCTTCTAGTGGGTGCAGAGGAGGTAATTTGGCCTGTTTATTTGCACATCTTTAACACAGGATTTAGGGAGTAATTCTGTGGTCACTGAAATCCTGGACAGAGCTGTCAGTGGAGAGAGTGCAAATCAGATCCAAACTGGCTAAGGAAGTTACACAACATTTCCAGCAGAAATGCTCACGGTGCCTGATAAGGTTTGGACAATGTTTCAGCTCTTCAAGATCACCTGCTTGGCAAAATGAGGAGCAACAGCTGTGACTAAAGGCAATTATTAGTCCTTTCCCCAAAAAATGCTGTTTCAGCAAATAAATTCAACATTTAGAACTGTCAAGCTAGAGTTGTGCCATTTCTTGGAATAAGTAGAAAGCACATTTATTGGCTCTTTAAAATTTATCTTCTTTAATCCTGATGAAGAAGTGCAGGTATTTTCTTCAGTATTTAGATGGGAGAAAGAAAATTCCCAGTTGACAGAAACCAAAGCAAGTGCTGCCTGAATGAAAATTACCCATGAAAATAGAGCTAGAATAAAAACTTAATTTCAGCTCTGCTACACTTGATGGGCTGACAAGAAACAAGAATCTTTACAGTCAAGTACAGGATAATCACTGACAGGCTCATATACAGCTATGTGGTCTCTTGAGAGAGCTCAAAGCTAATCCAGAATTGCATGAAACTTCCTCAGTACACTGTTTCTTCAATTTTCCTGGGACATTTTACAGTTATTGAAGCAAACTGTCTATGTAACTCTCCACAAGATCTGAGCTTTAAATGCCTTGAGGCAGGGATGGCCATTAGCTGTACAAGTCTGTATTTCAAATAACCCAGCAGGATAAGCTGCCGAGCAAGGACACATTCAAGGGCTTTTCAGAAGGCAGATTTGAAAGGGTTGGAAAACACATGGCAATTCTGTGATGCCACAAATGACCGATCTGACCTTCACCACCCCAAAGAAAAATTCCACCCCACGGAAATCAGTATCCTGAAAAACACGAAAAATGGTTTCCCTTGTGCTGGAGCTTCACTCCGATGATGCATTCTGTGGCTCTGTTACTGCCTCAGTAAATGCCAGCAGCGTTCATAATGTATTTATCTGGTTAGAGAGAAAAAAAAAAAAAAAAAAGGGCACCTTACATACTGTTAAGGCAACATTTTGTAACAAGTTACTGTTGCTTACATATTGTCAGCAACTCTGACATGCTTGCTCATGTTTTTTAGAGTAAGTTGCAAAACCAGGAGAAAGTAAATGTTATCTCTTGGAAAACTCCTCTCTACTTTGTGGAAAATCCTTAACTGCAGTTGTGAAAAAATGAGGATAGCTTTTCTCCCTCAAAGACATCCTGAAAAAAACCAAAAAGCTACTTTAATAAATAAACTGAATTCAATGCATATCTAAGTGATTTAAATTTCCTTCAGTTGTTCCATAGCAAAGCTGTCCTGACATTTCCTAGAAGACATCAGAAATATACCTATGTAAACTAAAGATTTTACAAATTTTGAAGCTTTCCTGAGGGGCCCAGTTTTCCAGCTGCTTCCCAGATGGATGCTTATGTGCACAGGACTAGGGCTCACCTGAGTTTTCAGAACTCATTTCTGCTGCATCTTTCCTCCAGCCTAGGGAAGGGCTTGTGAAGGGAGTGCAAAGAGAAGAGGGACTGTTGCATCCTTCCTTTCCAAGGCCTAAGCCACTGTTTTCCTGACAGTAGGGCTGAGGGCTATATATAGGCTAGCAGTGGGGCTCCAGTTCCCACACAGAGAGAGGGACTAAACCCCTATTTACTTAATTAAATAAAATTATGCATTGATCATGTTAATTTTTTCCAATCCTTTGCATTTTTTCCTTCCAACATTATGAACTGCTGACTGACTAACCCTTACTTCTTTTTACTATTTTGCTTGCATTTTATTCTCACATTTTAAATAGTTTGGGTTTCGATTTCACTCTTATAAAAATACTTTCAGATTGGGGAAAGCAGTTTGTAAACTGTTGTTTGACTCCTTCCAGTCTGGCTTCAAACGATCCTCTCCTTTATTTCAAAATAGCTCAGGCCTAGCACAATACAGAGCTCCCTGTTACGGTCATGTACTTTCACTTCACCTCCTTTCAATGTCGAAGAGATTTATTTTTGTTTCACTTTCTCTCTCTAGTCAAATTGACATTAGTATTATTAAGACATATTTGGAGAACAGAATTCCACTCTTTTCTGTTTACTTTTGGCTTTTGGCTAACTATGCTTCATAATTACATGTAACCACTTTGCTTTGTAATATATTCCCGATATTTCCCCTTCCAGCTGACCTAACACTTTCATACAGTAACATACTGCAAAATCCACTAACCCTTTTGTCCTGGGTTGTAATGTAGGGTGTGCAAAAAGTATTCTATCACCATCCTAATGAAGTGTGAATCCAATTGTTGGAGCAGTGCTCTTTCCCGGACCTCCACCCTCAGTGCTAATCTTCTGCTAATGGCCCATCATGGATGCCTTGCCCATGACTCATAGATAACTCCTGGAGGGAGTTATCTCTGTTTAACGGCTCATCAAGGATACCCCTGCAGAACCTACATCCTATTGTGAGATGCTCCGCCCAGGAGGAGGAACAAAGCATCCTCACATGGATATAATCTGGGGTCTGAGACAGTACGGGGGGCTTACCCACTGAATTTCCAGAGGACTTGAGCTACCAGATCTTTCTACGGGATCACTGCTTCAAGAAAACCACCTCATCTAGACTGCTTCCATCACCCTGATCAGGTTGTAGTCTGACTCTGTCAGTGGTCTTTTGTATCTCTTTACATTTATTTTATTTTACCTTTTTTTTTTTCTTTTCTTCCTATTAAATTGTATTTCTGACTTGGAATCTCACTTGTTTTCCTTTCAAACCACTACACCTTTTTTATCTGGAGACATAATTGGGACTCTGTGTTCATGAATCTCTGAAGCCCACATCAATCCTTCTATGCCAACTTCCTTTCAAACGCAGATAGAGTACTTTTTCTCAACTTGATGAAAAAACTCCTTTGCTCCGTTATAATGTGCTTTATGATATGTGTTTCATAATTTTAAATGGTAAGAAATACTTAAATTTCATGGTCTTTAAAATCATGTTCAACAGTGGGTGAATCAGAGCTGACCTGCCTGTTAATGGACTGTGGATATAATTCTGTCCTGAACTCTGTGCAAACCTCTTTTGGCGGCCTCTCTCACTCAAGGTTTACTGTGTTTGGCTGTATGAGGTGGCCTTCTTTCCTGCTGCAGGTTAATGTTAGGTAACAAGGGTACATACATAACCTGGAGGTCTCTCAGGCATGTGTGCGCTGTGTGACATGTACACATGGATGCATGCCATCCCAATTAGCAGCTGCAGGAGTTTTGGACTGTGGTGCTCTGCCGATCTGTCACCAGTAACACCCACTTGAGGAGACTTGTGCCTCTGACAGCCTCTCAGCCATTTCCACATAAGTGCTCTTATGGCCTGGGAAACTAACTGAAGTTAAGCATCAGCTGATGTACAAAAATCAACATCAGCAACAAANCCACCCCCCCCCAAAAAAAAAACAACAAAAAACAACAAAACAAAACCAACCAAACAAAAAACAAAAACAACAAAACAAAAACAAACAAACAAAAAAACAACCCACCCAAAAAACCCCGACTAAACCAAACGAACCAAAAGATGCAGCCTGTGTTTGCACACGGCCCAGGTCACCTCTTGGCGCCTGTAGGCATACCAAAAGCTTGGGATGTGAGTGTGAGCAACTGCTTGTGCATGACAGCTGCTTCTACTAGCTGCTTGAACTGTGCTGCTGTAAGGGACAACAGCTCATTCAGTTACCTTGAATTAAGTACTAGCTAGTGACAACTCAGGCCACAGACTCTCTGTGGTCTAAGGCACTGATCCAGAAAAGCATTTAAGTGCATGCCTGTTTACCCTTTCTGGACAATGCTCATAAGCACATGCTTAGATATATGGACATTTTGAAGTCCTACTGAAATAATTTTGCAATTTTGCAATTATTTTTGGAAAATAAATCCTGGCCATGCTACACGCAGAAATTTATTAAATAAAAATGTTGAGTTTATCTCTTAGGTTTCTGCTAATAGAGTTAAGGGTGTGGCTTTCTACTGAAATGTTGCAGTGCAAGTAAAAATTACTTTGGAAGTCTCTTTAAGACACTGCCTTTGTCTTTTCTTGTTCCCTATTTTTCATTAGCAATTCGCCACAAAGAATGCATTTCCCACCAGTTCAAAAATAAGGCCAGCATGTTAATCTGCATTGCCTGTAGGCCTATGGGCTGTATTTCAGACAGCACTGTTACATATTTTGCTACTTTAAAACAAAAAGCAAACCAAATGGTCAGAATTTGGCACCTAATCAGTCTGCCAGCACATCTCTCTGCCATGAAAAATTTATTCTTATTCTCTATAGATTGCTTAGGATATTGTATGAATGCTATCTGGCTTTCATGCCCAGACATACATATGACCCAATGTGTGCCTGGCTTACAGCATTCCAGGGCAAAGGAAATGTTATGTTTTATACCGAGCTGGTAAGAGTGGTGTTCAGAAAAGCTGCTTGACTATGTGTGACTGGTGGGAAAACTCACTATTTGAAGCTCCAGTGTTGTATCAGGGTTCTTTTTGGGGGGGCAGATTAAGAAAGAGGTACCATCTGCACTTCTTGTTCTGATTATTACAGGAGTACCTGAATGGCTGGGAAAATGCTAATAGTATTTTCCCCAGGTATTAAAAAAACCCAAACCCCAAAAAAACCAGTTTGGGACAACAAATACTATTCATTACATAAACTCCATATACTTGGTCATATAATGCTCTTTGCTTTAAATGGTTGGCATGACCTAACAAAAGAAGATGCACTTCATGAATTACTCCGGTATAATTCTCATCAAAATCCACAAGATTCAGATACACAGTAATGTACATAAAAGAAGGGAAAACAATGAAGGGTTTTGGGTCTGCTTACTCTCTTCTGGAGGCAGTTAATTTGTGCCAAAAGAACCAGACAAAAGTAAAGAATGGCACCTTTTCCTTCTTTGAGCTAATGGGAAGTTTGCCATGGACTCTGAACCAGAATTTAACCTTGGGACAGATACCTGTTTCTCTGGAGTAGAAAAAGATGAGTTTAGAAGGATGAATATGGGAAAGCTAAAGAGACAGTGACTATCTGAGTCTGCAAACAGCCAGACATGCTTCTCTTGTGTTACTTTGTGCATTGTATTTTCACATACACAGGTTTGAAGGAATGGTCCACATTAATAAAGAAATTACACTGCTCTTTTAAGAACATCTTTGTTCATTCTGTGTACTAAGCCCAAGGGTAGGTCAGGACCACCAGCAATTTCAAAAAAAAAAAACAACAAACCCAAATTAGAAGAAACGATCTTCAGCCCCTCAGGACAGTGAGGATAATGGTCACTACTAAGGTAGAAATTGTAAAACTACTATTACTGGAGAGTATATATGACTAATATATTAATATAATATATATTGCTAATATAATTAATATATACTATATTAATAGATAACAGGCGTTGTTATATATTATCATACTGAGAAAAAGTGGAAAAATTCATCATAGAGAATGACCTGAATAAAAGCAACAGCTTATTCTTCTACATAAGCAGAAAGATACTGCTTTGTAGAGTGGCATGCCTTTCACCTTTAATTTGACCTCTATTGTCTTTTTATTTAAGGCTTCAATAGATTTTGGCTTTGTTGTTGGGAAATACTTGATTAAAACAAGTAGGATGGTGCAGGAGGAATTGTTCCATACAATAACGCCATTACACTTTAGTGAGCCACAGATGGGTTAGTATTTTAGCTTTAAAGGTTTACCCAGTTTAAGCATTAAAAGTGCTAACGGTTCTCCTATATATCAATTATTTACACATGCCATAAAATTATCAAGAGGAGATTATTGAATATTTTGAGAGCTATGAAAGCTCATTCTTTTAATTTGCACTGGACTAAAGCCTGGTGCATTTCTGGCTTTTCTCAATATTTTTAAGACTGTGCTTAACAGCAAGAGGTACTTTTGTGAAGATTTAAACCCTAGGCTCCTCGGCAGGAACAGATGAATTTGACTGTTAGAGACTGATACATTATTTTTGATCATATAAGGATCACACTTAGAGCATAGTACTAATAACGCCAAGGTCATAGGTTCCATCTCTGTACAGACCGTTCGCTGAAGAGTTGGACTCAACGGTCCCGGTGGGTCCTTCCAGCTCAGAATATTCGGTGATGCTGTGAACAGTGCTTGTGCAAAGCACACTGGACGCACAACTTTGGAACGGCCGCCCATGAAACAAGGAGGAGCCAAAATAATTCAAGCCGACGTACAATAAAAGAGCTTGTGAATAATCACAACATTCCATTTTACATTCACTTAAGGACAGCAGTAGGAAGGACAGAGACACGGCGGGCGGGCCCAGGGCGGACAGAGCCGGGGTGCTGCGCTCCCTGCGGGCCCGGGGTCTCGCCGAAGGCTGCGGGACGAGGGGCGCGGCCGCCCTAGCCCCTCGGGGCCAGGAGAGGTCCCGGCGTGGCACTGCCCGGCTGCGGGACCCCCCCGTGCCGCCCC